>JANVCC010000057.1:14602912-14670786 GCA_025345505.1 Todiramphus chloris collaris
TTTTTTTTTTTTTTAGTACAACATGCTTCAAATATAGTTTCTCTACCGTAATTATCTGTTCTTACCATGTAAAATATTCCTCAACAGTACAAAATAATATATATCTTAGACAGCAATTCTAGGCACCATAGTTCTTTTAAATCACCTCTGAGTTTAGTTCTTCTCCCATCTTCTGAGAGGAAAAGAACTTAAGTAATGCGAAAATTAAAAAAAAACCCCAACTTGTATTTGTACTACCTATGACAATGGAAGATCTGAAGTTTAAATATCCCTGGTTAAATCACAGTATCACAGAATGGTAGTGGTTGGAAGGGACCAAGTTACACTTATTTGAATTATGGATTAGCAAGACTAAATACACACAAATGATGCTTGCATATACTAATATAGCTATCCAATTTACTTAAGCTTTTCTTATTCAACAGGAGCACAAGGGCTTCTTTGCCTTCAAGACTTAGGAGTTGACAACCCACTATTCAGTTGAAAGAGTTAAAAACTTTGGTGGAAAATGATTTTACTGAAATGGTAATGGCAAGTCAGTGTTCTAGTCAACAGTCACCTTTGCATTCTGTGGTAATTTCACTTTGCAATTAACAAGTTTTGTGCTAGATTTGAATTTATTCAAGGAAATGTACCTGCATATTCACATACGATGGCTGTGGAGCTAGACGTGCTCTTTCAGAGTTCTGCTGTGCAGCTGCTGCTCGCTCTGCTGCCCGTTCACTTCCAGGAGCCTTTTTATCAGTCATGGGACTTTCAGAAGCACTTAACTCTGCATCTGAGAGCAGCCTCTCTGCGGTACTGCAGAAGTAAAGCCAGTATGAACTCCAGACTTTTTCATGAGCAGTACATATTCAGTGCAATTTTGATAATTGAGCTTTACCTTGAGAAGTTTGCTAGCAAAATTCACGAAATGCCTGTACACCAAACATCTCAGTGTTTTTAGCAGTATTTTCAAAGTCTCAGCTTTCCTTTATCTATTTATCAGTGAAACAAAGCATGTATTGCTGCCTCCAATATTACCAAGTACAAGGGAGATCTTATAGATTCAGATTTGAGATGCCTGGTATCCAGAATTATCACATGAAATTCCTACATAGGTGTGACTTCATACCATCTGCCTTCCTCAGGCCAGAAGTTCATCAGTTCTAACAGAACATCAAGGTAATGTGGGTCCTACTTGCTTTTAAAGCTTCAATAGTTGCAGTCCTACATGCCAAAGCACCTCTTAACGTAACGTTTTCTTTCTAAAAAATCAGCCACATTTAATGCCTGTTCTAGAAGAGTATTAACTATTACTTGAGAGCAAAATGATCATTGTTTAGATACTGCACACTACCCCAGGAAAATGTCCTAATGGAACTGTGAGTATTGTATTCTCAACAAAAAGAATAAGACATACAAACAACAGACCGACATAAAAACAACTGAGTCTAGTTAGTTTAGCAATCCAAGGATTCCTGCTATGAGAGCAGAATTAATCAAAAGACATCACAGCTTTAACCAAAAATAAATGAGGTAAGAAAATACGCATCTCAAAAGAGTGACGATAAACAGTTCCTCATAGGAATAGTAAAAATAATACTCAAAGTAGATCAGACAAAACATTGAGTTAAGCACAAAGCCTATGTTGCCAAGACATATGACTCAAAAGAGCCCTTCCCACTGATGGCTCTTTAGAAAAACAAACAAATCATAGAGACAAGTGTTTGAGAACATGCTGCTATGCCTTGAAGTCTGTTTTTCTAAGAATCAAACAGCCTCAGGTACACACAAAAGGAAAGAGGCTGTCTGTTCAGAATTGTTCTCAAAGCAATCAATAAAAGCAAAAGTGAAAATATGTATCCATATAAATAGGTAATGAAAGTCCCTCTGGGGAAAAAAAAAAAAAAATCCCCCCTTTTTTATGAGAGAGGAAAGGTATTTATTTGTTTTTCAAACCAAAGAAAAATAATCAGGATGTACAAAAAGCATCCAAATTTGCAGTTATCAGACAAACTGAAGGCATGTTAACACCCAATGGGATTTAAAAAAAAAAAAAAAAAATCAAACTCAATTCAAATCAGTTCTTTGAATCTCATGACTGAACCATCCCTTTCACCTACAAAAATATTTTCAGTATTTCTGCATGGCAAAAGTTCTGTTAATTGTATTTGCACATTTAACTTACTGTAAATGAGAGTTTTTGGTGCCTTGCAATAATTCAACTGTTTGTCTTTTAGTACAGGTCTGTTTGCAAGAGCCCATCATCTGCTTCAGATCACTGGTATTTGCTGAATGGGATGGACTTCTTGGCATGCCCACTTCTACAAAAGCATCATTGCAACCTACAAGACCAAGAGAATTTATGTTCAACTGAACTTACTGAAGTAATGACAACTATAGAACAAAACAAAACCTGCTCTTGTAGTCTTCAGTGACAGTAACTTGGTCAAGGTTAAGAAGTCAGAAATGGAAGTTCAAATGCACAAAAAAGATATTAGTATTCACATATAGACCCACTGAGCATTGTTAATATTGTAATATTAATTTAATTAATATTACATTAAATTTAGGATAAATTAAGTATTGTCAGTCTACAACTGACAATCAGAAGTGACCAAGTATTTTGAACAAATTTGATTTTATATCCAGTTTTAATAAACCTTACCAGGTGCTCAGATAACTTTTTCTGAAATAAGAAACTCTGCAATTCTGTTCAAATATCTTTCTGTTCCCTCATTGAGGTGATAAATATTTGTACCTTTTATTCAAATTAGCATTTCAAATGACAACAAGCCTATACCAATACACGCAGTATGAACAACAAACGGGGAGCTTGAAGCCATGATGCACCAAGAAAACTATGACAGAGTGTCTATCATAGAAGCGTGGTGGGGTGCCACAGTCGAAGGCTATAAGCTCTTCAGGAGGGACAGACAGGGAAGGAGGGTTGGTAGAGTGGCCCTATACGTTAGAGAATGTCACGAGACCACAGAAATCAAGTATAGCGATGACAGGGTTGAGTCTGTTCGGATTAGGTTAAGTGCTAATAAAGCCAATATAGCTGTGGGAGTCTGCTATAGACCCACCAATCAAAGCAGTGAGATGGATGAAGCCTTCCATAAGCAGCTGAAACAAATCTCACAGTCACTTGCTGTTGTGCTTGTTGGGGACTTTAACCTCCAAGGTATCTGTTGGGAATACAACACAGCATAGAGGGAACAATCTAAGAGGTTTCTGGAATGTGCGGAGGACAGCTTTTTCACGCAGCTGATAAATGAGCCAACCAGGGAAGATGTCCTCGTGGACCTGCTCCTTGTGAACAGGGAAGAACTTGTGGGGGAAGTAAAGGTTGGAAGCCATCTAGGGCACAGTGATCACAAGATGGAGTTTTCAATCCTTAGGGAAACAAAGAGAGGGGTTAGTAAAACTGCCACCTTAGAAGGGAAAACTTTGACCTGCACAGGAGAATAATTGACAAAGTCCCGTGGGAGGCTGTGCTGAAGGATATAGCCTTGCTGGACATACTTCAAGAGAGAAGTCTTAAAGGCGCAGGAGCAGGCTGTCCCTACCTGCTGAAAAATAAGCAGGCGGGGAAAGAGAGCAGCCTGTCTAAATAGGGACCTTTGGCTGGACTTCAAGAACAAAAGGAGAGTATGACTGTTGGAAGAAAGGACAGGTCTCTCATGTAGACTATAAAGATGTAGAGAAGCAATGCACAGAGAAGATTAGGATGACCAAAGCACAGCTTGAGCTCAACCTTGCTATGGCTGTTAAGGTTAATAAATAAAGTTTCTATAAATTCACTAACAACAAAAGGAGAATTAGGGAAAATCTCCATCATTTATTGGATGCAGAGGGAAACTCAGTAACAAAGGATGAGGAGAAGGTTGAGGTGCTCAATGCCTACTTTGCCTCAGTTTTCAGTAGTGGAACAAACTATAACCTGGACATCCAGCCTCATAAGCTGTGAGACAGGGAGGGAAAGCAGAATGAAGTTATCACAATTAAAGAGAAGGTGGTCAGGGACCTTCTACATCACTTGGATGCATACAAATCTATGGGACTGGATGGGTTACACTCAAGGGTGCTGAAAGAGCTGGCAGATGTGCTTGCCAAGCCATGTTCCATTATTTATCTGAAGTCCTGGCTAACTGGGGAGGTCCCAGTGGACTGGAGGTTAGCAAATGTGATGCCCATCTACAAGAAAGGAAGAAAGGAGGATCCAAGTAATTATACACCTGTTAGTTTGACCTTGGTACCAGGGAAGGTCATGGAGCAGATCATCTTGAGTGCTCTTACAAGTCATATAGAGGACAACCAGCAGATCAGGTCCAGTCAGCATGGGTTTGTGTGTCACGGTTTAGGGTCAGGGCAGCCCCTTAGACCTATAAGAGACGCTCTCTGTCAACCCCCCTCCCTCCCCAAAGGGGAAGACAAAAGGAATAAGGGAGAGAGAGACTTAGTGATTAGAAAGGGAAACTAGAACATCTTTAATGAAAATGAAATTAATAATAATGAAAATGGAATATATACAAATATACAAAACCAGTATCAAAACTAGTATGGAACCCAACCCCCCCTGATGGTAATTTCATCACCGTCACCACCCATGGTGTGGAGCAGGCACCGGGGAAGTCCCAGAATGGTCCCTGCAGCAGATGGGAGATGTGTTCAGGAGCTGAATTCTGGTACTGGGTTCAGGAACACACAGAGCGGGATCGAAGGCAGAATGGACAGAGTCTTCCTTGGATGCTTCGAGGAAGGAACCAAAAGAGGACCTGAGCCAAGCCAAGCAAAAGCTGGCAAAGCAGTCCAAGAGGGGAGAAGAGCCCAGAGACCCCTCGGATCCCTCAGCTCTAAACCAAATATGATGTATATGGGATGGAATACCTAATTTGTCAGTTTAGGGTAACCCGTCCTGTCCGCTCCTCCCTGAAGGTGCAGGCTTTCACTTTCTGCACTCCCCAATGTGGTACACAAGATGCAGCAGTGGCCTTGGTCTGCACACCAATTCTTAGTTGTAACTCTAAACATAAGGTGTTATCAACACTAGAAGCAGACACTGTCTTTGAGAACAGGCTGCTAACTTCAGAACTGAGCTGAAAACTAAAATTACTGAACAGAATTAGTTCTGTTCTCACTCAAACCAGGACATTAGGAAAGGCAGATCTTGCCTGAAGAACCTGATCTCCTTCTATGACAAGATGACCAGACTATTGGACAAGGGAAAGGCTGTGGATGTGGTCTACCTGGACTTCCAAAAAGCACTTGACACTGTTCCCCATAGATTTCTAATGGAAAAACTGGCTGCTCATGACCTGGATGAGCATATGATCTGCTGGATCAAGCACTGGCTGGATGCACAGGCCTAGAGAGTAGTGTCCAATGGTATTAAATCCAGCTGGCGGCAGGTCACAAGTGGTGCTCCTCAGGGCTCAGTGCTGGGGCTATTTCTATTTAACATCTTTATTGATGATCTTCATGAGGACATAGAGTCTCCCATCAGTAAATGTGCAGATGACACCAAGTTAGGCAGGTCTGTCGATCAGCATGAGGATAGGGAGGCTCTCCAGAGAGACTTAGACAGACTGGATCGCTGGGCCAATGTTAATGGTATGAGTTTCAACAAGGCCAAGTGCCAGGTCCTGCACTTGGGCAGCAACAACCCCATGCAATGCTACAGGCTTGGTGACAAGGGAAATTATTGCCCTCTACAACTACCTAAAAGGAGGTTGTAGAGAGGCTGGTGTTGGTCTCTTCTCTCAAATTAGTAATGATAGGACGAGGGGAAATGGACTTAATTTGTGTCAGGGCAGGTTTAGATTAGATATTAGGAGGAAATTGTTCAGTGAGAGGGTAGTTAGGCACTGGAACAGGCTGCCCAGGGAGGTGGTGGAGTCACCATCCCTGGAGGTGTTTAAAGAATGAATAGATGTGGTGCTTGAGGATATGGTGTAGTGGTTGAGAAATGCTAGGACAAAGGTTGGACTTGATGACCCTGGAGGTCCTTTCCAACCATACTGATTCTATGATTCTGTGATTCTAAGTGTGGTTTGATAGCTGTCTCGCAGAGAGGGATCTGGGGGTTCTAATTGACAAGTGAATGAATTTGAACCAGCAGTGTGCCCAGGTGGCAAAGAAGGCCAATGGCATCCTGGCTTGTATTAGAAATAGTGTGATCAGCACAAGTAGGGAGGTGATTGTCCCCCTGTATTCAGCACTGGTGAGGCCTCACTTCGAGTACTGTGTCCAGTTTTGGGCACCTGAGTACAAGAGAGATATCGAGGTGCTGGAGCGGGTGCAGAGGAGGGCAATGAAGCTGGTCAAGGGACTGGAGAAGAGATCGTATGAGGACCATTTGAAGGAGCTGGGTCTGTTTAGTTTGAGGAAGAGGAGGCTGAGGGGAGACCTCATCATTCTCTACAACTACCTGAAAGGACATTGTAGAGAGGCTGGTGCTGGTCTTTTCTCTCAGGTAATTAGGGATAGAATCAGAGGGAATGGCCTAAAGCCGAAACAAGGTAGGTTTAGACTAGAAACCAGGAAAAATTTCTTCATGGAAAGGGTAGTGAAATATTGGAGTAGGCTGCCCAGGGAGATGGTTAAGTTGCCATCCCTGGATGTGTTTAAACATTGCTTGGATGTGGTGTTGGGGGATATGGTCTAGGGATGAACTTGTAGAGTAGGGCTAATGGCTGGACACGATGATCCCAAGGGTCTTTTCTAACCTAAATTATTCTGTGATTGTGTAAAGGAGAATCTCCTTGCTGATCCAGGAGAAACAAGGCCTTTACACATACTTGAACAAGTCTGAAAGCCAGTTCCAGGCTTTCTCTTCCTCCAAAAATGGCAAGAACAGTTCATTAGTTCCTTTAGCTTCCAAAAGGCAGTGTAACTGAAATTCTGTTATAAAACTTGCAAATAAATTGTTTGCCTGTGTCATCTAGGTCAGATCTACACAATTTTCTGCAATAGCCTTCTCAAAGGCAATAATTCTTTCCTTTCAAAAAGCGATACACAGGCAATATATTTACATTTTTGTTTCATTAACTGTACATCTATTGCACACACACTACCAGCCAGAAGAATTAAAAAGTCAAAATCTTACCTTCTGCACTACCTGACTTGGAAGCTACTTGTTCTGAGGCACCATGAGTACCTGTTTGTCTCACTGGATCACTGTGGTTTGTGCTTAACACGTTTTCTGCTAGTGATGTGGCAGACAGTGCAGCATACTTGATAGTTGAGGTCTGAAATGATTGTCAAAAATCACTAACGTTATTGTTATGCCGAAGGAAATATTGAAAGGTTTAACCATTTCTATCTGTGCAGGAGAATAAGAAATTAACTCCTAATATAGGAGAACAATATATTTGAATGTTCCATTTTTCAATCTTTAAGTCACACTTTGAAAACTCCACTGTTCTATTTCTAAACTTTGCAGCCTAAAGAATCTACAAATATAACTAGTTTCATCTTTCAGCTTTTATTAGTAGATGTCCAACACAAACAGATCTGGTTCTCCAGAGATAGTATCACTTACACTTACATGACCATTCAAAGAAGGTGAGCCTTTTTTACTCTCCGATTGCATGCCATTAACATGGACTTCAACAGGAGTCAAGCCTGGTGGTGGAGATGGAGTGTTCTGACCGTAATTAGGTACTCCAGACAGGAGAATACTAGTTAAGGTTGCTTGGGCAGTAGAGGGTATCATTAGGTGTGGAATAGCAGAAAAGCCTGTAACAAAATTTGGTCACGTTCTGAGTAAGTTTCTCATTTAATTTTCTCAGGCATTATAGTACTTTATATAAATCTCTATCTTTATGCAGCTTTGATACATTATCAAACAAGTTCCCATTAGAACTGCATGACAAAACTGAAGTAACTAACTGTTACTTCTTAGGTTAACATATTGCTATAATAAACAGATGAAAATTCTGCATGTGACAGCATATTCTAAGTTTATATAATGCTATAAATCCAAGTATTTATTCATCTGTGTTAAGATACATTTAAGAATTAAGGTTTTAAATGATCAGTGATTCCAAATGTAGAAATTGTCATTCTGATGAGTTAGTGTTACACAGTTCATTTAATTCACTTTTACCAACCTGTGGCATTTGTGTTGGCAAGAGATGTTGCCCATAATGTGGGACTAGGTGTGCCTGAACTCGGACTCTGCAAGGGACTCACAGAGCTATTAAGGGCATTCAACACAGAGTTTGGAGCAGTTGAGGTGTTGACTGACAGGGCTGTTGGACCTAAAAGGCCTGCAAATGTTATGCAAATGAATATTTAGCTAAGAGTTATAAAACAACATTTTTCACAAAAGTACCAATTAAAACCAACCAAAGAAAACATCACTAAACTACACCAGCACATCTTTTACAAATTTTAACATTAAACCTGCTGTTAATTTGGTGTACCAGAGCACCTTAAGAATGCTTGTTCTTAAACCAGGAATCATATATATATGTATCTCTATATATATATCTTCAAGAAAAACTGGGGCATCTTTTATGTCCTTCTACTGGACTCTTAATTACTGTCATTAAGAGTCTGCACTGGCCACTTCTCAACTGTAACATGCCTCTGTTGCTTCTGTCATCTCGTTTCAAAGAAGCATTTACTTAGAGAGAACAAATTCTTACACAACCTTACTTTCAGACAATAACCTTTTTCTCAAAAGCTCATTTGAATAAGCCACTACTTCCACACTAATAACAAAAAAATTCCTCTCTGTATCTTCAATACTGTCTTCAAATCATCTCCCAAATGCGTTGCTTATTCCTAAAGTATTCCCTCAAACCAGCTCTTCAGCAGAGTGGTTTGTGAACTTCTGGACTATTCTCTACAGAGCCACAGAACTGATGATGAAAGCTTTTGAGGAAGTTTTACATCAACAAGCTCTTGAAAAGCCAGATGCTCTTGGAATTCTCTAATGCTTTAAAAATGATTCTTTATGCATAATGCACATCTTGTCCTTTTTTTCTAGTACAAGTGAATTAAGTTTCAAACAAATATATATCTATAAAAAAAAAAAATATATGGAATACAATGCATACCAAGCCCAGTGAGTCCTAGGCCGGCTGAGGACAAGATATCCAAACCAGGACAAGACAGACCAACAGGGCAGGAGACAGTAGAGGGATTTGATGCTATGGCGACTCCACTACTTTCAAGTCCCAAAAGACATTTTCGTGCTTCATACATATTTAAGGCATTTCGTTCAACACTTTTTACAATTACAGACTGTAGGGAAAGAAAATAAAAACCAACGAAACCAATAAGTAACACAACTACATAACATGGATCTGCAACACTCATAACTCTTCTTAATACTCTTTCATGGCTATCAGTAACAGTAAGAGACAGTGCGAGTTGAGTCCATTAGCAGCTATTCAAACTTAGTGTCTTGGATGGCGAGGTTAGGGATTTTGTAAGCACTTGACAGGAGAATGATGAAAGACCTTGTTCTCCAAGAAAAACAATTATTACAGTTAGTTGGTGCTGTTTGGTATACCAAATCTTAAATGGCCCAAGACTTAGAAAACTGAATCAGTAATTAAAACCTTATCTTCTCTTTAAACTGAGGTCTATAGCTCGAAGTAGACAAAAGTATTAATTCAGGTTAAACTCAGCAATTTAATTCATAGCTGTCTGAGAATAAAGTAACAAAAGCCTGCAAAACCAAATGATAAAAAGCATTGTTTCTTGTGCACTCTCCACACGTTTCTTTGTATTGATTTCACATACCCCTACCCAGAGAAGCTTACTTACTGACACAATAAAATACGCATTTAATATTTTTAAATTTTTACCTCTTACAGCATTATATACACCAATGCAGATAACTGTGGGAGTTGTCTATCCATACTTGCCTGAATATTTTACAATGAAAATCTCCTATTAGAAGTATTTTGTAATTCTCTTTCTTGTGGTTCTTTTGAATGTCTTGTGTAGAACACAGTCAGAATTTTCTCAGTCATAGTATTTGGTACTTTTTTGTTTGTTTGTTTTGTTTAATTCAAATTGCTAAAGAACACTGCAGTTATGTGTGGGACCTGCAATTTAAGACTAATTTATTTTAAAAGAATTCAAGAGATTCTAATCAGAAAGAGATTTCTAATCAGAAACAATTTATCTCCTCAGAATTTATTTCTTAGATCAATATAGTCCATACAAAAGCTATCTCTGTATTGTCAAATGAAATTCAAATTACCATAAAGGAGAGCTGTTGTAACATCTAAACCAACATTTCAAGCAGAAAATATATATGCCTTTTATAAGTTTATAGTCCATTAATTTAGGGAGGAGGAGAAGACATGTCAACTTATCATCTCAGAAAAGTTGTCATGAAGGCCTAAAAAGAATACATTAGCTTTCCACGAACCTTGCTTGGTTGCTTTGGCTTTGGCTTAATGCTTATGAAGACATCTAACTGCTCCATTAGCTGTGTGATAAACTGTGGTTCTACTTCAATTTCTTCCTTCATATCAAACATGAGCACAAGAGGAAGGCAACCCTGAAAAGACAAGATGCAAAAAATCATAAAACTTTTAACCTACCCTTTTCCCAAGCAAATGTTATCAATAAAATGAAATAAAGATTGTAACACATGTACATGATACAGTAAGTTCAGAAAAAATAGCAAGAAAGAAATTAAGTAAAGCCATTTCCTTGTACACAAGAATACAAGTGTATCTGGGATTCTGAACAATTTGGTGGTATAATTGTGAATGTCAACATTTGACATTCCAATCATCACATACACACTCTGCATTAGCTATTCATCCAGACTTAAATGGGTCTGGAGGATTCAAATTCAGAAATCACTATTACCTATTAAATCAGAACACACTATCATCAGGATTTGATAGCAGGACTTTCACATACTCAAATGGCTCATGTTATGCTATGTTTGAGAGAAGGAAACACAATTCTGAAAAAAATTTCTCTGTAAGGCACCATTTCTTAAGTCTAAACTTTACCTAGCTGATCTACGAAAGGAAAAGAGAAAGGTTAAGTATTTTCCAGTGATGTGGATGACATCTCTGAAACACTAAAACTTTAAGTTAAAAAGAAAAAACAAAACAAACAAAACCAAAACAAAACAAGCAACAACAAAAAACAAACAAAACAAAATTTAACCCTAAAAAAAGCCCGAACTCAAGAAAAAACAAGTACCTAAATGGTCACAGGATATCTCAAAATTATATTATTACATACCTATTTTTCAAAATAACAATAATACAGTCTACAAAGTCAGTAAAAAACAAGACCTATTTTTTGTGAATTTAGATTCACAAATATAACATCACACAGATAAGGAAAAAAGCCACAGTAAGATACATTAGAGAAAGTGGTATTATTTAATGACTTTCCTGCTTTCCCTTCAGAATGAAAGGCAGCAAACTGGTGTATTTATTCTTCAGATCACTAATTCACTATCATTTTATATTTAAATAACACTTCTCAACAGTACTGTCTATGCTACACAGTACTTCCCAAACCTAAATTAAACAAATTTTAACTTAAGAAAAATGAAAGCAAGGCACCTTAAATATTTTTAACATCATGAAGACTGACAAACACAGTTTAACTCTGGAAAGTAAAATTGTATGAAAAGAACAATTATGAATATAATTTATTTAAAAACACTGAAAACAATAATCAAGTATTTTACAGTAACAGAACCACTATGAGCATCTCATACTTGGATATTGCCAGTGTTTTTTGCAAAAAAGTTACAGAAAGTATTATCAGAAGGTATCACCAAAAGCCTGCTGAATGAAAATGCAAGTAAAGGTTAACCAGGCAAACAGGAAAACCAGAAACTTCCAAGTTAAAATGTCAGGTTTATAACCATATTAAAAGGCTCTTTTTTGCACTACCGTTTTGTTATTGCATGTTTAGAGAAACTGCATGATGATTATGAGAGAAACAGGACCAAATAATGTTCTTTGTCAGGAAATGAGTGAACAAAATGAAGTTGTCAGTGTCTTCTGTAATTAAGTATAGTACAGTCCTCATTATTATATGCAAAACTAACAAAAAATGAGTCACAGTATTTTTTTAGTGACAATCAAAATCCAGCTGAAACCAAAGGGTTTGAGCTGAGGGGAAGATACAGAACTTAATACTTGTTTTATTTACAAAATTGGAAACAATAGTTTCAGGACATGTAATGCCTGTGATTGAAAACACCAAGTGTCCTGGTCAGTACAGTTCTTAAAGAGTGATATAGTGGATGTGATGTGGGATACTAACTTGTACTTGCGTGTTGTGAACTAAATCAAACTTGAAGATTTCAAAAGCACAGCCCTTGCAAAAGTTTCTAGAGCAAAGTGCTTGAATATTCATATGATAGTTTGTTTGAATTTCCTTCTAATTCATGAACCTGCAGAAAATTATGATTTAAACTTCACCAGCAAATACATAGAATAAGGATATCTCTTAGTATTTAAAAACAATAATATGCTACATTATATAATGATCATGAATATAATTGCATAAAGGAACCATGGGTTTGTTTTCCACTATACAGCAAGGCACAGTGCAATGTAAGAGAGATGTGGACTTGGGGTAATTAATGGTATTATAGTTTAACCTGGCAGCAGCTTTGAATTGGATTTAAGTCCAGTCCTCCCATGTATTATTCATAAATATCCACATATATTAAAAAATATACGTACAAACATTAGTACTACAACAATGCCTAAAGGCTCCTGTGCAGCTTTAAGACCAATGTAATAAAAACCTTTATGGCTACTACTACTGACAGTATCACTAGAGCTATTTTGATAAAAGACCTTAAAGTACTGAGGCTATGGTACTAGGAAGGGTGTCAGACTGCAGAATAAGTGATTATTTCCTATGGTTCCCCAGTTTCCTTGAAAGCTGGCCTAAATAGGAACCAAGATATGCCTGCCACTTCCTCCCATGAGAAATCAACTTATCTGGCAAACATGGTAAAGGCAGGTTAGCAAAACAAAACAAACCACCCAACAAAATTTCAACTGCTTACGTTGCATTTTAATTTTTAATTTAATTTTGCATTTTAATTTTGCATTGTAATTTCTCAATTCATGATACCAGAAATTACAAATATTTTAATAACTACACTCACAAAACATTGTCAAAAAAAGGCCACTCAACTAAATCAGTTTTTTCGCAATATGAATAGAAATCCTTCCTTTCTAAATCTAACTTACATTTGATCCATAAATACATGCAGAATGAGCATATTTTCTATAATCTGACAAATTTTTTCAAGCAAGTTTTACTGAAAGTATTTACCATGAGATATTGCCTGGCAAGACAGACAGATTCAATTGTGCCTTGGAGGTAGACAGTGGATTTCTTTTGTGGGTTACTAGGGTCAGGGAAGTGGATCTGAGCACCAGTCCTCTGCATGATATGTTTGATATTGCTTCCATTTCGTCCCATCATGAAGAGATGATGTTGCGCTGCAATGTCTAGTTGTGTGCTTACAGGGATTGCAGAGGCCAGGCTCGCAGCTAGGTGTTCTAAAAGCATGGCTGTTCCTTCCTGCAGGGGAAACAAAAGTAAGTGGTGAAACAGTGCTCACAGGCACACAAAACAACATTTCAGACTGTCTCCTTGTCATGTGTTCCACATTCAACATGGAGAAAATTCTGTTTTGTTTAAAAAAAACCGATTGTTTTTTTAAAGTTAACAGATTGACTAAAATCCACCTACTATTCCCATTGTGTCAGCAAATGCAGTGTTTAACAGCCATTGTAAAGTGCTTGAGATGAAGTCGAATGGTTTGGTCCCAACAGGCCTTCTGTGCCCACATATAGCAATTCAAAAGTCAATAGAAATTTATTTGGGTAGGTGTAGTTGCAAAATTTGTCTTTCAATTTTGGCCTAAGATATTCTCACCGGCTTGAGTTACATCCATCCGAGACCACAACAGTCTGTCACACTGCCAGCTGTCAACAAAGAAACTTATTTATTAAGATAAATAGGCTCATAGCAGTTCCTTTCCTTGACTGTCAAATTCAAATCTCCTAATACTGGTTTCACAAGACCAGTTTTATTGACTTAGTGCAACTTCCAAGGTTATATGTTTGAGTGCACATTGAAAAGATAAAAGCATGAAGAATACATGGGTGGGAGTGGTTTTGTGCTTTGGGTTATTTTTGTTTTGTTTGTCTTTTTTTAAAATAAAGGATGGGTAAGATAAGCACATATTCCAGAATTGCTGGAAACACAAACAGGTTTGCAAAAGATGAAAAAAAAGATTAAAAGCTTAGCACAAAGAATGCTACATACTCAAAACTATTTTCTATGCATTTTTACACCTCATCAAAACCATTCAGTTTTAAAAAACCCCAAACTCTCAGGCTTCAAAAGTGATTATATAATAGCAGCATGTACTGAAAAGGCAGGTTTTAAGATTAATCTAGTTCTAAATTATCTAAATTATATTTATGACATGCATAAACCTAATTAAGAAGACTCATTACCTTCACAGCACTAGTGTTGTTTTGTGACCCTCTGACAATGACTGTAGAACCATACATTCGAGAGCGTTGTTTAAAGGAAACTGAAATATTGTATGTCTGACATACATGCTGAATTGTGGGAGAATTAGGATCTGGGATAGGTTGGAGAATTCCAGCAATAGGCAATTCAAACATGAGTACCAATGGAAGCAGCTCCTACAACAACATTGAAGAGGAAATCTTGAAAACCGAATAATACTCATTAAAACTACAATTTTATTACTGAACAACAACATATTAGTCAGTGATGATTAAACTGACATATCCTCCACCCAGGGTTCACTGATAAAAATATTATAAAATCTTGAGCTGGAAGAAAGCACTGATTTTTCCAGGGACACAAGAGGGGTATTTTCGCTTTTTATAGAGCTGGTTGGTTGTTTTCCAAAACAGCAGGAACTTTGCAACTATGTAGCAACAATAAAAACAGGTAATTTCCCACCCCTTACAAAAAGGTCAGTATTTCTAAAATTTCCTAGAGAAGCCTGCTTTCTGTCCTGGATTAATTGAACTTCTGAAGTCAGCTACTGTCAAGACCAATGTTGTGTAAGTGACGTACTCGACTATAACAATTGTGAAAAAGTTTTTGTAACTTTTCATTTTCATTCATAGATGTATAATTATCCATGCCAAAATACACATACAAGTCAGAACTAGAAAGTAAAGACAGGAAAGTGCTATGAGTGGAGAATGGAACTGAATTCCACCAAATTATTTACACAAATTACACGTGAAAATGATTAAAAAGACAACAATTGCCTTTCCTAAGTCACAGATTCCCACAGGATGCCTGAGCTTCTACAGGCCATCTGTGAAGGGAAAGTTAAGACGTAATTCTAAACATAGTCAGAATATGAATTACTACTTTTAATAATACCCTTTGCATTTTACTCATATGGATACTCCCATTTGTTCTTACAATTCTGCTATCCTAAGACAGAGCCAGACAAACCTAGGGTTCTCAAAACTTTTTTTTCTTTTTTTTTTTTTCCCCCCTTTCAGGTGTTTTCAAGGGAACACTATACTGAAATAGACTATTACCCGAATTCTAACTCTTGCAGACTCCACTCCAGCTGGCTGTCCTGCAATAGACACCTGAAAGAATAAAAAAAATAGAAAACACAGCATTACGTTTTCAAACTAGGCATTGGAAAAGTTCATCCTAAGCGTTTTCTAAAGAGAAGCTGAAAACTAAAATCAGTTTAACAGAAATAATATATGAAGATTATAACATCTTAGGTTACATAGGCTTAAGCAACCAAGGAAAAAAGTTGATAAAAATGACAAAGTTGTTTGGATCAAGTAATGGAATTACTACTGTATACATGTGCTCAATGTGAATATTCAACAACAGTAGGGTTTTCTTTGAAATTACTGCATTTTGCTCAGCAGCCACTAGCATGCACAAGAGAGAATTCTACATACAGAGATGAAAGACTTTAAAATAAACATTCCAGTAATATTAGCATCATGAAAGATGCACAATTCAGGTTCAATGACTTATTCTATTAAAGTTGAACTCTTACAATAGGACATTAATTTTTTGATAGCTATACACCAAGTTTAGTTTTCAACTAAGTTACACCATAAGCCAAAGCACCAAGAAATTAATCAATATGCTAAATGAGGTGCTGAACAGGAAAATAATAAAAAAAATTACGAAAGCAGAGCTTTCCATACTACTTCTCTACTTTACACTAAGTTATTGACTTCTGTATGATCAAAATAGTTTTAGTTTAAAAAAATTAAAATGATTCATGAATCAGCCATGACAAAGAATTTCCATCTGTCTTTAAATATCACTCACTTCTGCTCACTTAGAAATTCCCTTGCTTTCTACAGAATGTAAACACCAAAAATCTATTCCCCAGAAATGAACTCACCATCCCCCCAAAAAAAAAGTAATCGACAAAAGAAGTTTAGAAGTGTTTTATACTCTCAGGACTTAAAGTATAAATGAGTTAAAATATTAAACAATACTTACTTGGTTGCTTTTCTCTGCTTGATTATTCCTATTTGAGTCTGGAAAATGGATATGGCATCCTGTTTCCTCCATCACCTTTTTAATATTATTGCCACCTTTACCTATCACATGAGAATGTTCCGTATGTGAAACATCCATCTTCAAGGTTACTCGATTGCTCTGGGAATCAAGCGCACATGATTAGATTTGTTAACAGCAGAATCTGAGTATTTTAGAGTAATGTAACTAGGAATGACATAAAAAAATGTGTTCCCAAAGTACTTTTGCCATGGCTTAACTTCTACCTAACTAAGATGTTCTTAATATTGAACATTGTTAGATGCTAAACCATTCAGATTTTCTTTCCAATAAGGAAATAACATAGAAATAAATACCCCACAGATACATTTTCAAAAATGTCTAAGGCTTTTATAATATACCCCAGCTTTTATCAACTGGGACTTAAACATCCTTTTGCAATCCATTCTCATTTATTTTAATTCTCTATTCTTTCAATTACAATCATACACCCCTGCCTAATCTGAAAGTAGCCTACGATGAAGACTTTTCCAAATCAAAGCCATGAGACCTAAAATATCAGGATTTTTTCCTCCTTTAACAAACATGCCATTTTTTCCTGGTACCTCAATGTTTAAAATAAACAAACACTGACTACAGCTGTTCTTAAAAGCCGTATTGTCAACACTACTTAATAATGTTATTAATAGTAGTTCAAAAAAATGGTGCATATCACCGGGACATTCCTTTTGGCAACCTGTTTAGAGAAACCAAAAGTTGGCATACAAACACACAGAAGCCACACATACTGTCCCTAAAGACTTGCTATTGAATGAAAAGAAAATGTGATTAACTTATAAGACCCCTAGCCAAACTGTAGATGTTTTGGAAAGTCTGGTCCTAATACTTCAGAGTATAAAAATGCAGTAAGAGTTAAAAATAGAATGGCATGATTGCTTTTAAAATTGAATTTCAAACAGAAAGAAAATTTTAGATTCACTGAAGTGGCTGAATAATCTACTGTTTGCAGTGAAGCTGTATTTCAGATTTTAAAGTAAAAGAAGTCCAAGCCAAAGAGCAAACTATGCATGCTTTTAGCCATATGGCTGGAAACACTATTTCTATATAGCTCAGGTCTGGAAGAGAAGTTCTTTAAGCAACTGTTTTCTTGTAGCATGTTTAAATATACCCAAATATCAACATCCAGAAAGAATATACTGGGTATTGCTTTGGAGTGTCCACAAAGACCTCCTGTTTAAATAAGACCAACATCAAGAAGGTTCTTTCTTACTTTTGTGTCCAAGACAGACATGATTTTCTCTTTCGCTTCTTTAACATTTTCCTTTTTTCCAGAGACTTTAATATGGGGATCTATAAAAGAAACGAAGACTTGTAAGAGAAATACTGTAAAGTATCAAAAATTTCCTCCCTGCTTAAATTTGAATCCATTATTTACAGTTTAGCAATAAACTGTGCCACCAACCTTTGGGATTCAGCTAAAACCCAAATGTATTATTTCACGCTTTCAACCCTACAACTGGGATTACCAGATTAGTTTATTTAACATGATAGCCAATTTAAAATAAATAGAAATCAAATGCCAAATGTAAGCAACAAAACACAGGTAGTTACATAATTGCATTGCAAACAAGACATCACATAATCTCAGAGGATAACTAGAAGCTTTTTCACAGACTTACTCAAGCTTGTCACAGACAGTGTCTAAGAAAACCCCCCACCAAACTCAAACCCACCCTCATCATAACTTCGTAATGTTTAATTAGTCTCTAAACTATCCCTTGCAGTTTTAACCTGGCAATAAAGCTGTCTCCACCTCTACAAGTTTTCTGATGGAAGTTATAAAAAAAAAAATAATTAGATGTCTTTAATAAATCAAATCTCCGAAGTGTTAAGTATATATGTTAAGATTTTCTACAAAGCATATACCCAGGAGGAACACCAGCTAATAGTAGTTTTTCCCCACCAAGTTCTAGAATATTGATTCTACAACACACTTCAGTATACATTATAATTTTCAGACCATTGTCCTTAAACAGCATAAGGTGTTGTACTGAGCTATCAGGCACAGTTCTGCATCCTGGAACATACACCTAGTTGGAAAATACAGAACTAACTTTGGAATGAAGTCAAGCATCAATTAATCAAAAAACTGACAGGAGTACACATTAGACAGTTTAGCAGCACCATCTGGTGTCCAGAAGCATAAAGTGCCACAAGGCAAAATATCAAAACACTGAGTACAGGATCAATTAGAAACAAATATTAATAATAATAATAAATTAAATTAAAAAAAATCCCAAAAGACCACCTGAATTTCTATATACTAGAAACAGGAATAAGATTTTGCAGGTGATGCCTGTTTCTCTTTCCTCGGTTCTTGACTCCTCCGTCATTTTGCAGTGTAACAGTGTTTTTTCTCCTGTGATGGGATGAACTGTTCTCAAAAAAAAAAAATTCTAAAGCCCCTTCTGACTAATTTATTATGCTAGACAGATACATACATATTAATGTATACAGAAGTAAAAATATTCTCAGTGGCAGGAGAAAACATAGCTGTAACACAACATATCTGTCTTTCCTATCATCTCAATGATTGAAATCACTACTGAAGAAATACCAAACAACTTCAGATTGCAAACCTGTTGCAGTCAATTGGAAATTGAAACTGTTTAAACCATGCCTGGATACTCTCTTTGTTCCAACAATAAAAAAACCTCAAGTCTTTACCACTGGGAATTTCTGAGCACACTCAGCTGGGGATACAGAAATGCTGAAGGAACACAGGATTGACTGCCAAGTTTTGTGAAAGTCAAGGAAAAAATGCATCATTTTGAGTTCTGTGAAACAGATACATTTCATTTTTAAAACTGGAAAAACTGTAGTCACAAAAGCATGGTATGAGCACAGAATCTACAGTAGCTCCAAAAATGTGCTGCTTCAGCCTTTTTACAATGTAGCAAAGTAAAAAAAAAACCAACCAACCAACACAACCACCACCATCAAAAAACCTCAACCCCAAAATAATCTTAAGGGCAATTTTTTTTTAAGTTGACAGTCAGCCATGTGGCTCTAATGTGTTTAAGTTGTGAATGATATCTGCAGTGGATGTCTCAGGCAGAAATTCCCAGAAGCAGATTCTAGAACACTATATGCTCCAAGTGCTCTCTAGAGACAACTAGCAAAAACACAAAACCAGATCACCACCAGTTTGGGGTTGATTTTGGCATATTAGAAAAAATAATAGTACACATTTGGTTACAAGTATGAAAAAATACCTGAAATCAAGCTTGGTATCCTATTAGTACCAAAGAAGATTAATACCATTCCATAATACTATTTGTTTAGCCATGGGTGAAAATAAATTTTAGAATACCTCTTTTTTCTACTTCTCAAGTCCTCTGGTTGATACTGACAGCTTCAGCAGAAAAAAATAAATCTCATTTAACCTTTCTTTGTTCTTTTTAGAGAGGAGAAGGGGGGGGGGAGGAGCTCTATTACTTCAAAAACAAAAGCAAAGGATTCACAAAGCAAAGAAGAATCCTTTAATGTCAGTGACAATTCTAAAATATGCTACAAAATCTTTCAAAATTGGTCTTAAGTACTCTCCTTACTTGACTTCTCAACGACACAGGGGTTGGTAATAGATATGAAGCAACTCGTTTAAGTTCACAGAATTCTTCCTTTGAAACTTGCTCACTCTTTCCTTCAAGGAAACACAATTTAGATATAACATTATACGTTGGGTCTGACTGAGATGGGAGTTAATTTTCCCCAGAAGTGCCCTCATAGCACTGTGCTTTGTGCTGAGAGCTAGAAAGGTTTTGATAGGTGTTGATAACACACCCATGTTGTGGCTGCTGCTGAGCCGGCTTGCACAGCAACAAGGCTGTTTTTTCAATGTTCCCCCTTCAGTGGACAGGATCTTGGGAGGAGACATGGCTGGGTCAGCTGGCTCAAATGGGCCAAAGGGATATTACATACCATATGACATCATCTCATAAAAGCTGGAAAAAAAAGGGGGGGGGGGGGGGGGGGGGGGGGGGGGGGGGGTGGGAATCCACTTGTCCTCCAGAGAAACTGCTACACACTGGTTCCCAGAAAAGGGGCCAGACATCGCCTGCTGATGGGAAGTACAGAAGAAATCTTTATTTTCTTTTTGCTCCCTTGTGCAGCCTTGCTTCACTTTTCATTAAACTGCCTTTGTCTTAAGCTATGAATTACATCTTATTTTCTCCCCTGGTCCAGCTAAGAGGATGAGGAAGAGTGAAGTGATAGAGTGGCTTGGTGGTCACCCGGCACCCAGTCAAGGTCAAACCACTACACATCCACAGAAAAATTTTGCATGAGAAGAGTTAATTGCAACTAATAGATTTTGAATTATTTGAATTGTGTTTTGCAAGTGTTGAAAGTACATTGAAATTATGTGTGGTCTGCAGGAAAACCAACAGGTACTTAAATGATGCTGAATCAATAAACAAACAGAGCACCTTAGGAATTTATCAAAAATTCAGAAAGGTAATTAGATCATACAATTTTACTGTCTGTATATTACAGAACCCTAAATTTCTTAAATATACCTTTCTGTGGAATCAATTACTTTGTTTGCATTGCAAACCTGGAAAAAGTAGAAAATTGTCTTTTCTAATAGGTCATCAGTTTTAGCTTCCTAGATTTGTGCCTGGTTTAACACCTGAGTGTCCATGTTGCCGCTCACCCCACTCTTGCTGTTCAATAGCGTCTTCCAGTGAAGGTCCATATATGCTAATCAAATCAGTTACCATAATACCAATTCTTTTTCTAAGCCCAACCCTAAATACTCTTATTTGAACAAT
The DNA here is from genome assembly GCA_025345505.1 of Todiramphus chloris collaris. NCBI lineage: Eukaryota > Metazoa > Chordata > Aves > Coraciiformes > Alcedinidae > Todiramphus > Todiramphus chloris. Next base: position 14,624,269 of record JANVCC010000057.1, read on the forward strand.
CATTAAGAAAAATAAGCTAGAGAAGATGGCTGAATTTCTCCTGGCTTAGTTATTTTTAAAGTAAAAGATTTGCTGTTTCTGTTATTAAACACTATGCCAAAGGCATATTTACCAGGAGATAATCAAAAGGCAAGTTTCTTCCAAACATTGCAAGCCCCGTGAAGATTTGGCTGCATTTGACCTCAACTGACTGTCTGCTAAACAGAGAAAAACCTATCACTAATGGAATCAGCATCTACCTTCAGTTTCAACTTTCTGGTTAATCAGAACTGCTTTGTGGAAAAGTACAAAACTGGGTAGGAGCTGAAAATTGAAATTTTCCATTGAAAAATTTAAATTTTCAGGATTTCTGAGTAGGAATGAAATTACTGAGTAAGATCAATACAATTCACACTACCCAGTGAATCAATACATGAGAGTAATTATAGCAGTTAACTTCAGATTTCTAAATATTTTCTGAAGCTGTTGCCACCAATAAGGAGCCAAATACTTTAAAAATGGTTCCAGACAATTTATTCCTTCTTAGCACCACAAACTTTGAGTCTTCAGTACGTGCATATAACAAGTGATGTCTGCTTGCTATTGTGTTGTAGACAGGACTGAACATAAATCTTTCCCCTGACACCTATTTTCCACATTTAACTATTTAGTCTATGGATTAACAGTTACATTTTTTAATTTAGAAAATAAAAAATACCACCTTACCTTAGTACTAGGACAAAAAATTTTTTTTGATAAAGCCCTACCTTTAATATTTGAAATACCTACAGTATGCAATTGTAGCAATACATTCTCAAAGTCCAAAACAAGATAAATGATACTCTTAAGGGTGAAGACTATTGTCAAGCATAAAGGTATAGCAAGTGTAATGCATGTATAGCACTGTCAGTACAGATAAGTAGAAAAATCATCCTTCAAGTCAGTATCTAGACTGACCTGAGCATGTGCACCGAGCTTTAAGTGGAATGAGACCACCCATTGAACACAATCAACTGACTCCCTCAGAAATGGCTCCCGCTGTGACTGGGACCAGAAATACACCACTTTTGTCCATGTGACATCTGGATCAGATAACCAAGATGTTGTTAATCCATACTTCACCCCTGAGGAACACTGCTTTTGGTACTTATTTTTACCGGAAGAAAAACCCATGTTTTCCCCTGGATGAGCAAGAATGGCAAGCCAGTAATAACAGATGAGGAGAAGCCTGAGGTTCTCAACTTTTTTTTCCTCAATCTCCACTGGCAACCTCCCTCCCCACACTTCCCAGGTTAAAAGACCACAAGGTGGGGACCAGGAGCACAAAGTCCCTCCAACTGTAAATGAAGATCATTTTCATGACCAATAGTGGAACCTGAACATACACAAGTCTATGGGACCAGATGAGATGCATCTCAGAGTCCTGGGGGAACTGGCTGATGTAGTTGCCAAGCTACTCTCTGTTATATCTGAAAAGCCCTGTCAGTCAGGTGAAGACCCTAGTGACTGGAAGAAGGGACACATTACACCCACTTTTAAAAAGGGTAGAAAGGAGGACCCTGGGAACTAGCAGCCTGTAAGCCTCACCTCCATGTCTGAGAAGATGATGGACCAGATTCTCCTAAGAAGCTCTGATAAGGCACATGGAGGACAGGGAGCTGATTAGAGACAGCCTGCATGGCTTCACTAAGGGCAAGTCCTGCCTGATTAACCTAGTGACTTTCTACAGTAGAGTGACTACATCAGTAGACAAGGGAAGAGCTATGAATGTCATCTATCTGGACTTCTGCAAGGCCTTTGACACAGAACCCCACAACATCCTCCTCAACAAGTTGAAGAGCTCATAGATCATAGAATGGTAGGGGTTGGAAGGGGCCTCTGGGGATCATAAAGCCCAAACCCCGCTGCCAGCACTGGAACAGATCCAGGCATGTCTTGAAAGTCTCTAGAGAAGGAGACTCTACAACCTCTCTGGGCAGCCTGTTCCCATGCTCTGACACTCTCACAGTGAAGAAGTTTTTCCTCATGTTGAGGTAGAATTTCCTGTGTTTCCCCTTGCTACCATTACTTCTTGTCCTATCACAGGGCACAACTCAAAAGAGACTGGCCCCTTCGACTTGACACCCATCCTTCAGATATTTGTAAACATTAATAAGATGCCCTCTCAGTCTTCTCTTTTCCAGGCTAAACAGTCCCAGGGCTCTCAGCCTTTCTTCATAAGAGAGGTGTTCCAGTCCCTTAATCATCTTTGTAACTCTCCATTGGACTCTTTCAAGTATTTCCCTGTCCCTGTTGAACTGGGATAACCAGAACTGGACACAATACTCCAGATGTGGTCTCACTAGGGCAGAGTAGAGGGGGATGAGAACCTCCCTCATCCTGCTGGCCATACTCTTCTTTATGCACCCCAGGATATCATTGGCCTTCCTGGCCACAAGGGCAAATTGCTGTCCAATGGATAACGTATTGTCCACCAGGACACCAAGGTCCCTCTCCATGGATCTGCTTTACAGTGGGCCTACCCCTAACCTGTACTGGTATATGGTGGTGTTCCTCCCCAGGCATAGGACTCAACACATCCTTGTTAAACTTCATTAGGTTTTCCTTTTCCCAGCTCTCCAGTCTATCCAGATCTCGCTGGATAGCAGCACAGACTTCTGGTGTATCAGCCACACCTCCCAGTTTAGTATCATCAGCAAACTTACCGAGGGTACACTCCATCCCTTCATCCAGGTCATGGATGATTATGTTGAATAAGACTGGATCCAGAACTGACTCCTGGGGAACACCACTACTTACAGGTCACCAGCTGGACTCTGCACCACTGATCAGAACCCTTTGAGGTTTGTTGTTCAGCCAGTTCTCAGATGAGAAGAGCTACAGCCACTGCCTACATGTGTGCACACATTTGAAAGGCACTGTCTTCTCAAAACTTTGACTCTAAACTTTCCCTCTTATTGGCATCCAACTCCAAATCACCTCTAGAAGAATTTCTCTGACTCAGAATGTGAGAAGGAAGCTGAGAAAAAGTAAATAGTTGTTGTGCTGCTTCTGACACAGCTCCAGGAAAAGCAGTTTACTTGGAACCCTTAACTCTTTTTACATTTTGGTTGCTGTTATATCTGAGGAGCATTAAATATCAGAATATTGCTTTTCATTCCTGCACTGTAACAACTATACGACAGTGAAGCCTACTATCCCCTCCCCCATTTATAAAAATACATGTATATATACATATACATACACAGACACACATACACAAAATAAAGCAGAGACACCGTGTAAAAAACTGACCTTACACACACACAAAAGCAAAGAAATGCACTGCAACATTTAATAGAGCAGAGAAAAGAATCTTGTTCCGTAAAGATTTCATAGTGCAGCTCAAAAGAAAAGCTTAAAACCTGTAACAGTCTACTTTAAATCAAATTGCTGAAGTAAAATACCTGTTTGATGTAGCTTTACAAATTAAAAGAAATAAAATGGGGTTAGTTCTACATGAAATCATAGCTGAATCCCACATTTGATTCTCTTAACGTCCTTGAAACATCCCAGCAAGAATGAAAATTAATGTTCGGAATGCCCAGAATTAAGTGATAAGTGATTAAGTGATCAGATAAACTTTAAAAAAATAGATTACCTGTACAACTTATTATTTTTTGGAGAAATAAACTACTGATGACTGGATTTGGACGCAGTGATAGAAGAAATGAAGTTGAAAAGACTTCTCTTGAAGCATAAGCAAAGAGGCAAGACAAGGATGTAGTAACAGAACATAAGGCAATTTAAACAGAAAAGTGACCAGTTTTGAAGGGAGAAGGGGAAGGCCAAGGTGGAGAAGAAGAAAACCTGAAAAGAAGAAATGAGAATGAATTAGTTGTAATCAGCCAGCGACTCCTTTTCAGTTACACAATTTCAGTTTCTTACAACCATAATTAGCTTAAATTCCTTATCTTACTTTTTCTAGAAAAGGTCATTAAGGACATTTTATAAATGCATTCAGACACTGAAAGACACACGCCATGCTGCAATTCGACTGCTACTTAGGCAGTTTGCTTCAGCCTTTAGCTTCAGCATCCACCCAAAGCAAAGCAATCTCACAGCAGGACATGAAGTCTGTTATGTCTTATTTTTTCATCATGGAACTAATGAATTCACAGTTCATTACTCAAATGTCTGTTGCCATTTTATCTCCAAGTACAAACACTGAACCACAATGCCTGAGAAAGAAAATGAGAAATAAAGGGAAGAAAAAAGCTACAGTAGTATAAGATCAACTTCACAGAGTATCTGGGGCGGGGGGGGGGGGGGGGGGGACGACAACCAAAACAAAACAACAAACCCACGACATTCCTATCAAAAATAACACCATTATATCTTCACTGCACACAAACTCATATTCTGGATTACTATTCTGATACATAATCCTTGAGATAATTATACACATATTTGAAAAAAGTTATTGTGGTTGTAGTTTGCTAAATAAAAAGCATCATAATACCAGATGATTTTAAAGGTCTCTTCTACTCAAAATGATTCTGTGGTTCTATCTAACTCATGAGCCAAAATGCATGTCTCAAGCTCAACCTTCTCTGCAAATTTTCCCATATCCAAATCCAACTATGCTTTGCATTTTCTTACTTCCTGATGTGCCTTTTAATGTCATTGCTCTGACTGCATTCCACTGTGTGAGCTGATTTTTATGTAACCATTAGAAAGTATTAATTATATCCCATTATTTTCTCTACTTTAGTATCCACTTCTACAGAGTGAAATTAATTCACCGCAGAAAAGTTCCCCTTTCCTGATTATATTTCAGAGCATCTTATTTCAGCTGTGTTCATGATGAACACAGTGAACAGGTGTTTTTGTTTGGGTTGTTTTGTTTGTTTTTAAATAGAAAATGAAAAGTGAAATGAAGAAACATCCACACAGTCTTCTTGAGAGCTAAGCATTAGCTACACGAACTACACGAAAATGATTCTTATTTCAAGTTACAGCAAGGCACAGTTAGATCATGCATTGTAAGTGTATTTGCCTTTGCAAGGAGTACCTCTAAACTCCCCACCTCAGCCTAAACATAGGGGTATAAATCAACATGAAACATCAAGCACTAAGTGAGCTGCCAAGCAAAGATTTGAAGTGCAATGAACACATCAAAAAGATGCAATTTCAAAAAGCAAAAGGTGATTTTTAAAAAAAATTATTATTATTATTTTTTTAATTGCAGCCAGCATGCATCACTGTTGTGCAGGCTGTAGTCTCCAGGAAGAAAAAAAAGCCCAACAGTCAGTTAGGGGAAACAGTGTTTCCATCTTCCTCCTAAATCCATTTATGATGCACCTAATCATGAGAAGAAATTAGTAATCTAGAAGAAATTATTTATGACTATTGAAATCTTCAAGATGCTTTTATAGAAGTGATTTTTGATGTGAATACTGAATTTCACATTTAAATCATATAAAAATCTACCATTTTCAGGCTTTTAGCATGGTAATATTCACATGGCACTGTAACAGTCATATATCATACAGTACAACATTATTCAGCTATTAAATTCCTTCCTTCAGAATGACAATCAGTTTGCAGCTGATCTGGGAAGCAAGCCTTCATGTCCTGAAGATTAGTGACCTATGTAATAGCTGCTGCTTTTCTTTTTAGGAAGGGGTTCATTGCAAATAAACAACACATTACTCACACTGTTCCTCTGCAAGGGTATTTCCTTTGTGATATACCTAAAAAAAGAACACCTGAGTGATATGAAGTGTTGCCTTTTAAATCAGGAAATCATTCCCTGAGCTGTTCCAAGATTAATTTTTATTGCATCTCTTCTGTTCATCTGTTTGTCTCCAGTACTAGACCAATAGCAAAACTCACCTCTGGAAAATTAACTTCCCGTTGAGCATCTGTGCAATGTGAATGTCAGCAGCGATTCTGATAAATTGCTTTGTGTATGCTGTAAAATTGAGTTTAAACAGAAAAATACGAATCATGGAGTGGAACACTATGTCCATTTCTAGTTTATGTGTAAATGCAGTAGGAACATATTGCATGTATCTGCTAATGACTAGAAGCTCCTAAAAAAACCAAAACCAAAAAAACCCCAAACCCAGCTAATTCCAGTTTTTGCTAAAATAATATTGTGACAAATTTGTAGTCCCAAATAATTTAATTGCAATGGTAGGAATTAATATTACTACATTCCAAAGCCTGAAATTTCATTTTTCACTAGAGTTCCTGACAGGTACTCTCACTGGATGCTGAGCCCCTTGATAATTCCCTTCATATTACAACTGTGTTTGTGTTTTGGCTCCCCCTTATCTGCTTGAGTATAAGCAAACTGCTGTTCTTTTCAGAAATCATAGCAAGCTCCAAACAAAAAAGTAATCCTCAAAACTGTGTTCCTACTCTTCTTACAGGAATGAACACAGTTCAAATTACTCTTCTGTAAATTTACTTCAAGTACCATGCTCACCTGATGGCTCCTTTACTACCTAGAATTTCTTTCCTTAAGTCACTCACAAGTGTGACCATATGTGTATTGTACCTTTCTCTGAGCCAGTACAAATTCATGATTTTACATTTTTGCATAGAACCAGCATTCACTGATGTAGGCACACACAGAGTACAGAGTAATTGACAAGTGAACCACAAACAAGATAAAAGGCTCAAGCAAGTGTGACTTCTTTAAAGGCTTTCAGTTGTCACCTACACCACATGCAAAGCAGGGAGAATTAATTGATCTGTCTAGTTTCTGAAATGTTAACAATCTGGAGGCTCATATAAGTAACTTCAGTAAATGAAGTATTTGCTGCCAGCTGCTGGCAGAAAGGATGCTGTGGATTTGTGCATGTCTTAACTGCTCAGATTGAAAAGAAGAAACATGAACTCCTGTGGCCAAATTTCAAATGGCCTGGGAGTCTCTTCTGTTCATTTATTTATTGCAAAACAGGGAGGAGTCATCTATGCTTGGGTCAGCTCCTCTAAAAACAAAAGAAATAAATGAACTTGTGATCTAAACACAATGGTTCTTTAATTTTTGAAGTACACAATTACAGTGTTTGGGGAATTTTTCTTCAGAGTATGAGAAACAGTATGTACTGATAGTTTCTCATTTACAGAGAAAGTTAATAAAAAGCAGATGTAACTCATAATACAGAAACTGCAATGCATGCTGCAATTAATCTGGCATTCCAAACGATAAGTACAATGTCAGCAACAGACTTACTTTAAATCTTTAAGTTAGTTACGCATTGATTGCCTTAGGAACACATTATAGAAAATATTTACCATTTACAAAGTTGTGTTCAGATAAGCAACAGTACGTAGTTTATAGGTTAATTAGGAAGCTTAGAACTGAGTGAGTATCTAAAGATGAATACTTGGAACTACAAAGACCCTTCTTGATATATTCATACACAAAACATCACACATACAGAAAACAAAATAATTTATCCAGCTTTATATCTCAGCCTGCGTAGAGCAGCCACACAGAAAAGACAGACTGGATAGTTCATGTGTATGCATTTCAGACTGCAAAATATATAAAATAAAGAAAAACTAGACTAGAAGACAGGGGGCTATAGGAGAAGATAGGGGGATATAGGAAGTTTGGGCCTTCAGGTAGAGAATATGTCCACTTAGAAGCAGAATGGTGTTTCATCTGAGATGCTGAGAAACTCAAAGAAAGTCATCTTTGTTTCAAGTTCTATAATCACAATTTAAAGTAAAAAAAAAAAATTCCCAGTGTTAGTTTTCCATTAATTGCTTCTCAAGAGGAAAAAAAGCACTAACAAAACAAAACCAAAAACCAGCCTCTTTCCACCATCTAACAAACCCATCATGTCCCATCAATTTAAACCAGGAGAACATAGAGCAACAGCTGTGAACAAACAACGTAAGACATCTGAAAACTGTCCGCACAATTCAGTTGTCTAAATATTTGTGGGAGAAAACAAATCTTCGATTAAGTGTAGAAAAGTCAAATTCAAATTCTAGCCTACAAGTATATTAAAAAAATAAAAATTACAAATTGGTACTTGAGTAATAAATTTATGCCATATTCAGAAAGTTGCCTTCAACTCATTTTACTCTGACAAATTTCAACTAAAATTAAAGAAAGAATTTTTGCAAATATTTGCATTGTTTACTGCTACTACCAGGCATAAGAGTCACTCCAAAACTTACCTGTGAACACAAGACCTACCAAAACAAAGGTGCTTCTTCAGAGAATCTGAAATCTATGGCCTAACACACCCCATATGCTATATTGCCAGTTTAACTCCTGAATGTCAATGCTGAGCATAGAATTATGCGAATATTTTAATTAAATTAATGACTATGTCAAGGAGAAAAAGTCCATTTTTTGTAGCAAGTAGAGATCTGCAACATACTCAGAACAAAATTCTTCAGTTGCACAAATACAAACCCTCTGACTCCAAGAAGTCCCAATTTATTCTTCCAACCTTTTGCTGTCCCACCTTCTTTCGGAGAGGCATGGTAGCTTTAAAAAGCAAACCCTCCATCCTGTCACAGCAATTTCACAGCCTGCCCTTTCAACTCAGCTTGAGTCACAGCTGCTTGTTCTATAGCTTCCTTCTCTGATTTAGTGGGTGGCAAAGCATGGACATGCAGAGGTGTCATATGCCTCTTTACAATCACTCACTGATCTACTCCTAACATTCTGTCTGTACCTGACCAACTCTTCTCCACCTAATAAGGCAATGAAAGCCGGGGGGGCAAGGCTGAGCTGTCGCACATTACAACCTTGGCTCAATAGACAATAAATCTGGGTCCCCTCTCACCTGCTAGCAAAACTGGCTAGGACAGTAAAATATTCACCATTTCACTTTAGATACCTAGGTACTGCTAATGGCAGAGCATCAGTTGTGAAACAATACAACTACACATGACTGGGGCTATGGCAGGAGCTTAAAAAAAAAAAAGCCCAAATATTCTGTAGAGTCTCACCTGTGAGGAATGCCCCCCTGTAATGACTCTAATCCCAGCTCTGTGCTCAAAGCACTTGACTACCAGAAGACCAGAATGGCACAGGACACCACATGCAGATACAGATTTAGGAATCTAAATTTAGACACTCAAATATAAGTTACCAGGTATTCATTTTCAGCTGCTGAAGTGAGCAGCGACTGTGGGAGGAAGATAGGACAGACAGGGAAGGAGGGGTGGTGGAGTGGCCCTATACGTTAGAGAATGTCATAAGACATCAGAAATCAATTACAGTGAAGATGGGATTGAAGCTGTTTGGATTAAGTTAAGGGCTAATAACGCTGATAGAGTTGTGGGAGTCTGCTATAGACCCCCCAGTCAGAGGAGTGAGGTGGATGAAGCTTTCTCTAAGCAGCTGAGAGAAATCTCACAGTCACTTGCTGTTGTGCTTGTTGGGGACTTTAACCTCCAAGATATCTGTTGGGAATACAACACAGCATAGAGGGAAAAATCCAAGAGGTTTCTGGAATGTGCGGAGGACAGCTTTTTCACGCAGCTGATAAATGAGCCAACCAGGGAAGGAGCACTTCTGGACCTGCTCCTTGTGAACAGGGAAGAACTTGTGGGGGAAGTAAAGGTTGGATGCTGTCTAGGGCATAGTGATCACGAGATGATTGAGTTTTCAATCCCTAGGGAAACAAGGAGAGGGGTTAGTAAAACTACCAGCTTGAACTTGCAGAGGGCAAACTTTGACTTGTTCAGGAGACTGACAAAGTCCCTTGGGAGGCTGTACTGAAGGATATAGGAGTCCAGCAAGGCTGGACATACTTCAAGAGAGAAGTCTTAAAGGCGCAGGAGCAGGCTGTCCCTACCTGCTGAAAAACAAGCAGGAGGGGAAAGACACCAGCCTGGCTAAATAGGGACCTTTGGCTGGACTTCAAAAACAAAAGGAGAGTCTATGACTGTTGGAAGAAAGGACAGGTCTCTTACGTAGACTATAAAGATGTTGTGAAGAAATGCAGGGACAAGATTAGGAGGGCCAAAGCACAGCTTGAGCTTAACCTTGCCAAGGCTGTTAAGGATAATAAAAAATGTTTCTATAAATTCACTAACAAGAAAAGGAGAATTAGGGAAAATCTCCATCATTTATTGGATGCAGAGGGAAACTTAGTAACAAAGGATGAGGAGAAGGCTGAGGTGCTTAACGCCTACTTTGCCTCAGTCTTAAATAGTGGAACGAGCTATACCCTGGACATCCAGCCTCATAAGCTGGGAGACAGGGATGGAAAGTAGAATGAGTTATCATGATTTAAGAGAAGGTGGTCAGGGACCTTCTGTGCCACTTGGATGCACACAAATCTATGGGACTGGATGGGTTACACTCAAGGGTGCTGAAAGAGCTGGCGGATGTGCTTGCCAAGCCACGTTCCATTATTCATCTGATGTCCTGGCTAACTGGGGAGGTCCCAATGGACTGGAGGTTAGCAAATGTGATGCCCATCTACAAGAAAGGAAGAAAGGAGGATCCAAGTAACTATAGACCTGTCAGTCTGACCTTGGTACCAGGGAAGGTCATGGAGCAGATCATCTTGAGTGCTCTTACAAGTTGCATGAAGGGCAACCAGCCGATAAGGGCAAGTCAGCATGGGTTTAGGAAAGGCAGATCTTGCCTGAAGAACCTGATCTCCTTCTATGACAAGATGACCAGACTATTGGACAAGGGAAAGGCTGTGAATGTGGTCTACCTGGACTTCCAAAAAGCACTTGACACTGTTCCCCATAGATTTCTAATGGAAAAACTGGCTGCTCATGACCTGGCTGAGAATATGATCAAGCACTGGCTGGATGCACAGGCCTAGAGAGTAGTGTCCAATGGTATTAAATCCAGCTGGCGGCAGTTCACAAGTGGTGCTCCTCAGGGCTCAGTGCTGGGGCTATTTCTATTTAACATCTTTATTGATGATCTTGATGAGGACATAGAGTCTCCCATCAGTAAATGTGCAGATGACACCAAGTTAGGCAGGTGTATCTATCTGTGTGAGGATAGGTAGACTCTCCAGAGAGACTTAGACAGACTGGATCTCTGGGCCACTGGTAATGGTACGAGTTTCAACAAGGTCAAGTGCCAGGTCCTGCACTTGGGCTGCAGCAACCTCATGCAACGCTAGAGGCTTGGGGCTGTGTGGTTTGATAGCTGTCTGGTGGAGAGGGATCTGGGGGTTATAATAGACAGGTGAATGAATTTGAGCCAGCAGTGTGCCCAGGTGGCAAAGAAGGCCAATGGCATCCTGGCCTGTATTAGAAACAGTGTGACCAGCAGGAGCAGGGAGGTGATTGTCCCCTGTACTCAGCACTGGTGAGGCCTCACTTCGAGTACTGTGTCCAGTTTTGGGCACCTGAGTACAAGAGAGATATCGAGGTGCTGGAGCGGGTGCAGAGGAGGGCAATGAAGCTGGTCAAGGGACTGGAGAAGAGATCGTATGAGGATCATTTGAAGGAACTGGGTCAGTTTAGTTTGAGGAAGAGGAGGCTGAGGGGAGACCTCATCATTCTCTACAACTACCTGAAAGGACATTGTAGAGAGGCTGGTGCTGGTCTCTTCTCTCAGGTAATTAGGGATAGAATCAGAAGGAATGGCCTAAAGCCGAAACAAGGTAGGTTTAGACTAGGCATTAGGAATAAATTCTTCATGGAAAGGGTAGTGAAATATGGGAATAGGCTGCCCAGGGAGGTGGTTGAGTCACCATCCCTGGATGTGTTTAAACATCGCTTGGATGTGGTGTTGGGGGATGTGGTCTAGGGGTGAACTTGTAGAGTAGGGTTAATGGTTGGACATGATGATCCCAAGGGTCTTTTCCAACCCGATTGATTCTGTGATGACAAAAAAAAAAACCAACAAAAAGAACCCATCTGTTTGTCACTGTATATTGGGCAGGGAGTAAAAGTTAATTGCCAAGTCTCTTATTGACAATTTCGTCTTTTGAGGCTGATATGCTATTTACACTGCTAAGTAGCATTTTTTTAATGGAAACAGAAACATTTGCTTTTAATCCTGTCCTCAGTAGACACTAATAACAATATATTTTCTCCTATTCTCTCATAGTCCTCTTTTTTTATATATATATTTAACATTAAAGTTTTTTTAATAAAAGAAAATATCTTCCCAGTTTTGTTTTGAAACATCTCCTTTGCTTTCCCCTGGATTTTCTCCAAATTTTTCCAACTCTGAAGGTTAGCGCTGGTATGATTTTACTAGTGAAACCTCAGCAGTACTCAGCTGCAAATAAAAGAAATACTTACTTTGTGGAAACCATGAGCCTTAATATGCATCCTAGTTTGCTTTATTCTAGGATACAGCATCACACTCCACTGCCTGTTTAATCTCTTGTAAACAATACTATTTAAACCCCTTTCTTTCACTACTGTGCCCCTGATCTTTCTTCTTCAAGCAGCCTCTGTTGAGTTATTACTGAGTTGTTACTAACATTGCATTGTTTTGCCAATGTTTTGAGTGTAAATTGTATGCTGTCAACTTGATGCCAGCTGCAAGTTTTATAAATACTCATAATCTCATCAATTAATTATCAATGAAAAAAACTGACCAGTATGGGATAAAATATCTAACAGAAGGAAAAATGACACATTTTAATTGTTTTAAGGATAGGAAGTCACTGGACCTCCTTAGGTTTCAGGTAAATTTTCTGCAAGCAGAAAAAAAACCCAAACAAATAAATACCACACACAAATAGTTGTGTTTGGCAGTTCCTGCCCCACCCTTCCCCTCATCCCAGAAAGTGTATGCTCATTCTGAAAGTTTAGACGTCTCTGAAGTGACCAAAAGTTTATCTTAAGTCAATTCACACTTAATTCTCCATATGACAGTACCCACAGGCAGAAAAACTAAACATGAGCTTAACTTCTCACTGCACTCCATTACAACAGAAACAGGAATTGAGAAACATACAGAGGAATGTATTATGTACATGTATAGCTTAATACAACTCTACAAATCTATTGCTAAAAAACTTGTCGGGAACCAATTGTCATTTTAATATTTTAAGCAAGTTCCACAAAACAGCTTACATTTTCTTCAAGGCAAATATTTCTTCAGCTTACTTTCTTGGCTATTACTCTAGCATTGTGAAATCAATCAGTCTACATTATTTGACACCGCACTGGACACAAATCTAGTAAGCTGGATGACAGATGCAACCAAATTTAATCCTTTTTATTGCTGCCTTGTTTTACTTGTACACATTCTAATTCTGTTGTATGATATTTGGTACAAAGTGCCCACATCCTCACTCCCATGGACCAGAAATCAAAGTTTTGTGTTCCTGGTATTTTAAAATAATACATGTGTTTTGATGCAAGATGAGACATCTGTTAAATGTTTTAACAGATTGAAATTGCAGTCTTCTAAATTACATCTTTGTGAAAGTAGCACAAAGATACTAGTAACAAGAATAGCGATATATTCAGTACTTAATCACTGGTCTAGGACAGTCTAGAACTTTTTCCATTCCCACAACTTTCCTCCAATCCTAAGAAATCATTTGCCTTTCTCTTTCACGGGAGTTAATATGTTGTCAACGGTTCTCAGTGACTAGTTCTGTCTGGTAAACATTGCCAGATGGTATCAGTCTCACTAGTTAAAGTGTACCAATTCAGCAGCTTCAATTGCTGCCCCACAGCCAAAACTACAGGCTACCCAGAGTTCTCAAGAAGCATTTACCACACAATTACAACTATTTCCTAACTGCTAAAGCTCTGGAAAAACAAATTTAAATAAATAAATAAATAAATATCACAAGACCACTTTATGCCCAGGACTTTATTCTCCAGGTCTAACTTGGTTGACAGGAAATGTTGGTCTTGCCAAATAATCAAGGAATAAAATTGCTAGCACAGGTACTATATTAGGTACTACTTCAGAGCTTAAACATTTAGCTTTCTCCTCAGTAATACTGGTGAGCATATTATTTTACTTTTTTTCAGAACTGTGACAAGATTAAGTGTATTCTGCTGTGCATGCTAGGTCCTCCATACCTTTGAAAGTTGTTTTGGGGCTCTGATCTCCTCCACTCAAGCCATTTTTGTTCCAAATCAAAGCAAAATTTTGAATTGTATTTACTAACCAATCACCAACAAATGTTTAATGCATAACTAATGCATTTAACTTAGCATCCTCAACTAGTCTTGCAATAAGTTTTTCATATTAATATAAAATATTTGCATACAATAATGCATTAGTTTGGCATGAAGAACTTCTCAACAGCCCTTGAAACTTTCTGAACCATTACTATTTAAACACAAGTTTATGTGTTTAAAGCAGGAGTAAGTTATACTTCAAAAAAAAATTTAAAAATAGAAATAAAAATGGTGAAGTATGGCACTTTCCCTTCCTAAACATTTCTCTAACCAAGCCTATGGGAAATTTTGCACATTTCAAAGAGCAAAACAACAAAAACATACTATGGGCTTCAACTGACATTTGACATCAAGAGTTTTACTTTTCTTATGAAAAAGACTAAAGAGTATGAATAATCCCTTGTCAAAAGCAAAAATGTATTAGAGTGGTAATAGCTAACAAACAGATAACATGCAGTATTACAAGCAGCTGACTACAGCCTCCCCAGGAGATGCATTCTAAAGTCTGATGGACAAAAATATTTAACTGATTGACTGGAATTATCAGCATACCAGAAAACGCTGGTCAGATAACTGTCATTGACTATGCAGCCTATTAATGCAGTTTTGTCATCTTATTTCTGTGGAAAATACCTATTTGGATTTACATCAGAGCAAGATCAAGTCAGATAAACCAGTTTTAAGCAATTCAGAAGACACAAGTTAAATCCAGCACAGAGAAAAGTAGAAAATAATTAAGCAAATACTTCCCCAGCTTATAAAGAACTTACAAAATGAACGCATTCTGCATTTCAGATTATCTATTAAGTTTTACTTCACCTAAGTTGCATGATTTAAACAAAGCTACATAAGATGCTCCACTGATCAAGTTAATCCATTTTTACCTATGGCAAAATATAAAATACCCTTAGTTTTGCTGTAGAAAGGTCAAGCACAAAAGTTAAATGCCACTCTAAGGAACAGAAAAAAAAATTTCCCAGATCATGTAACAGATCTGACAGAGATTGTTTTATGAAGCAACTGAAAATATAACAGATGATCTTCCCCCTGCCCCAAATCTCTTTAGCATTTTTGAGAACCATTACAGAGCATCCTTTATCTCGTGACAGGACTACGTTCAATATGCAGAAGCATACTGTTGTGAAATTCATGTCCTTCTAAGGTATGAGCATAATTTTAAAAAACCCTCTACTTGTATACACAGTTATCAGATGGATGATTACATAACAGGATGAATCCTTTCTCTTGTTTTTGGTGAGGTTGAATAAAAAGCTGCAAAGGAATTTTGCTCCATGCATAGAAAGCTGACAGAATGCCCAAACCTACAGTTCTGTTGTCATGGGCACCAACAAGGAAAAGGAATTTAATATCAAGATTTTAAAGAAAATCTTTACTGAACTGGTATAAAGTCAGACCTGCAACTTTATACCTTGGGAAACAAAATGAAATAGCTTTAAGAAAAACTCTGCTGACAAAAGAGCACAGGCCTCAATAAATCAATGTCCCTGAATGCCCTCTCCATCAACAGGCTTGACACCAGGGCATGCCAGGCTGGAGGGCTGAAATGCCTAGCAGGTAGCTATAGAGGCAGAGGGACAGACCTTAAGCACGCACTAAGGCAAGAGTGGTAAGACCACATCCACGCTGTTTAGCAGCTGTGAAAACAGTTAGGTCTCTCCTGATTTAATTTCTAGCACAAGTAGTTACTAGTTTGCCCTTTGCATGTACTAAGAAAAAGCAAAACTGAGTGCACCTTTACAGTTACTCACAACATACAGAGTAAGTCTGTCCTGGAGGCACGGCAAGCAAAAACTATTGTGCCTACTGCTATTACAGGAAGTTGTCTCAGACTGATGCACTAGGATCTCATTTCCACTTACAAATGTTGAAGATGTGGAGTAACTTCAAAAGCTTATCTTATAGCAACTTTTATTGATCTGTGTGTAACCAGATGGAGTGCTCATCTCCTGAGGGAGCAGGTGCTTACAGCACAGAGTTACTAAATAATCCCCTTACCCACCTTACAAGTTATTGATAGGGGACTATCTCCTTTGCCTTTGAAGAGTAGTGATCCACATGAACAAGGGAACAACCCAACAGCACTGTGAAAGCCTAAACCAATCTTTGGATTGTCAGAAGCGATAGAGCTGCTGGCAAAGTTCCAGCAGATATACAGTATGTTATTTTCTTTGTAAACAGCAAGATGACATTGGGCAATTTCTATTCACCTGCAGTGAAATCAGTGTTGAAACAACAAAAATTAAAACTTGATCATAAATCAATACAGAAGTTACCTTTGTTCTTAAATACTTAATCATCTAAGCACTGCAGAAGCTTAAGTGCTCTCTTTTCTGCATCACTTTACAACCCTACCTAAAGATGACAGAACAGGTTCTAGTTGTTCCGAAGCGGACATCTCTCCATATGTTCTTCAGTTTCTATCAGGAATTGGGGTACAGTCTTACAGGACAGCTGTCAAAATTTTCAAAAGCATCTTAGTGAATGAGAAGCTCCATATACCACTTCAGGTCTCCTCGGGCCCCTCACTACAAGAAGGGCATTGATGTGCTGGAGAGCATACAAAGAAGGAAAATGAAGCTGATGAATGTTCTAGAGCACAGGTCATATGAGGAGGAGCTAAGGAAACGGAGGTTGTTTAGCCTGGAGAAAAGGACACTGAGGAGACACTTTCTTGCTGTCTAGAACTACATGAAAGGAGGCTGTAGCAAGGTGGGAGTCAGTCTCTTCTCCCAAGTAATAAGCTACAGGATAAGCTCAAACAGCTTCAAGTTGCACCAGGGAAGGTTTAGATTGGATATTAGGAAAAAATTCCTCACAGAAAGGGTTGTAAGGCATTGGAACAGGCTGCACAGGGAAGTGGTAGAGTCACCATCCCTGGAGCTATTTAAAAGACAGATGTGGTGCTGAGGGACATCATTTAGTTGCGACCTGTCACTGCTGGGTTAATGGCTGGACCTGATCTTAAAGGTTTCTTCCAACCAGAATGATTCTATGATTCTGTAATTCCCTCCCCAACCCTTTTTTTAATTGAAGCTTAAGGCTCTAAGCCAATTAGGTGGCTTTTCATAGTATTGAAATTAAAGAAGGAAAATTAGTTAATTATATCCCATAATCACCCTCTTCCACTCTGAGCTTTTCATGAGAACAGCAGAAGCAACTATTATTGTAATTAGACATAGAACACAAAGAGATGAACATAGGTCACAAACAAAAGTTGACGAAAACTATGAAAACCTACTTTTACAGTACTTGTTTCATTATAAGTCTGAAGTATGTGATGCCATGTTACCTTCTCAAGAGGGACTGCCTTATACCAACATACAAAATGAAACTCAATACCTTATTGCAATTATAGAAATAAACTATGAACTCCTTTTATAGGAGTATACATTAAAGAGTATTTTTCTTAAGCTTAAACACTGATAAATTAGCTACAGAGATACATACTGTTAAGCATATAAGCAACACCAGCATATTAAGTTCTCTTTGCCATTAATTACCGCATCATTTTATGCTATTTCAGCAGTTATATATGGTTACAATAAAAGAGACTGCCATTTCAGAACTGAATTAAATTATACAAGCACTTTTAAAACTTAGGCACATGAAGACTTTTAACACAACTTACTTTCTTCAGTAGATTAGCAGGATTTGCTTTTATATTTAAAGAATTAAGATCAAACCAACTGTAATTAAGAAATTGGTAAGAAAGTGTTTTCATGCAACTGAAACCATCTCTGAAATATACTACATTTAAGTTTTTTCGAAAAAAAACCCAAAGACACACAAAAAACCCCAAAACAACAAATCCTGCACTGCTGTGGTAACTCATGTCAATATTCCCCTTCCTCCTACCCGAAGATTTAAGTCTCAATTTGACAAGCAGAGTGTATGTATTAAATATCAACCAATCTGAAACATTTCTATGTTCAGGTTGCATCCTTAAAGCATCTAAATCTATATGAAGAAGTCTGAGAAGATTCTTAACCCAAGTGTTTGCATTCATAGAAGCGAGTTGCTTATTTTCCTCCATTATATATATAAATATATGCAGACTTTCATATTTACCTTTATTCTAGCTTTCCAGACTATACTCATCTTCTCCATGAAGAACTCAGTAATTCAAATATAGAAAAGCTGGTATTCTAATCCCTTACTACATGGTACAAACAGTAAAGAGGCTCATACACAACCAAGCCAGGCTGACATAATCAACTTGAGTTTAACAGAGTACCAAAGTAAGCTCGATATTTTTATCTGGTTGCTTTTTGAAAAGCCAGTTTTATATATGATGAATTAAAAATATATTATCAAGCAATTCCTCCATACCATTCACTCCTAAGAACACTTGCAGAAATAGTCTTACAGTATTGTATAGAATGTAACCATTATTGAAAGCAAAGCACAGGGACAAAGTTTCTAACAAAGATCTTCCACAGTTTAAATCAAAGGATTTCCATGGTCCCGTATTGTGGGGACATTGTCAGGTTTGTTTGCTTTTTTTTGGTGGTTGGGTTTTGGTTTTTTGTTTGGTTGTTTTGGGTTTTTTTTGGTTGTTTGGTTTTGTGTTTTTTGTTCTTTTGCTTGTTTGGTTTTTTTGGTGGTAGTGGTTTTGTTTTGTTTTTTTAAATCCCCTAAAGCCGAGCAAACAAGAAACACTACCTCAACACCCAGAATCAAAGTGAGAATGTAAAGATCTCTGAGCTCAGCAGGGGTAATTAATAGATGTTGTGGTGCCAACCACCACAGTTTTTGCACAATACAGCTAGTTTCAAATTACTTTAACAAAATTGAAACTTTTTTTTTTTAAACAAAATTAAAACTAGAAGAAGGCATAATATATATGCATCGTGAAATCGGAAGAAAAACTGATCTCTTCACCTGCGAATGCTGAAGTCGTTTAAGGAAAACACAGACTTAAAAACTTGTGTTATGGCTGCAACTATATTAAGCAGGGATAACATGTACACAAAGCTTGAGAAAAACAAAACACTGAAGATTAAAAATGAAGCAATCCTAACAGTCATTGTTCTATATGCATACACATCCACACACATATACAGCATGGCATTACATATCCAAACTGCAAGGTCTACAAACTTAAGTCTCATAGATAGCACAGTGCTAGAAATGGAGTCTACGGTTTTCAACTTAAAGAATTACATACAACAAAGAAATAAATAGTTTAAACTATTAGGTAATTTTTAGTTCCTTCTGTGCTTGTTTGACTAAACTCAGACTTAGACAATTTCTTGAGGAACATTTCAGATTATATAACTGCACTTTGCAAAAATGCCAGCCTCTGACGTACACCAAGCCACCTGGTATTTTGAAAAAGATTAAGGATGTAACATTAAAGTTTAGTAGCATATACTCAAAACCTTTTAGTATTCCAGCAATTCCAGTGATAACTGAAAGCAAAGAAGTCTATTAATTTCTCTGAACTGAACATTTGTTACAAAGTATCATCAATGCAATGAGACTCTCCTGAAGTGAGAGTTCAAGATCACTTTGTCACAGACTTTTTGCTGTACTCGGTTTCTCAACTGCTAGCTCATTAGGTTTGGGGGGTTGGGTTTGGGTTTGTTGGTTTTCTTTTTTTGAGAGAGAGGTGTGTGTGTATGTTTTTGTTTGTTTGGCTTGGGGTTTTTTGGGTTGTTTTTTCTTTGTGTGGGGCTTTTGGGTTTTTTTTTAATGTTTTGTGGTGATTTTTTTTTTTGTGTGTGTTTTTTTGTTCTTATTCATAGAATCAGAGAATCGTCTGGTAGGAAGAGACCTTTAAGATCATCGAGTCCAACCATTCACCCTGCACTGACAGGGTCACTAAACCATGTTCCTCAGCACCACATCCACATGGTTTTTAAACACTTCCAGGGATGGGGACTCCACCACCTCCCTGGCCAGCCCATTCCAATGCTTAACTACCCTCTCTGTAAAGAAATTTTTCCTGATATCTAACCTAAGTTTCCCTTGGCGCAACTTGAAGCCATTCCCCCTCGTCCTGTCATTTTTAATTTGGGAGAAGAGGTCGACCCCCACCTCCCTACAGCCTCCCTTCAGGTAGTTGTAGAGAGCAGTAAGGTACCCCCTGAGCCTCCTCTTCTCCAAACTAAACAATCCCAGCTCCCTCAGCCTCTCCTCATAGGAGAAATTCTCCAGACCCTTCACCAGCTTTGTTGCCCGTCTCTGAACTCGCTCCAGTACCTCAACATCCTTCTTGCAGCGAGGGGCCCAAAACTGGACACAGTATTCAAGGTGTGGCCTCACCAGTGCTGAATACAGGGGTACAATCACCTCCCTGCTCCTGCTGGCCCCACTGTTCTTGATACATGCCAGGATGCTATTGGCCTTCTTGGCTGCCTGGGCACACTGCTGGCTCATATTCAGTCGGCTGTCTACCAGCACCCCCAAGTCCTTCTCCTCTGTGCAGCTTTCCAGCCACTTCTTCCCAAGCCTGTAACACTGCAGGGGGTTGTTGTGACCCAAGTGTAGGACCCTGCACTTGGTCTTGTTGAACCTCGTGCAGTTGGCTTCAGCCCACTGCTCCAGCCTGGCCAGATCCCTCTGCAGAGCCTCCCAACCCTTGGGCAGATCAACACACCCACCCAATTTAGTGTCATCTGGGAACTTGCTAAGAATGCACTCCATTCCTCTCATCCAGATCATTGACAAAGATGTTGAAGAGAACTGGTCCCAACCCTGAGCCTTGGGGAACACCACTAGTGGCCGGACGCCAACTGGATTTAGCTCCATTCACCACCACTCGCTGGGCCCAGCCATCCGACCAGTTTTGCATCCAGCGAAGCACACATCCATCCAAGCCAGTTTCTGCAGAAGAAAGCTGTGGGAAACAGTATCAAAGGCTTTGCTAAAATCAAGGTAGACAACATCCACAGCTCTTCCCTCATCCACTAGACAGGTCATTTTATCATAGAATGAGATCAGGTTTGTCAGACAAGACCTGCCCTTCATAAATCCATGTTGACTGGGCCTCATCATCTGGCTGTCCTGTATATGTCCCATGATAACACTCAGAATGATCTGCTCCATGAATTTACCTGGCACTGAGGTCAGACTGACAGGCCTGTAGTTCTCTGGGTCTTCCCTCTTACCTTTCTTGTATATTGGCGTCACGTTTGCCAACTTCCAGTCAGCTGGTACCTCCCCAGTCAGCCAGGACTGTTTGTAAACAATAGAAAGTGGCTTGGCAAGCACCTCTGCCACCTCCTTCAGCACTCTTGGATGAATTTCATCTGGCCCCATAGACTTCTGTACATTTAAGCTGTGCAGCAGTTCACGTATTGTCTTCTCTTGGAAGAAACCTTGATACTGTTCCCCATCTCCATCATTTGGTTCTAGAGGCAGATCACTCAGTGAGTCAGTCTGACCATTAAAGACCAAAGTAAAAAAAGCATTGAGCACCTCAGCCTTTTCCTCATCCCCAGTCACTAATTCTCCGTTTGCATTTAGCAAGGGGGGGACATTCTCCCTAACCCTCCTTTTGCTGTTGAGGTATTTATAGAAGCTTTTTTTATTGTCTTTTATGTTAGTCGCCAGCTTAAGCTCGAGCTGAGCTTTTGCCTCTCTTATTCTATCCCTGCATTGTCTCACAGAATCCTTGTAGTTTTTGTGAGTGACTTGCCCCTTCTTCCATAGGTCATAGACCTCCTTTTTCTTCTTGAGCTCTAGCGAGAGCTCTCTGCTCAGCCAGGCTGGCCTTCTGCCCTTCTGGCTCATCTTACGGCTCACTGGGACAGCCTGCTCCTGAGCCTTAACGATTTCCCTCTTGAGAGTTGTCCAGGCTTCCTGGGCCCCTTTGCCCTGCAGGACTGCCTCCCAAGGAACCCTGCCAACCAGTCTCCCAAAAAGGTCGAAGTCTGCCCTCTGGAAGTCCAAGGCAGCAGTTCTGCTGGCCCCCCTCCTTACCGCTTCTAGAACTGAAAATTCTATAATTTCATGATCACTGTGCCATGATCAGGGTGGGGAAAGTCCAGAGACCTCTAGACACAGAAGAGGTTTTGATGCTGTTTAAAGTTCACAACTCTCACACAGTGGTTCTGCACAGAGTTATTAAGTCTTTCATTTTCATTGACATTTCATCATAAAATACTGGGTTTGAACATGACCATGGATACTCTATTTCTTGCATCCATTAATACATTCGAACAAACAATTTGATGTATTATCCATATTTTTTTTGCTGTGTGTTTCACTGAAATTTCCATTTGGGAAAGGCAGTCTCCTTGTACAAATGTGGGATTAAGCTCAGTTATGATATTGAAAGTAATATCGCATAACAGTCAGGGATGCATTTATATTTCAAGAAATCATGTTATCTCTCCATGGAATGTGTGTGTATATTATGAAGTGTCTCCACATGGGATACTAAAAACTAGGAAGTAAAATGCTGAACATCTCATGTTAGCCACTTTTCTGTGTATATTTTACTATAAGAGGTTTTGCAGCAAAAGCAGAGTTTAGTCTTCAAGATTTTGTTGACAAATTGAATTGAGAAAATTAAGTATTTCTAAATATAAAAAGAAATTATCTGAAAAGCATAACATCACATCGGATATTTATCAGAAAAAAACCTATGCTAATAAAGTAAATAACTGAGGACTGTATTTACACATATTCGTAAGACTGCACAGCCACATCTCTCTTTTCTCCATCCCTTTTCCTCTCAAAACGTAAAGTGCAGCTTTTATTACAATATTGAGAAACAATTGAAAGTTGACTTAAAGGTCTGAAGCAACAAACAGAGATAAGGTGTTAGCTTACTCTTGATATCTAAGGCAGTAACTTCATGCAAATTTGGTCTTAAGTTCACCATATAGTGACATTTCTGTTTTTAAAAACAAACAAACAAAAATTTAGGTCTCTAGCTTTTATCATGATTCTGCCTCATGGAATGTACAATGCTCTTCCCTTAGGCCTGAACAATATTCAGATAAATGGGAGCAATATCTTACTAATTTGGTTGAAGTGTCTCACTACAGTAATTTGCCTCAAATATAATACTACAGTGGCTAACGTTAATTTTGCTTATTGTCTCAGAAGCTTAAGATGCAAAGAATAAAATAGTGAACTCTGATGACAAGATAACTAAGATTAAGGAGAAAGTGTGATATCAAATTGCCAGGCAATGAATGCCAGCAGTATCCAGTGCTCATTACTGCTGCTTTTCTTCTATGTATTCAGTTCCATGATATTTCCTCCCCTCCTGCCATTCTCCTTAGATCTGAATTTGACAAGCTATGTACTTGAATTGCCTTTGAGATACACTAATGAAAAATAGCATGTAGGAAACATTTTGCTGATAGAAAGTAGTTTAAGTTACTGAAGTTGACTTTTGAAAAAGAAGATGAAAGAAAAATCAGGTAAGAAAAAAATGAATAACAGGAGAAATTAATTAATAGCAGGTCAAGAAAGAAAAGAGTGGGTAACTTCAACAGGTGACATAGATGGAAAGCTGGAGATTGTAATCTGGAGAAAGTGGAAGAGGAATGAAAATGTGCGAAGAACAGGAAAAACTTAGTTTACAACCTTTTTTAACCTCCTACAATAACTCTTGCTCCAACTCTGAACAAATTCCTGCCTAGAGCCACTAAGTTTCCAGCACCTGAAATAATTTTTATGCTGGTCGTTACCCAAACACTATTTCAAGGCTGCATTCTGAGCATGCACATACCCCCAGAACTTCTTTATGGCTGTTGAAATACTAAGGCACATTCCTATGCAGTGAGGTTAAAAAAAAAAAACATAAAAATTTCGAAGAGGGGAAGAAGAGGAGTAAGGAATGAAAGCAAAATCTGAACTCTAACATACCCATTTCCTAAAGTTCTCAAGGCGTACCTTAAATTGTCAACAACCACCACTACTGCTGAATAACATGACATCCACCTGCTCCCAATGTATTAAGCATTAAAGATTCATACTACTATATGGTGAAGCAGAGTGAGGACACAGTATGAGTTAAATGAGATAGCAAATGTACACAAAAATCCTTCTCCAATAATAAAAGTTATCCATGGTTATTTTTAAGCCAGTCTGGTCCCCTATTTGACAATATAAGCACCAATGACAACACAACAGAAAGGGCTGGACAACAACAACAGGACAGCAGGACAAGAAGTATTTTGGAAAAGAAGAAAGAAAAAAATGTTAGCTTATGCCTGCTTTCAAAGTGTTTGTGGAATTACAGCATCTGATCATCTAGAATTTGGCAATCTACTCATAAACCTCTATTCCTATTAATAACTCTTTAAAAGACACGTAACAGCATTGCTAAGTAACCATAACAGAGTGAAAAAGTATGTTGAGGGCAAAAGGTGAATGGATAGAAAAGTTACTGTCTCTGTTTGATCTTTAATTCATTAGACTACATAACATGTGAAACCTCCAAAACATGAGGTTTTGCTATGTCCTGAACTCTTCAGCACCCATGCAAAGCAGAGCAGACCACAACAGTGATGACTGTTTCATTGCAGCTGGACAGAAATCAGTCATTATAAAAGTGCTGTAAATAGTTTCACCTTCCTCTCTGAAGCCTTAATGTTATGGGATCTCTTTGTCAACCTAAACAAATGGCTTGCTTAAAGATGCTGCTAGAAGATTTATATCTGTTTCCTAAAAATATAGATCAAAATACTTTTCTTGTCTACCTTGACTTTAGCAAGGCTTTTGACACTGTCTCCTATAACATCCTCATGGACAAGCTCTGAAAGTGTGGGTTAGAAGAGTGGATGGTGAGATGGGTTGACAACCACCTAAACAATAGAATCAGAGGGTTGTAATCAGCAGTGCAGAGTCCGGTTGGTGACCTGTAACTAGCAGTGCTCCCCAAGGGTCAGTTCTGGGTCCAGTCTTATTCAACATAATAATCAATGACCTGGATGAAAGGATAGAGTGTACCCTCAGCAAGTTTGCTGATAAGAAACTGGGAGGAGTGGCTGATACATCAAAAGGGTGTGGTGTCAACCAGCGAGATCTGGACAGACCAGAGAGCTGGGCAAAGCAGAACCAAATGAAGTTCAACAAGGGCAAGTGCAGAGTCCTACACCTGGGGAGGAATTAACACCATGAACAAGTTCAGGTTAGGGGTAGACCTGCTGGAAAGCAGCTCTATGGAGAAGGACCTTGGAGTCCTGGGGGACAGGAAGTTATCCATGGGACAGCAATGTGCCCTTGTGGCCAGGAAGGCCAATGGTACCCTGAAGTTCATAAAGAAAAGTGTGGCCAGCATGTCAAGTGAGGTTCTTCTGCCCTAGTGAGACCACATCTGGAGTATTGTGTCCAGTTCTGTTCAACAGGGACAGAGAAGTACTAGAAAGAGTCCAACGGAGAGTTATAAAGATGACTAAGAGACTGGAAGATGATAAGGGACTGGAGGAAAGACCGAGAACTGTTTCATCTGGAGAAGGGGGTGTTATTAATGTTTCCAAATATCTGAAGGGTGGGTGTCAAGTAGAAGGGGCCAGTCTCTTTTCAGTTGCACCCTGTGATAGGACAAGAAGAAATGGCAGCAAGGGAAAACACAGGAAGTTCTACCTCAACATGAGGAAAAACTGCTCTGCTGTGAGGGTGACAGAGCACTGGAACAGGCTGCCCAGAGAGGTTGTGGAGTCTCCTTCTCTAGAGACTTTCAAGAACTGCCTGGAACTGTTCCAGTGCTGGCAGGAGGGTTGGACTTGATGATGCCCAGAGCTCCCTTCCAACCATTCTATGATTCTATGAATTTCTCATCACTAGAGCAAGACTGCAGCATCTGGTGTTCATTAAAAAAAGGAAATTCCTGCTTTGCTCTTTCTGAAACTGTTGAGAGTTGATAATGGATATTTTTATTTCTAGCCTTTGCAAAGACTATTTTTGCAATTTCATATGAAACAACCAATGTTAATTTTTTCAATTATGCATATGCTAAATCCAGACAGTTTTCCACAATTCAAAAGATTTCAGAAAATATTAATCACATCTGAATTAATTACCATTATGATACTCAACATATAGTATTTAGTAATCATCAATTTAAAAGCTGTAACCCACGTTACAGAAAATAAACAATATAGCAACTTGCAGGTAATCCACAGTGCTTCCGATTCACCACAGTAATTTTTTTTTTTCCCCAACAAGATCACAAGATTCTGGGCCTTGTACAGAACTCTATCTTCACATCCTTCCTGAAACTTATTATGCACATCTTGTCTGCAAATGTCAATGCCTCTGTTTTAAATAAAAATATGTACTCTGTCCTTGCTAATTTAGTATCAATTGAAGGCAGGAGATGGGATGTCCAGTGGAGTTTCACTAATCTTTGAACAAGCAACAACAATAAATAGGTAGTCGTATAGTAGGGACATACTGTGAAATTCATAACCTTGTAGACAGTGATTATCTCTGGGAACAGGACAAGACGACATCTTGAGGCACCCAAGCATGCTCAACAGACAAGAACTGACAAGAATAAGGATTTTAGGCTTTAGGTCACTAAAGAAACACGGTGATGAAGAAAAGAAGATGAACTAAGTGTCCACCAGAGGTCACAAAAGACCCCCAAGGGGAGAAAAGACCCTAATCCTAATTTTATTACGCATGCTCAGACTATGTAAATGAATTCCAGGAACCCATTAGCATAAGACTGCCCTTTCTAAGAAATATAATGAATATGTATGTTTAGCCTGCATATAAACTATGTACCTAGCTTGCATCAGTGCACGAATTTGGAGGAGCGATCCCCTGTGCATCCAGTGCTGCAAAATAAAAAGTGCCTGCTTAATAACTTTGGTTATTGAATTTTTCACTGCATCAGTTTGGCACACCAGACAGAACAGGCTCTGCTTGGCTGCAGGATCTGCTGAGAAAGAGGACTCCCTGGGCATCCCCGGGATTTCCTGGTGGGACTCCTCGACTCAGCCAGCTCCCTGCAGGAGCAGACAAGGACCATCCTGGGAAGGTATTCTTTTTGGAAATTTGGTTTTGGTTTGGCAGGTATACCTTTGGTTTTGGAGGGTACCTGTAATACATAGGAGACAACCTATGAAGGGTATCGTATGCCAGATATTTTAATATCTCGACCATACTTGGTATTTGTATGCATGCTTGGGTCCGGATCATAAGATTTATCGATTTATCGGTTAGTTTGGACCACTGGAATGGCATATGGACTCCAATGGCACATGATCCATGTTATTGTAACTGTGTTATTTTATTGTGTGGTTAGTTATCATTGTTTGGTAAACCTAAATCACTATTATTGCTGTTATGTAAGGTATGAATGAACTGAGTGTGCTTGAGACACAGCAGGGCTGCAAAGTGAGTGTGGAGTCCCGATCCACAGTTCCACTATCCCGGGAGGGGTATGGCCGGAGACGAACAAAGGGATTGTAGCTTGCTTGGTGATTCCCGGGAATTTTGACTTTTGGACTGAAGAAAAAACCCCAAAACCTAACCTGTTGTATAAACTGTATCTAGTTATCTGCTATATATCAGGAATCAATCCCAGTCTCTCTGTTATTTGAGGATCATCTGGAATGCAAAGGGATTTGATTTCTGCTGAAATTGGGGATATAAACGGGATGAAAGGAAAATGATATAGTGGTACAAGACCTCTTTGAACTAATGTAGTGTCTGGTTATTGTTTTGTGTATTACTGTTTTGAGTGTGTTTGTATCCTCGTGTTTTGTGTTTGTGTTCTTTTTGACAAGTTCTGAACAATCACAGAACAAAGAAACTTTAAAGACTATTAATGTATTGATGTAAGTTCAGGGCTAGTTTCAAGCTATCTTTGTGTTAGCATTAGGAAAGGATAGGGAAGAAAGAGAAAGAGATGTGGACAGCACAGGTACAGGAAAGACAGTGACTCCCTCCCTAAGTTCTTCTCCTCTAAGAGATACGAGTAAATTGGGGAGGGTGAGAGCCAGGAAACAGGGCGCACAGGGAATCAGAAAAACAAAAGAAGACAGTCAGGAAGGATTGTTGAAATCGTGATCAGCAACAGGAGAAGGGATTTATAGCTTTAGAACAAGAAAAGGGAGGACTAGGAAACTCTGTAGGAGGAAAGAGGCAGGTTGGGTGTAAAGCAGTATGCATATTGTAACAAGGATGGACATTGGAACACCCAAAGTGTGGGCAGGCTCTGACTGTAGAAGCGGATTGATGGGGCCTGGGGCATCTACCCGAGTGGATCCACTGGTTAAAATAAAGCTGGGGGAAAAAAGGAAAGGAAGTAGAATTTCTAGTTGATACAGGAGCCTTTTATCTGTTTTGAATGAAGAATTACTACCTGTAGATAAGATTTCTGTAATTGCTATGGGAGCTACTGGCCAACCAGAAAAAGCATATTTTTTGAAACTGCTCAGATTTAGATCGTGAAAACAAATTAGAAAACACCTATTTTGATATTTGCCAAATCCCCTAAACTCTTGTCAGGGCAGGATCTGCTTGAACAATCGGAAGCTAAAATTGAATTTAAATCCACAGGAGTGGAAGTTAAAATTTTAGAAGAAAAATTAATTCAAACTAAGTTTGTCACTAATGTAAACTGAAAAATGGAATTTAATTTCTCAAGAAATACTGGACCAGATATCCCCAAGAATGCAGGATTCTGAGATATCTGGGAGAGCTAAAAATGCTAAACCAGTAACAGTCTAATATTAGCAGAAGACAGTTAAAAAAAAAGCTTTTGAATGGGAGAACCTTGAGATGGGGAGGAAAACCCAATTCACCTGGACAGTGTTACCCCAGAGATTCAAAAATAGCCCTAGAATATTTGGCAACCAATTGGCTCAGGAGTTAGAAACTTGGGAACCTCTATCAGAAGACAGATCCCTCCTGCAGTAAGTTGACAATCTTCTTGCTGTAACCAAAACCAAAGGAGAATGCGTTAGGCGGACTGTAAGCTTGTTAAACTTTCTTGGACTAAGTGGATATCGAGTCTCTCAACAGAAAGCTCACATTGTGAAGAAACAAGTCCCCTAGCTAGGATATGAAGTCTCAGGAGGACTTTGGGAACTAGGGAAGGAACAGGAGGAAGCTGTCTGCAGGATACCTGAACCTCGAATGGTAAAAGACCTCCACACATTTCTGGGAATGACAGGTTGGTGTCAATTATGGATAGATACCTACGGGATTTTAGTAAAACCTCTCTGTGAACTGCTCAAAGAAGCCTCCCCTGATTTAGTTTGGACTCCAGAGGCAAGAGTGCATTGAAAGAGGAGCCGATGGAGGCTCCAGCTTTAGGACTCCTAGATGTCACCAAGCCTCTGTCCGTTTTCATATGAGAGACAAAGTACAAGACATTAGGGGTACTGGCCCAAAGGTTGGGCCCATACAAAAGGGCTGTAGCCTAGTTCTCCAATCAATTGGATGAAGTTAGCAAAAAATTGCCTGGATGCTTATGGGCAGTGGCCGCTGTGGTACTGAACATAAAGGACACATAAGAATTCACTAAGGAACAACAAATAAATGTTTTAGTGGCCCATGCAGTATCCTTGGTATTAGAAAAAAAAAAAAGAACTCATTCGCTATCCCCATCCCAATTTTTGAAATGTCAGGCCATTCTGGTTGAGTCTGATGATGTTAAGATTGAAGTAACCAATATTGTGAATCCAGCATCTTTCCTTAGAGGACAGACATCTGAACCAATGGTACCTGACTGACTGGGGACTATGGAAACAGTATATTCCAGCAGATCACATCTAACAGAAGAGCCACTGGAAGATGCAGAAGAGTCACAGACAGAAGCAGTTTCATCTGACAAGGAAACTGTAAAGCTGGATATGCAGTAACAACGGACAAGGTAATCGAGTCTCAACCACTTTCTGCTGGGACAGTGGGCGAAAAGGTTTAAATAATTGCTCTCACTAGAGCCCTGGCAAAAGGAAGAAAAATAAACATATGGAGAGATTCCAAATATGCCTTTGGAGTTGTCCATGCTCACAGAGCTATTTGGAAGGGGAGAGGCTTGCTGTTCACTCAAGGAAAACAAATTAAACACGCAGAAGATTGCCTATTTGAAGCTGTCCAGCTATCAGCTAAGGTTGCCGCTATGCATTATTGTGAGTGCCTAAGGGGTAATGTTGATCCAGAGAAAGGGAACCCATTGGCTGAGTATGAGGCTAAAAGGCTGTAGAAAGAACACAAGAAAAGCAAATTTTAACCTTGATTTCAGATAATAGGAATATAAACCTAGATAGCCAAGGAAACATTGAATATTTTAACTCGGGCTATGAATTGATAAAAGAATTGGCGGGGACGAGTTCTCTCTGGAGGTTAGGTTCAGTTAGAGGATGGCAGGATAGCAGTCCCTGCCAAATTAACATGGGAAGTTGTGAGGGAGGAAGGAACATGGCAAGACTCACTGGGAGCAGGTCCATTACATAAATTTCTAAATCAGAGATTGGTCAGAAAATTTATGTACAACAGTCAGGCAGGTAACACAACAATGTGAAATATGTTTGAAGATAATCCTAATATTAGTAATTGAATACAGCTGGGACAGATTGGAAAGGGGGACCACTGGC
Organism: Todiramphus chloris collaris; assembly: GCA_025345505.1. Classification (NCBI taxonomy): domain Eukaryota; kingdom Metazoa; phylum Chordata; class Aves; order Coraciiformes; family Alcedinidae; genus Todiramphus; species Todiramphus chloris. The sequence continues at coordinate 14,654,889 of JANVCC010000057.1, forward strand.
AGATCGATTTTTCTGACCTCCAAATACAAAGGGGGTACAGGCATTTACTGGTATTAAAAGATACCTTTCTGTGATGGCCAGAAGCATTTCCTTGTTGAACAAATAAAGCTAGAGAAGTTTTAAAAGCCTTACTACATGAAATAATACCAAGGTTTGGGGTACCATCTGTAATGTCCTCGGATCAGGGAACACATTTCACTGCTGAAATTATACAACAGATTAGCAAGGCATTAGAGACCAACTGGCATTTATAGACTCCTAATAGGCCAGAAACAAGTGGACAGGTAGAGAAAATGAATCATCTAATTAAAAAGCAAATTGCTAACATTTGTCAAGAAACTAATATGTACTGGTACCAGGCATTACCTCTCACCCTGCTAAGAATATGAACCAAGCCACAGGCCAAAGAAGGCTTACGTCCTTTTGAAACTTTATATGGCAGAGCGTACTACATGCTATATCAAGGAGAAGAGTTGAACCAGGTGGGAGAACAATATTTGACACAATATATAATAGCCTTAAGCAAACAATTAGATGGAATTAATAAGTGTGTGACACCAGGGCAAGAGGACTAGATAATCCCATTCAACCTTTTAACCTTGGGGACTGGATATATGTGAAAAATTTTTCAGGAGACCTCCCTCCAGGAAAAGTGGAGTGCAGTTAAGATGAAGGAGAGACCTTCCTGGATCCACTACTCTTGACTGCAGAGGGCTCCGAATAAGCAGTGGACATCTGAACCTGCAGGACCACTTCAGTTAAAATTTCAGAGGAGTGAAATGGGAATCAGACATTTTATGATTGTGTTAATGATTGTAAATATTGTTGCTGCTTGGGACAGGAACATACATTTTGAAACTATCCGAATGCTAACTAGTGCTACTAATGACTGCTGGATTTGGACTGCCTTACCTAAAGGGAGACATGAGGCTGCCTCTACATGGGGTGGCCTCAGCTCACTGGAACTGTGATAACAATACCTGGCCTGAATTTTGGAGAAGGCCTGATGGAGGTTATTGTTCTCCTGATAATTCGAGCTATGGGTTTGGCCCAAAATTCAATTTACAAGTATTAGAGGATATTGAAATTCAGTTCCTGATTAACAATAACTGTAATTGGAGGAATAGATCAAAAAATTGCCTTTGCTCCCTAATGATCTGCTTCAATTGTAATAACTGTACTTGCAATGATGGATGGAATGATTATTGGATAAATCAGACTACAGTGAAAGTGGGCACAGGATCGAATGCTGCGTACACAGATTTTTGTAATCGCACACAATTCCAAACTTAATGCAAGCTGAGGTTGGGACATAATGGGAAGTTGTTCTTATCAGTGTGGATGGCACAATGTGGTCACTAGTGGGCCTTGCAGGCTACCCGATAGGTATCGATGGTTGTGTGGAGACAGCATTAGTAGGAAACAGCTCCCTGCAGGATGGAAAGGAATATGTACAATTGGATACTTAATCCTCCTGGATAAGATCTAAATGGAAAGATAATCACTTAGCAAAAGGGGAACAGGATTCCATAGTTTTGTTAGGTGGTTTTTACCTTGGTTAGGGGTCAGTGAATTTGAGAAAGCTATAGTGAATATTTCAGCCACTCTGGATGACATATTTAACATCACTACAGATGCCATCCGTGCTCTTCAGACAGAGGTAAATTAATTTTCAAAAGTAGTTTTACAGAATAGAATGGCCCTGGACTTATTAACCCTGAAGGAATGAGGGGTTTGTACAATTATCAGTCAGAGTTGTTGTGTATATGTAAACCAGGAGAGCAGAATTGAGGAAGATTTGGGTAAATTGTTTTCGAGTTTTCATGAAGTCTGTAAAGATGATTCTAGCTGGGGATTCAGGGAACTTTAGGAAAGATTGACCTCTTGGCTTACAAACTTAGCTTGGTTGAGACAAATCTTTGCATCCATAGTAGGATTTGCTATTTTGGTTGCTTTAACTTGTAAAATTATTCAATGTACCCTTTGGTGCTGCAAGAAAAATTTATATAATTATGAAGGCTGAAAATGCAATAGAACTAAACACCAGGTAGAAACTGGAAAATGTTTTTAAAAGACATTAATCAATAATGGAGTTTTATAATCATAGCAAAAGAAATTGTGCTGTGCATAGAAAAGGGGGGAATCAAAGGCAGGAGACAGGATGTCTGGTGGAGTTTCACTAATCTTTGAACAAGCAATAACAATAAATGGGTAGTTGTATAGTAGGAACATACTGTGAAATTCATAACCTTGTAGATAGTGATTATCTCCGGGAACAGGACAACAAGACATGTCGAGGCACCCAAGCATGCTCAACAGACAAGAACTGACAAGAATAAGCATTTTAGGCTTTAGGTCACTAAAAGAACAGGGTGATGAAGAAGAGAAGATGAACTAAGTGTCCACCAGAGGTCACAAAAGACCCCCAAGGGGAGAAAAGACCCTAATCCTAATTTCATTACGCATGCTCAGACTATGTAAATGAATTCCAGGAATTCATAGCATAAGACCGCCCTTTCTAAGAAATATAATGAATATGTATGTTTAGCCTGCATATAAACTATGTACCCAGCTTGCATCAGTATGAAGATTTGGAGGAGCGATCCCCTGTGCGTCTGGCACCACAAAATAAAGAATGCCTGCTTAATAACTTTAGTTATGGAGTTTTTCCACTGCATCAAGTGATCTGAAACTAAAAGCTGAGAACAGCAGTGAGAAGAAAACTATGTTACACCTTAAACATTTCATGACAGACTGAACAACATGAAAAGAAACAACAGCAGGACTAGTGATGTCTTTCTAATGACAGTTTCTCCCCTCATATTTACGTGGGGAAAGGTGTGAATGACCAGATGCTAACACATAATGTCCACAGAATGTGAAGGTACTGAAACTGCAGATGAATTATACTGGAAAATTACACGAAAAATCTGGTATTTCTTGAATATGATCGTTATGGCATATGGTTGGAGTACAAGACTGTCCATTTGTACCTGCTTGTCCCTCACTGAATGCCTGCTTATCAGGCACTGACTTCCCAGACAAGGGTATGGGGAAAGAGTGCATGTTCCGAATTGAAGTCCCTGGGGAGCCAAACGATTCTTTGTTGCAGACTTTCAATTACAAAGTATCGTTAAGTGAAGCTAGAGTATGTTAAACACTTAAAGAGTATTTTCCCTATATAAAAAGTTGCTGTATCTACAAATGGAAACTTACAGAACTGAAAACAACTGATACCAAGCGTAAACAGAATATATCAGCTACACGATTTCACAAGAAATAGAAACCTCTAGGTTTCTACACATATTGTAATTTAATATCTTAGGTGGATATACACACAACTTCCCAGACCAAAACCAACCAGAGAGGAAGAGTCTTAACTCTAGAGCAACCCTGCAGTACACAGGCATTTGAAACTTTTTTTTTTTTAAATAGTATACCATATTGCTAAAATGCGTAGTTTGCAGCCTATCGCTGTCTAAAGTTTCCTTTGGCATAAAGACATCCCAAGATAATTATTCCCACCGAGCTGTATTATGTGTTCCCTCCCCATCATTTTTTAGCTTTATTATCAGACAATACATTTTCACTTGTTTATTTCCCCTAGTATTCAAATTCATTTCATATATTGATAGAGCTTCATCACAAATCTAACATAATCTTCTCTTTGAAGTCAATAATGAAGAGATTAAATTAATCTATATACAAAACTGCATCCCTAAGTACCAATCCAGAATTCCAGCCAGCTGCCTCTCTAACCACTCTTTTCATGGCCTTTCATCCCTGCTTTTCATCTTCAGAACTAGGCTCATTAAAATTGAAAGAAAACAAGTGCAAGTACTGCTTTATTTTGTCTTCTCCCCTCAAAAGAAAACCAAAATATGCCTCAGTTTCCTGAGGAGCTTTGACTGCATGTCAATTCATGGCACCTCAGGCAGAACGCATACAGAACACCAAAGGCAGATCACAGGCTTGCACAGAGATCTTGTCACTCTCACGTTTCTATAAACATTGCTTCCAAATGTGAATATATACATATACTTAACAGCTGCATTTTTTCCAGTCTCAATTCCTTCCCCACTTTTCCCTTCTCAATTGAGGTTCATGCAAGTGAGGGGAGAAAAAAAAAAAAGTAAACCCATTCATACTTGAAAACTATGTGGGGAAGTATGTCAGAAACTGAATTTCATTTTACACCACAAAAATATTATTAATCCTGCACCTTTCTAAAGATACTATTTTTCTTCCTATGAGACCACCTCCATTTACAAAGGTTGTCGGCCCACATCACCTATACATTCTAAATATAATATACAGAGACATTATTTGAACTCCACTTCCTTGGTTTATAATATACATCAGCTGATCAGAAATGCATGCAATGTTAAAAATCACTCCAAATTCAATTTTTCCTGCAGAGGAGGAATTGAGTATTACTTTCAATCAGAGCTATGATTCTTAAAGAATAGAACTAAATGGTTTATTTCAAAAAGGGATGTTCCAAATTGTGTACTTCACTGACATTAATAAGCTATTCTTCCAAAAGAAGTATAGTTTAAAAAGAGACAATATCAGCCATTCATAAGAAACAGCTCTACTTACGTTTCTTAAAGAAACCAGAAAAAAAAAAAAAAAAAACCACAAAAAAAACACAAAAAAACAAAAACACAAAAAAAAAACCCAAACCAAAAAAAGACCTCAGCTTGTCTCTGTCAGGGACACAATGAGCACCTAATCTAACTGGGCTGTACCAACACACATCTTTGTACTCTATAGAAACATACACACACCAAAAAACTCACCCAACAAAAAAACAAACCACAGAACACCCACTGATCTACAATGTTACCAGAAAGACTGACTGTGGCTGCTGTGAAATAGAGGAACTGTTCAGATGAGATGAAGTTATACTGAAGAAAACACACATGCTAAGGACAGTAAGCACATGAGTGTTGATAATTAAGTACTTGCAGAAGTGCAAGCTACTTGAAATAGATTTGTATATCAAATACCTATATAAAACTAAGATAATTTCAACAAGAAGTTCTTATAAAAGCAGCAGACTGAAAATATTTCAGGTGTCTGGTTTTGATATAGTGACTCCAGAGATAGAACTGTTTATTCTTTCATTTTACTATTCTAATAACTCATCCCAGCCTATTAAAAAAAAAAAAAATACCTTTTTTGGATTTTGCTCCTATCTTCAACTTTGATGGCCAAGCAATCTGTGTATTTGTTTCTTCCATAATCTGTGAAAAAGAAAGCATTTATCAAAAATTGAATTTATTGTTGTCCTACAAAATCAGAAGTTAATTTTTGGAAAATGTGGTTTACTCTTTTTAAAGCTGTTGATTATTATTACTTGTAAATAGTGCAAGTTACTAACTACTTTTCTGGTGTACTTAAGACAAATTTTGTCTCTTGATAAGTGGAGCTGAGGTCAGATCACTCAAAAGAAACCCAAAGAGCAACCCATAATATTCATTTCCATAAAGATCAAGTGCCCACTGCTATGTACAGCATGCTCTAGGTCACAAGGAATTCCAAAGCTTTACAATTCAAGAAAAATATTTCTCTAGGTATCTTAAAATGGCTTCTAACTAAAGCAGATCAAATTTAAATTAAGTCCTTTTGAGACTCTGTAAGTTAAGATACATTGTTTAGCCTTCACATGTTGGGGTTGGGGTCTATCTTCTAATCGCCCACAGGGTAGCTGAAGACTGCTATTAGATCCCTTTTAAATCTCACTTTCTCTATGATGAACAAACCCTGCTCTCAGCTCCAATTTGTACATCAACTGCTCCAGGCCCTTGATCAACCTTGTGATCACCTACTGGAATCATGTCGTCTTGTCAGGATCTTTCTTGGTCTGAGGGGGATGTAACTGGACAAAGTACTCCACATACAGTGCAGAGAGGAATAACCACTTCCCTTGACCTACTGGATCATACTATTTTAGATAGTGAGTCTATATAAAAATGTATGTCAGAAATAAGGAGATCATTTAATGTGCAATGAGTAAACAAGTACAAACTGTAAGCTAGAAAAAAAAACTCGAACCGAAAGAATCTTTGATTGCCGTAAGTAGAAAAGAGGTAGGAAAACAAGGGAGCTTCTCATGTGAGAACTCGGGGTCTGGTTCCTTCTGTGTAAAGAATATTTGTTCACCTTCCTCAGAGGGATTAATAATTGTGCTCTTTTGATTGTTGGTACAAATGAGAATTACAATACACAAAAAGCAGACACTACCAAAAAAAAAGTCAACTCATTATAAAACGGCGGGGGAGGATTAAGCAAAGCAATACAGGTCAGTACTTCTAGTCATTTGCAACAAGGATAAGCAATAACAAAAAAAATTAAAATACCAAATTAATTAGTAAAGGCACTTCAAGAAGAAAATGAAAGCATTACAACATCTACAAAATCAGTATATTTTCATTAACAGTGTAATTCAGAACTATGGCAGACTTCTCTAAATTTTTAATTCTTATCTTCAGCATCCAAATCCCCAGTACATAACAATTTGCAGCTTAGTACACAATGTGGAAAAACTGAAAGTGTCAGACAGACTTCATTATACTGTATTTTTGGTTTCAGCAACTATTGTATAATAAGTTACAGCTGAAATAAGACATTTCCAGACGAGTGAAATTCTATCAGCAACATACACATACTTTTCACAATTTTCTAATCCAGAAGGCTGGGGGGGGGGGGGGGGGGCGGGTAGTTATTTCCGAGAATTCACTTGTGTCTGATAGAGGGCTTTGGAACAGGTTTATTCTTAATTGTGCAACCAGCAATGAAATACACAGAAAATAGGAAGTCATTAACTGAAGGGAGGAAGAAGATGATAAAACAAAGAACGCTGCAGGACTGAGTTAAAGAAGGTCCAAAATAAAAGGAACTACAAGAGAGAAGATTGAACAGAGTAGTGAATTAGTGTCATTCAAGACAAGTGTTACATCCCATCAGTCCTTTACCCTCTCAATAGAGTCTGGAGCTTCTATCTTAAAGAAATCAAATCCTCCCCATTCCTCATGCTAAACCAAAACAAAATGAAAGCCCACAACTTCAGAGATGCATACTTTCTAGAAACATATGAGAGAGATGCATCAGAGCTTCAAAGCAAAAAAAAAAAAAAGTCATTGAGAATTGACCATCTAATAACCTTAAGCTCTTTGGAGAATGAAACACTAAAAATTACCATGTTAGACCAAAAAGACGACTCTGGTCACTACAAAGACACATTTATCTCGCCTTAGGCAGTTAGGCAAAAAGCGTCCGGATGCATTTAAACCAAGTGCATTTATTAAAGTATATAAAAGCTCAGAGCATGTGCTGGCTTTCAACTCCAAGCAGTAAACTTTATTATTGCAATCAACTTGGAATTCTTAATCTTTTCCACAATTTTGAAAACCATGTATTATACAGGAAAGAAATATTTTTTTGCTGCAGCATTTAATTTTTCACCAGTGAAAATAATTTATCTTGCCTGTAAAACAATTTGAGAATCTTAACTACCTGAAAAAGTTTGCAAAGGAGTAAATTCTGGTTATATTTTTAAGAAATTGGGGCTTTCATAGGAACACTTATGAAGAGTTTATATTGCTTACTTTTTTTTACTATTTATTGTATTTAGTTTATTATCTACTTATTGTATTTATTTTAACAGCAGGAGTGCTACAAAGCTCTAGAAAACAAGAAACTGTATGTTTACTACAGCTGTAAAAATTGAAGGTAAAGATGATACTGAAAACCCTGAAACAGTAGAACGCTGCATAGTGTAAATCACTGCTGCATCAACGTTTAGTTCCATTTCACAATTCTAACCCAGGCAGTTTTAAGTGCCATGATTTCATTTTTTTTTCCCGAAACAAATTTGGAATCATTCTATAAAAACCTCAAATGCATGTTGCAATGGAACTTTTTTGTTAGTGAAAACTCAGTATTATGCCACATACCCTGAAAACAGCAGTACTGATCTCAAATGAACATAACAGAACGCAGAACTCACTTTACAAGTAATACGTATATAATAGATGTATTTTAGTTGTATAAATACTTTAGTTACAAAACATTTAGAGGAAATTCAGGCCAGGAATGACTGAGTCAGAGTTCATGATCTCTGCAGAATAGCACCTATTCTTAAGCTTTCCTTCTTTTCATATGAAGTGGAAGGGTTTACAGTAATCAGTGCTCTCCTCACATTGAGGGATCAATAGAACAAAGGGAACAGACATATCTGCCAGCAAGATTCAATCACATAATAAATAATCTCATGCATCTCCTCAAAATGAAAGAAACGCTAAGCAATTATGTATCTACATCTTCCCTTCATCCCCTTTCCTCAAGGGAAATGGTAGTGTTTGCATAGCCAAAGTATGTAAGCTGTTCTCAGTGGAGAACAGAGATTTTTTTTTTTAACATTGTAATTTCTGTTTAGCTGATTTTGGATCGAAACGGGAATTCCCTGAATGCAAAAAAACAAAACAAAAACAAAACCACAACAAACCAACCAAATCACCCCAAAACCCCACAAGGATTTCAGAATTTAAAAGGTGTTTTTACACATAGTAGATGAAAAATATATGGAACAGACCTTTGTTTATTTAAAACAAATACATTAAATTAAAGTATTATTCATTAGAGTTAATGTTGTTAAGGTGCCTATTTCTGATCTTCCCAGCTTCGGGATTTGTGCATCTTGGCCATTTCTGTCTCAGCTCTTATTCACAGTGAAAGGGAAAATAGGTAAGAGAGGAACCTACTAGCAGGTTTCTGCAACTAGTTACAAAAGCAACTCTCAAAACTGCAACTGTAAGTGACACAAAAAGCCAGTTTGTTACTTCATAATCTTCCATCTAAACACAAGGAAAGACTGCTTTCCTTTGAGGCTGATGGAGCACTGGAACAGGCTGCCAAGAGAGGTTGTGGAGTCTCCTTCTTGGGGATATTCAAAAGCCACCCAGACATGATCCTGTGCAGTCTGCTCTAGGTGAACCTGCTTTAGCAGGTGAGTTGGTCAAGACTATCTCCAGAGATCACTTCCAACCCCCTATACCCTTCTCTGATTTTGTCTTCAGTTTTTCTAGGTTTGCTTCTGTGCAGGCTAAAAACAGAGACACCTAGGTTTATATCAACAACATTGATGGCAGTAGACACTTAAAACATTTGCAGTACAGCAACAGTATCTTATTTGCAACTATCAACCATGCAAATCCTCAGAGAGCACCCCACTTCTTTGCTACGTGGGTGTGTTTTGGAGACTATGCTCCATTTCTTGTCAACAGACCACAAATCCCATCCATGAGCCTGTTGACAAATGGTAAAAGCTGAACACCCTGCATGAAGTATTTTTGCAGACTGGTTGAGTAAATTATACAAAAGAAAATTAAACTGAATAACTACAGGTGATCATACCCATGAAAATAATAATAATAAAATTAATAATAATAATTTAAAAATCGCTATTGTCTCTGAGTCATCATAAAACAGAGAGGTGAATGAGAAGCAGGAGAGGGAACCAAGCAGTCATTCTTCTAATTTCTTTCTTCTAAAGTTCCCTCTTGGATACTGGATGCAGGTCTCACTCCCTCACCAGATTAAGTGAAAGCAAAAAAGGACAATACAGGGAAAAATAATTATATCCTTCCAGATCTTGCTTTTTTACTCAGAAACTGCCTCTGTGAAGACAAAAAAAAAAAAATCCCACAGAGCACACAATCAAGACAGTGCTCAAACTATATTCTGAATTACCTTTAGAGTTACTCTTCATGTCATTCTCAACCCTACATATACACATCTCAGAGCATTTCTTAGTATAAAATTATCTTCTATCAAGACAAAAAGGTATGACCAAGTAAGATGCAATTTTTTCAGAGCAGTATCAAGTTTAAAACAGAAAAAAATTTGATGTAATGCTAATGTAACCATTCAAAGGAAAAAGCAAATGGGGAAAGAGGGGAAAAAGGTACTATGAATCAAAAAAACTCAAAAAGTATGAGGCAAAATATGCATGTCTGAGATGCAATCAGTAGACCTGCGTGTGTCCGAAACAAATAAATAAATTGCAGGGATCAGACTCCATCAAGCAATATCAAGCAGATATGGGAAAGGGACTGAAAATGCAGGATAGGTATTGTTCACTTATATTTCATAAGCACACCTCACGAGCACCAAGTATAATGGCTCCTCCATCTTGCCAAGATGACCACCTGGAACTTGAGAGCCAACTGCATCTGCAAGTTCAAGATGGCTCCTAGTATTCATTGTAACACAGCATCAATAAATATCCCTTTATTCACTGATACAGTGTAAGAACTATAAAGCACTCAGAGCCACAAACCCTCAAATGTGTGTTACTAAGGAACAACTGCTTCCCAGTGTAGCCGTAAAGATCGCTGCAGAGGAGAAAATCCCATGCGCAAGGGTAGGATAAGGACAAGAAGGACAGAGAGGATTAGAAAAGTATCACTTACACAAAGGTCATGATAATATAAATTCTGTTCTTCTTTGAAGGTGAATTTCCATCAGCTTGAAGAAAACACAGCAATTCTTTATGGGTTACCATGGCTTGCTAAGTTCATGAAGCAGAACTCACACCCAAGAAATATTTCTTACACAGCTGCTGAAGGGAAGGTGAATGATTGTTTTGTTACATTACAGTATCCATCCCTATTTTTAATGGGATTGTTTTGCAAGATCCATTTTTCCATGATTCTCAAGAAAATTTGTCCCATCAGTTTTACAGAAGACAAGGCTGAAAGTCACTGTGCAAGACAGCAGAGGAAAAAAAAAAAAGGAGAAATACAGGCATATCAATTGTAAAAGAAATATTACCATGCTAGTAGCCTTTCAAAACTTGATAAATATGTTTTTCCATAACCATGAAGTATTAATGGGAAGATACAGTTTTATTGTCATAATAGCTAACACTCTTTTTGCAGATCCTAAACTATCAAGCAGCTGCTGTTGTGGGTGCAGGCAACCCAGGATAACATTGATACTCTACTCAACTGTGCAGGTAGAAATAAGAAGTCCAGAAAATAACACCCACCCTGACTTGTCTCAACACAGCTGATTTCTGTACCCTAACACATCTTTTTGCTCTTCTACAGGTACCTTTTAATTTATTAATAATTTACAGGGAGTATACTGTTTAAAGGATAACATAGAAAATACTTCAGCATTGAGATTAAATCACAATGCTGTCTGAATGCTTAAGATGCTTAAGAACTGCAAAAGCTTTGTAAGTAAGGTTTTCAATGATAAAGTCAGTTTTACGAAGGCTGTGACAAGTCAGATTATTTTTTTGTTTTTAAGCGTCAAAATTCCTCCAAAGCCAGGTTTCTTACAAAATGGAGACTAAAACATGATGGAACTTTACATCATGTCATCCATCATCTGATACACATTTTTGAGCATTTGGTTTTCCAAATATTACTTAAAATATTCTTCAGGACACAAAAATCAGTTAACTGAAAATACTTTGAGAGTTGTCTGATCACATTTATCTTACAACAAGATAGACATCATCCTCATTTTGTGCCTGTTAATTTTTCTGCATGCAGAACAATCTTAAATAAACAATGAAAGAGGTTAACAGAAACAGACATGTAGGGCCATCTTAATCTCAGAAACATCTGCAAGAGAGATTTTTAGTAGACAAATACTCATTTTAGGACAGATACAGGTCCTTTCCAACCATCATTTACAAGTGTACAGAAGCTGCTTTGATACCAATGGTTCTTGCTTAAAGTGTCCAGTTTTCCTAAATCAAGTGCTACAACTGCTTTAACTCAACAAAGTAGACACAAAATGTGAACAGTCAACAAGTATTTCTAAATTAAAATGAATATGAAAAACATAAGCTTGCATTCTGAACACAGTTTTAAGAACCACTGTGCACAGAATATTTAGAAGTTTGGAGTTACAGTTGAATGGCAAATTTATTTTAGTTTTGACAACAAAAACATTTTTCTAAGAGGAAAGACACGGACAAAGTTCAATGTACACACAGTCACAGTTCTGATACAAAATCTTGTAATTAAAGCAAGAGTACCAGGGCAAAGGGACTAGTTATCCCATTTATTAGCTCCCCCCCCCCCCCAAAAAAAAAAGCCAAGATTCAGTATTGCAGATTTCATTCATTAAAAATTAACATCCAAATAAGCATTTCATTTTAGAAAATGAAACCATTTAATGTATAATCTAATTAAATACTAACCAAATGATGACACATGAAAATTTTTGAATCACAGGATGCCTAATAAAAACAAACACAACTTTTTTCCTTCCCTATGTTGTTTCACAGACAGAAAATATTCATCTTGAATCTTCTGCTTTCAGAAAAGCTGTATTAGTGTGGCTCCCACTCTAAGTATGCATTTAAAGAAGTATAAACAAGTTTATTCTAATAGTTTATTTGAAACACTGAATTGGAATATCATTTGCATGAAAACTGAAGAAAAAAAAATTAAAAAATTCTATATAAGCAGGAGAAGACCCAAGATGAAGAGTCACAGTAAACAAAATTTTGTATGGGCTGATACTTATTTCTTGTTTGTCTAATGAAGAAGTGGTGAAGCAGCAGTAACTAGGAGGATGACTAATCCCTGAACATGAGTTTTGGCAGCAAGAAGAGAGCAATGGGTGTAGCTGGAACCAGGAGGAGTATTATATTTAATCCTTTGTTGGGTTTTCAGTAGCAGGAGAGGAGAAAGCAGAGGAAGAATAAGGGTGGGAAGGAAGAACAAGGCATGAAAAGGTATTGAGTAACGCTACCCAGGCACTGACTGCAATTTCACCCTCCAAAATGGATGAGGCTCGAGTAAGCACTTGAGATGCCAGACCCAGAAGCCATAAACAGTACAGCATTAAGGACTACTTGGTTTGCTCAGGAAATAAGGGGCACCTAAGAAGTTAAAAAAAAAAAAAAAAGACAAAACTTAGTCCAAAGCTCAGTGCAAATTAGTATCCCTTTTGGAAGTCTAGCGCCATCCTGGGTATAGCAACAGATTCCTATCCCAAACCCTGCTGTGTTTTGGGCTTTCTTTTCTTTTGTTTTTCCTGCTAAGGCAGTCTACATATGAGATTCAAAACTAGAACTCACTGTTTATATTACAACTACTACTCTCAAAAGAAGGCAGTTCAGTGTACCTGACTGTGTGGATGAGGGAAAAAGAGTGCACTGTCAGCAAATTCACTGACAATACAAGACCAGGAGGAGAGGCTGACACTCCAGCATGCTGTGCTGCCATCCAGAGAGACCTGGACAGGCTGGAGAGTTGGGCAGGGAGAAATTTAATGAAATATAACCAGGGCAAATGCAGAGTCTCTCATCTGAGTAAGAACAACCCTATGTACCAGTATAGGTTGAGGACTGACCTGTTGGAAAGCAGCACAGGGGAAAGGGACCTGGGGGTTCAGGTGGACAGCAGGATGACCATGAGCCAGCCATGTGCCTTTGTGGACAAGAAGGCCAATGGCATCCTGGGGTGTATTAGAAGGAGTGTGGTTAGTAGGTCAAGAGAGGTTCTCCTCCCCCTCTACTCCGCCCTTTTGAGTCCTCATCTGGAATATTGTGTTCAGTTCTGGGTCCTTCAGTTCAAGAAGGACAGGGAACTGCTTGAAAGAGTCCAGTGCAGAGCCACAAAGATGATTCAGGGAGTGGAGCATCTCCATTACGATGAAAGGATGAGGGAGCTGAGTCTCTTTAGCTTGGAGAAGAGGAGACTGAGGGATGACTTCATTAATGTTTATAAATATGTAAAAGCCAAGTGTCAGGAGGATGGAGTCAAGTGCTTCTCAGTGACATCCAATGACAGGACAAGGGGCAACAGGTGCAAGCTGGAATATAGGAGGTTCCATGTAAACGTTAAGGAGAAACTTTTTCACGGTGAGGGTGACAGAACACTGTAACAGGCTGCCCAGGGGGGTTGTGGAGTCTCCTTCTCTAGAAACATTTAAAACCCACATACATGCATTCCTGTGTGACCTGATCCAGATGATCCTGCTCTGGCAGGACAGTTGGACTAGATGATCTTTCAAGGTCCCTTCCGACCCCTAACATTCTGTGAATCAACATCACCCTTCTGCAGGTAAGGGCAAGGGGGTACTTATGAGCAGGAGAAGTAGCGGATGGCCCTGAAGTATCCACACATTACAAAATCAAATACCATTTAGAGTTTGCAGTTTGTGCAGAAAAAAAAAGAAATTTAAAAAATCTGATACGTAGAATGGCAGAGAATTATAACTATAAACCATAGGAAAAAAAACCCTTTGTTCTTAATTTCGCTGGCATATACTAGTAGTTTTATATGAAGTGTAAGCTACTAAAAAATACACAACAAAACAATGTATAGACAAGGATCAAGGCCCAGTTGTTTAAGTTCCTGTACAGGAAGAAGTATTATGAAAAGAGTGCCTTCCCAAGTGCAAGGACATGAATGCATGTGTCATTTTTAGGGCAGGGATACTTGATTTTCCTATATTACATTCCAGCTGTCAGAAATGCAAAACACATTTTTGAGAAGTACCTGCATGTGACTGCTTGGCTAGTTCTTCTCCCATAACTGGACCTGTCTTTAAAAACGGTAATATTTTAGTTATTTTAGAGATTATCATATGGGATAACCTGTATGAGTAAGGTGCAGTATTGCCATAGATGTTTAGGTTTTTTTATACTTTCACTGCAAGTCATTTGTTTCAATATTGCAGGAATTTGATCTTCATGATCTAATTAAAAAGCAGTTTAATAAAGATGATAGGTAACTTTAAGTGTCAAAATAACTTTATTAAAAAAAAATTAAGTCCTTATGAATTTTCCAACTAATCTAGATTCAGGTATAAAAAGGCAGCAGAAGAAAACCATGCCTGTTTCCTACCTGCATACTTATACACAGCTTCATGTCAAACCAAGAAAAATATTAACATGCTTTCTTCCAACTTCTCATGACCAATAATTTTGTGGTCTGCAGGTGCCCATGTACAGACTTGGAGACTTACACAAAGAAGGCAGCAGGCTATTTTTTGTCAAGGACTATATCCTTGTCCAGATTAACTCTAAACAAAATTTCTATTAAGGCATTTTTAGCTTGGAAGGGAAAAGAACACATGCAAGCATATGCACGCACACTGCATTCCCTCTTAACATTCACTTTACCCAAAATCAACTGGGAAAGATCATTCTTAAAACAAGGGTCTTATTTAAACAAGCAAGTATTGCACTATCATTGCTGCATCCAAAAACAGCACTACATAAATTTTCAGCAACAATAACATTTACAGAACTTTGCACATGATTTATAAATACAGCAAATAAGTGAGAAAAAAACCCTATCAATGAAATGCCCTTACCTATGGCAAAACATTGAAGTCCTTCTTTTACTTCTCTTGAATGTTTTTTTCCCAGCTTCGATGGAAATATTAATCAAAAAAAATCACAGGTAAAACTTCTATTTTAAATGAATGACTGAGCTGTGTCTGTGTATAAAGCATTAATGAATTCTACATAGGTAATCAAAATAAGGGGAAATTTATCCAAGTAAAAATTACTTATCGATGAGACACATACACACCCCCCAGCACATGGTTAGAAACACCAATAGGCAGCCAATTCCCCTCTTCAAAAGCAGTAGCAGCAAGGCGTCAAGCAGCAAGACAAACCAGGAACCAAATATGTGGTATTAATTTGTGTCATTCTCACTCACCTCCTCTTTCTTCTAAGAGGGAATGGAAAGAATACAAGCATTTCTGAGGACCCAAATCCATCCTCTATTTTAAGAGGGGATTTAACTTTCAGAGTGAGAAGGATTAACCATCTCAATCAAGACTGTGGTGGCAATTTTATACAGAATCAGTCAGTCAGAGGAGTCAGAATCAGTCAGTCAGAGGAGTC
>JANVCC010000057.1:14670796-14797657 GCA_025345505.1 Todiramphus chloris collaris
CAGTCAGTCAGAGGAGTCAGAATCAGTCAGTCAGAGGAGTCAGAATCGGAAAAGACCTCTAAGGTCACAGAGTCGTCGTCGTCGTCGTCACAGAGTGTTAGGGGTTGAAAGGGACCTTGGAGATCTTCGAGTTCAAACCCCCTGCCAGGGCAGGATCATATAAGCTACCCTACAACCTAATCTACCCTACAACTTAATCTACCCTAACACAGGTCACTCAGGAACGTATCCAGGAGAGTTTTGAAAATCTCCAGAGAAGGAGACTCCACAACCTCTCTGGGCAGCCTGTTCCAGTGCTCTGTGACCCTTACGGTAAAGAAGTTCCTCCTCATGTTAAGGTGGAACCTCCTGTGCTCCAGCTTATATACATTCCCCCTAGTCCTATCACAAGGCACGAGTGAGAAGAGGCTGTCCCTTTCCTCTTGACACTTAGCCCTCATATATTTATAAACATTTATCAAATCCCCTCTCAGTCTTCTCTTTTCCAGACTAAGGAGCCCCAGGTGTCTTAGCCTCTCCCCACAGGGCATGTGCTCCAGTCCCTTCATCATCCTTGTAGCCCTCCGTTGGACTCTCTCAAGCAGATCCCTGTCTCTTTTGAACTGGGGAGCCCAGAACTGGACACAATACTCCAGGTGAGGTCTCACCAGTGCAGAGTAGAGGGGGAGGAGAACCTCCTTCGATCTGCTGGACACGCTCCTCTTGATATACCTTAGGATACCATTGGCCCTCTTGGCCACAAGGGCACATTGCTGCTCCATGGAGAACTTGTTGTTCACCAGGACTCCCAAGTCTTTCTCCACAAGACTGCTCTCCAGCAGATCACCTCCCAGTCTGTACTGGTGTAATGTATTATTCTTACCTAGATGCAGGACTCTACATTTATCCTTGTTAAACCTCATTTGGTTCTGCCCTGCCCAGTTCTCCAACCTGTCCAAGTCTCGCTGGATGGCCGCACAGCTTTCAGGTGTATCTGCCGATCCTCCCAGTTTTGTGTCATCAGCAGACTTGCTGAGCAGACACTCTGTCCTGTCATCAATGTCATTGATAAAGATGTTGAACAGGACTGGACGCAGCACTGATCCCTGGGGGACTCCACTGGTTACAGCTCTCCAGCTGGATTTGGCACCATTGACCACCACTCTCTGGACAAATGATGGAGAGAGGCTTGGCAAGCTCCTCTGCCAGTCCCCTCAATAATCTGGGGTAGATCCCATCCAGCCCCAGGGACTTGTGAATGTCCAGGTGCTGTAGCCGGTCATTAAGTGCTTCCTCCTGGACTGTGGGGGAGGGTTGTTCTGCTCTCCATCCTTATCTTCCAGCTCAGGAAGCTGAATACCCTGGAGGTAGCTGGTGTGACTATTATAATAAAGACAGAAGCAAAGGCAGCATTAAGTATCTCAGCCCCTTCCTCATTCTTGGTTTTAATGTTGCCCCTCCCCATATCTAATAAAGGATGGAGATCCTCCCTGGCTCTCTTTTTATTGTTAGTGTATTGGTAAAAATTCTATTTGTTGACCCTTATTACAGGGGCTATACTGAGCTCCAGTTGGGCTTTTGCCTTTCTGATTTTTTCTCTGCATAACCTAATGAGATCCCTGTACTCATCCAGAAATACCTGCCCCTTCTTCTGAAGGAGATAAACTCTAGGTTTTTTTTCCCCCCTCCCTAAATCTCAGCAAAAGCCTGTTCAGCCAGGCCAGTCATCTTGCCTTCCGTTTGTCTTACAGTACATGAGGACAGCCTGCTCCTCCACTTTAAAGTTTTCCTTCTTGAATATCGTCCAGCCTTCCTGGACCCCTTTATCCTTCAGGATAAAAGCACTTCTCCCAAGGCACTCAGCCCTGAAGTCTGCCCCTCCAAAAGTCCATGGTGAAGGTCTTGCTAACGCCGCCTCCCCTCCCCGCCTTACTTGACTAAGGATCAAGAACTTAATCATTCTGTGGCTGCTTAGCCCAAGGTGGCCTCCGACCACCACATCTCCCACCAGTCCTTCCCTGTTTGTGAACAGCAGGTCTAGTGAGGCGCCTGCCCTGGTAGGCTCACTTACCAGCTGTGTCAGGAAGCTATCTTCCCTATACTCAAGAAACCTCCTAGCCTGTCCCATTTCTGCTATGCTATATTTCCAGCAGATGTCTGGTAGGTTGAAGCTGCCCAACAGAACAAGGGCTAGTGATTGTGAGACCTTTAACAGCTGCTTATAGAATCTGCCTCCCCATTCTGGTCGGGTGGTCTATAACAGACATCCAACAGGATATTCATCTTATTCACCTTCCCCCTCATCCTTACTCATAAACACTCCACTTTATCATCACTATCATCAAGCTCTACACAGTCAAAATATTCCCTAACATACAGAGCCACCCCACTGCCTCTCCTTCCCTTCCTATCCTTTCTGAATAGCTCACAGACATCCATTGCAGCATTCCAGTCACGAGAGTCATCCTACCATGTTTCTGTGATAGTGAACAGAATGTAGCTGTTCTGCCACACAATGGTTTATATCTCCTCCTGTTTGTTGCACATTCTGCCTGAATTGGTGTAGATGTACTTGAGCTAGGATATCGGTTTCACCCCTAGCATTGCCATGCAACCCCTAGGCTCATCTGTACTGGGCCTGGTTTTATCCCCTTCCCCCTTCAAACTTAGTTTAAAGCCCTCTCAATAAGCCTTGCCAACTCCTGGCCAAAAATCCTTTTCCCCCTTCGGGACAGTTCCACCCAGCGCCATCACATCCCTGTGATCAAAGAAGTCAAAATTCAATGGCACCAGCCTCTAAGCCATGAGTGTATCAGGTGGTGCTTTCCTGCTCCTTTCAGCATTCCTTGTCACTGAAGTAACTGAGGAAAACATCACCTGCACTCCTGATCCCTCTGCCATTCAGCCCAGCACCTGCAATCCTGTTTTATTGCCTTAGGACTTCTCTTGACAATCTCATCGCTGCCCACCTGCATGACCAGTAGCAGACAGTAATCAGAAGGTCATACCAGATCCAGGAGCTTCCTGATTACATCTCTGACATGGGCCCCAGAGAGGCAGCACTTCCCTACGGGAGGGGGATCCCCTATGACAATTACCCTCCTTTTATTTTTTACAGGAGCAGTCCTAATGCACTGTGCTGCCTGCCCTGGCAACTCCCTGGATGCACCTGTATCAACATCCACATTTGCCTGGTCCTCCAGTTCCAGAGCCCTGTATCTATTGTGTAGAGTCAACTGGCAAGGCAGGGGAGGTTGGGTAGGAAATTGCCTGCCACCCGCAGGGACTCAATTCCATTCACCCCATCTCTTTAGTCCCCTCCTTCTGCCTGGCACCAAGGCGGCAGGGGATACTCTGCCTCTTGTGGAGCCTGCATCTGCAAAGCTGCCTTTGCTTCAGGGTGTGGTTCACCCATCTATCTCCCTCTCACACTCACTGATACTCTCTCCACCTCTTTCTGCTCTACCACCAGGCTGAGCAGATTCACCTGGTGACAGCATGCACAGGTGTTGTCACTACTGCCCTCCAGTAAGAGCAACAGGCTGAGCCATTCCATGAAGCCCATGGTCTGAACAGCTGTGTACCTCCATGGCAGTTCCAGCTGGCTCCCCACGTTCTTTCTGGCCATGTTTTTGGCCTGAGTAGAAATCATGTCTGAGTTACCTTCTGGGAAGGGGATGACTTCCAGCTGACCCAGGCTCCCAACCTGCCTGCCCGCACACATGGCCATGTTTGCATGCACCCCAGGACCGCTCATTATGGGCAGGGCTGGCGCCCATTGCTCTGGCAATGCCTAGATCTTGACTGCGGCTATCTCAAGGGCTGCTGACCTGTCAGGTGTCTCCCCGCCCGCCTGTCATTTCCCTGTCAGAGAGAAACCCTCAGGAGACAAAAACCAAAAAAGGAACCCAAAATCTACTGCTCTGCTGAGGATCATCTCTGACTCGGAGAAGCTCCACTCAGTGACTTTCTCTGCTGCTTTACAATGCAAGATAACTTGAACAAAATGTTAAGTATATCAATAAGGAGGTATAAAAATGGAACTTATCAACTAAAATTGATTCACTTGGAACTCAGACTAAGCTCCAAGCAGGGATGTAGAGAGTCACTCAGTGTAACATTACAGCATCAAAATCCCCACTATTTTTGGCCAAAGGAAATTTTCACAAGCATCTCACCAAGGACAGTTATTAAGACTTCCACCTGCAGTGGGCACTTCAAGAATTAGGCCCACCAGAAAGCATTTCCATATTATACAAGGAAACTCTCAAGACTGTCCCCATTGCATCAAGCAGAAGAAACTGAAGATGAAATAAAAATAAAAAACCCCTTGTAATTACTCCATGCCCTTAACAGAATAATTGGTATACTAGAGATGTGACAAATGCAGTTTTTTACGAGTATAAAGCCTTCCCACCACTTTGCTCTGCCTGAACTAGGCAAAAAGTTAAGTAAGCATTCTTAATTTACCTTTTTAGAGAAACCAATCCAACCTAAACAGTCTCCTTCTTTCTACTGGGTGCGGTTTTGCTAAAAGGAAGACAAAGCTCTCAATCTCAAGATGTCACTGCTTTCAACTCTATAATCTGTACCACCCTCTCTAAGCAGTTCTTCCTCCTCCCAGGAAGCTAAATGAGAGGAAGCTCAATGTAATTGAGAAGCACATGCCAGTATTCCCATCACAGCCTCACATAGTCAGGTGTTTCAAGCAGATTCTGGAAACATATGGCCTTAATATCCGTGTCACATGCTATTAGCCAAACTCTACATCAAGAGACTATGTTAACATTAATGCAAATACTGATTTCTATGCAGAAAAAGTGGAAGGTGTGGAACCAATTTCTACAGTTCAAAACTGCTCCTGTGGTTGAAACAGACTAAAGCCATGATAATGTATAACCACCATGAACTCACTATGTCTCTCCAGACATAAATAACACTGGAAGAAACCAATAGCCTAGTGGTTCCCTGAGAAATGGGAATATAGCCTTACACAAATTATAAATAGGCAGATTGAGAGAAGTCATAGACGAAGACACATGGAAAACCCTTCAGAAATTACTGCTGCACATGGATAATAATCAGCCTGAGACACCTTAGTTCCAGGTCAATAATTAGTATCTGTTACGCCTGAAAAATGCCTTAAGCCATTCAAATTTGAAGCTCTACCTACCTGTTTCATGTCCAGAGATTAAAAAGAAAACTGACCAACTTTCAACCTGACCTACTGCAGACAGAAAAATGTATTTTTTTTAGTTAAATTTATATCAGTAAATCACTATCTATACTTAGAAAACCACTCAGGTGTACATACTGTATCACAGAATATCCACACATAAGAATTTTGTACAAGTTACAAGGCTTGCCCCAGACCAACCTAACAAATATTTTTTCAAAAATACAAGTGAAAAGCACAGCATGTTGCAAAACAACCTTTGTTAGTGTCTTAGATAAACAGTAAGACCTCGAGGCACCTTCCCTGCTGCCTTTACTGACAGAGCCTCCTAAACAAAATAATGTACATCATTCATTAGTAACTACAGCATACAGAAGATCAATTTAACAGAAAGGTGACTGAAGATGCTATCACACATGCCTATTCTTCATGTCTTCAAGTAATTGCAAATTTTGTTCTTTGTTTCGGGTTTGTTTTGGGGTTTTTGTTGTTTGTGGGGTTTTTTTTGGGGGGGGGGGGTTTGTTTGCATTTTGTTTTGGGTTTTTTTGTTTTGTTTATTTGTTGTTTTAATCTCCTATTGCTACTATTTTCAATATCCATACTGGATGAGAAACTCATTTTCAAGGATAGTTTCACCAAATATTGCTTCCAAAATGGCCCCACTCTCTTTTAATGTGCTACTCAATTAATAAAATAAGAAGCTACAGATGAAACATAATGTAAGAACAGGAAGGAAAATGAGGAAAGAAAACCCTAGTCTTCTTTTACTCTCTTAAGATCCTATTAATTAACAGAAGATATTTTGGTACACGCACACACGCACGCAACATGTCAATTTGCATCTTCACACTTTTAAGCATGATAACATTCCCTTCAGGAAATAACAGCATCTGCAGTCAAGAGATGCACAAGCACTTATATAACCATTTTGCCTAAATCTAGTAATATCTTAAATCCCAAAGAATCTGCAACTGTGCAAGTGAATATATTCCTACAAAACCCATTTCTCTTTAATGTAAAAAAAAAACAAGAAAAACCCAACAAATAAAATGCCCAACCCCAGCAAAACCTAAATAATCTCAAACATTCAGGAACAATAAAACCCACAAGTTACAGCTTGCTGGTAGCATATTGTGCTTTCCACAAAACCAAGTTCTGCAAACAAAAATCTTGAAAGTCAGGAAAGGAAGAGCTGAGGAGCCCATTCAGAAATACTCTGAAAGCCCATGACTAATACACATACACAGTGAATTATGTTGAAACGGGCATCTTACATCTGACCTACAGTCAAGCACTTGTGCAGAGCACCACATGTGCATCATTTCCGGTCACCATCTTCTACACATGCAGTCCCATATTAGCCCAAGAACTCCACCCAACTTCTACTAAACCCACAACCTTCACCTATCACCCACCATACTGCTCAAGTCCCATGATAAGGCTAGTTGTACACTCTTTCCACGAGACATTTCAGAATGAGAGGTTATCATCAGCACTAAGATTTCCAAATGTTAAGGAAAAAACACCTGATAAGGCAAGCAAAAAGCAAACAAAAATGATAATTAAATTCCTCTCTGTCCACATGACTGACCCTCATCTGTTTTGGATTATGTTCAGGGCAGAGACCCACCACCTTCTTACATTTTATAGAAGAGTGCCATGCATACCTATAGTGTTACATAAACTATATATTCCTTGGAACAATGTCCTCACTTTGGGAAAGGTCTTGCTTGTGTATGAGGCATGAACCAGATGTATGGAACTCAACAGAAAAATTCCACCATCAACTGAAAATGGGCTTTGGATCAAGAACAAGTAATAACTTCACATTATGCATTACTCTTACGGAACAAATTAGGACAATAATATATAGAGCAAGGTCTAACAAGGATCTTTTACATAAATAATATGTAACACAACAGCAAACCAATCCATGGTTATTTAAGATTACCTGTCACTGAACTGCAGATTGGAGAGCTCCAGAGAGGAAACTATCCCATTATGTATTTATTACTTGATAAATTATTAGCAGCTCCTAGTGGTCTTGAAATATTCACATTACACTACATTAAGTTTGGCCCCCTTTGAAGCAATACTAAAACTTTGAAGTATTAGAAGAAAGTGTGTTAAATTCTTCAGTGACACTACCAAAAAAACCCATTTATCTACTTCTCACTAATTCAGGAGCAGAGGAAGGGTCACTTCACTTATCTTACTCTCCATGATGGGGTAGAATTAGTAGAAATTTGCCCCTTGAGGACAGGAACTGGGGCTTATTCTGCCACTCCACCAACAACTGCAGAAGATGTGCTTGTTTCTGACAAAATGCTCAGTGCAATAATGCATTTTGACATTTAGGTTGTTATTATTAAATTTCAGAAGTTCAAAGTTAATAGTAGCAGTTCACAACAACCGAGAACTTGCTTCATTATGAAAATCCAAGAAAGCAATACTCCTCGCTCACATGTTTGAAGATCAGTAGAGAACTACTTAGCATCAAAACCCTGTATTAACTTCCCCTACAAGCACTCATTAGAGCATACTTCATATAGTTTAACAACCCAGGCTGACTTCTTGACTTCAAGCCCATCTCAGAGAGCTTACAAGCAATTTCTGTTCCTCCTGAGGGCAATCTAATAAGGAACTCTGTCCCCCACTGACCAGCCACCAAACAAGACCCAGCAGCCACTTACAGACCCATCAGCAAGAAGTCAGAATTGCCACACTCCCTGCAGCACCAGCCTCCTCTCCTCCCTCTTTGACTGCATGTCTTGACATACAGCATCACATTCTTGAATTTTTGCCTTGTTAATTCCATCATTTCAGTGTTCATGTGAAAACTTTTCACTTTCACATACCTCTTTCCCCCAACAATAACTTCAGCACAGTGTGGACAGAGTTTGTCAGAAAATACTAGACACGGCAGTATTTACGCCACTTACATCCTCAGTTTTTAATGTGCCTCCTAAGTGATTGCACATCCCCTCAAAATCCTGCCAATAGTGGCTTGAAAAAAGTCTCACTTACAAAACTATTAAAAAAAAATTACTATAGCTTCCAATTCATATTAAGTTCCTGAAAGTATCTTGCTGTCTTAGTTTGCAATGTGCTTCTAATGCTACAAATCACTTTCCTCCTCACTACACAACCTGAAACACAGGAAAAGTCTTCATTTCACCTCCAGAAATTCTGCCTTACTCATTTCACTTGAGAACGGAAAAAGCTTAACCCTGATTAAATGAAATTGCATAGACAGAAACAGTGAGTAAGCTATGAGCAACTGTCAAAATACTTTTTTTAACAAAAGAAAACTTTCAAAGATAGTTACCATCTGTTTTTGTTAGATGTAATATCATGGGTATGTACTTAGAAACTTCAGTAATCTATAGAGACGATGAGATTGTAAGAGGAATGCCGGTCAAATTGAAGCAGCTTTAACCTATTGCAGCATGCATACTGTGTCTATATATTAATTATGCATGCATATGACAACATATTAATGCCAAAATAGCCACTACATTGATTATCAATAGGAATCAGTAATGTACTCTTATTCACTTACTTGAATTTCTAGCATTATTTTTCCTTCCTATTGAATTAAAAAATTGTATTTTTTGCGGTTACACTAAAAACTACATAATTTTAAGGCACATCCTACCTACAGGAAATAAGTATCCAAATACACATGTCAAATATATAAACCACTCAATCCCACAAAGAGAAAATATTTTGTCTAGAGCTTCAAGAACTACAAGCAGATTTATTATACAAGTGTGAGAAAACACTGTGTTGTAAAATGAGTAACACCCATGAATTTTGATAAAATCTTAAGGAAAAATTACTGACACATTCTCCTCTGTGCACACTAATATTAGACAGTTAAGCACAAGCACCATCTTCAGAAAAGTGGTTCTCATTGTTAGTCGATGGCAACATATTCTGAAGACTCCTATAAAACACTATAAGAAATGTTTTGACAGTATGCATACTCCTCCCCACCAGTCTTCATCAAAGCATCTGACAGCCATGTACAGAATTCAGCTTTCTTTCACATTTAAAGAGCCACTTCTAAATATGAAGAAAATACAGAAAATACAGCAAACATGTTTAATAGACAACCACTCAAAAAGGAGTTAAGGCATTTCTGACTTTTCTATAGCACAAAAATATAAACCAACTCATTTTTATTAGCATATTGTATGCAAATCTTTGTTAACATAAAATATAAGCATAATTTTACAGTGTATTAAAAAAAAAAGAAAAACAAGCAAACACAACAAAAGAACAAAAGAACAAAAAAACCAAACACACCAAACAAACAAAAAAACACAAAACACACACAAAAAAAACCCCAACCCCACATTTTTGGGCAGCAAATTACTTTGCAAACATAATTTCTAAGTCGTTACTCTTTACCGTGTTTCTCTTTGTAGCTTAGTTGCTGTAAGACTATTTTTTTCCAGTCCATCCATGCCTCAACTAACAACAAATGTTATTGAATTACTCCGAACTGTACATTTCTTTCTTAAAAGGCCTTTGCATTTCTCAACCAAATACTGATGTTTTCAACAATACTGCAGTAAGTTTCACGTCAGTTTCTCATTAATAGTATGTAGCATTTATCCATTGACATAAAAATCTTAAGACCACCTCACAATCTTCTGGAAGCACCCTTTGATATTAAGCAAAATAAGCTTTCATAATGCATATTTTGACATTTAGTAAAAATTAAGTTGTTGTGCATGAATGACAATAGCATACATCAAAGAACCTATTCTCACATTCCATGCACAGCTGAGTACACAGTAGAAACATTAAACAAAAACTATAAAAAAATAAATTGATCTACACAGTGGAAACTGTACATTAAGTTTAATTTGTTGATCTCATGAATAAGCAATGAGCATTTCTTTTTCCTCTAGTCAACTGATGTTAAAAAATTAAAATATCTTACCTTCTGAAAAAAGTCTTCCCCACTCTTCCCTTTGCCCTCTGCAGCAGCTGTAAAACAAAAGTGGAATCTGGTTAATAAACACAAGAGAAAATTCACAGGTTTACATATAGAAATTATCAGTGAGCACATGTTAGTATGAAACTTTATCTCTGGGTAACTTTTTCTTATGCAATAAACATTTATTAACAATTAATACCCAGAAAAAAAGTTTTGGAAATCACTTGATAAGGATGGTGTCCAAGCAGATATTTTTATTTGCATACAACAGCTATAATACACTGATACATATTTTATGTTTAAGTCTAATGATTTATTCACACTGCATGCTTTGCCATGCAATTCAACAGGAGGATCGAAAGAAAGACAGGAGGGTATAAGATTTGCTAAACCAAAATGAAAAATTAGAACCAAAACAAGAATAAGCATTACATTTTAAAAACATTTTTCCTGTTTTGCTGTTTTTCATACTGAGGTGAAATATAGAGCTACTGCTATTTGGTTTACAACTGAGAAAGCACCACAAATCTGAACACTTTAGTGCTGTTAAATACTCCTTTCTCAATTGCTTGCTACCCAATGAAATTTTGCAGCATGTATACCAGCCAATGTTAGTGAGTTACTTCATTCAAAGCAGTTGAAAACCAAAAGGCAGCCCTAGATACTTCCACTAGAAATGGTGCCATTGTACAAATCAGAGACATCAGCACATTTGAGAATGATGTTCAAGAAAAGTGAATCAAAACTAAAAGTGGTACTGAATGTGACTACTGGTAGGGCTTCGCAACTGTGGGCAAAGAAGCACTTGTTACGAAGGGAAAAACTAAGATCTTCACCCTCTTAGCCTAGGAAATGTAAGTATGAAAGGTGAAAATCTTGACTTTGTGAAGAGAAACATCATCAGAAAACACCTCTTCACGCAAATCCTGTTTGGAGAAGAGCCAGAGAATGCCACCCTCTTCATCACACCCAAGACACACTTCATCAGTAAGAGAATGAACAAGCGTTGCCAGAGGTACATGTGCCAGCACACCAAAATGCTCCTTGTATTCCAAGGCTGTACCGGTCACACTGGGAAATTTACACTTAAACAAAAGAAAACACTAACAAAAGGAAGAGTGAATAACAAAATAGATGTGGGCTGTAAACAGTATATAGAGCCTTCAGAGAACTTTTCAAAAACACTGCTGAAACCACCAAAACAGCAGAGCAAAACATCATTGCAGAACACAGCTTAGAAGTTTACAAGAAGCAATCATGTATTTCAGTGATTTCAAGAGCAAGACCTGGATTAGGGCCTGGATTATCACTCATGTATTTAAACCCGTAACTAAATTTAGTTAATGCAAATGATTGCACTGATTAAGCGATTAAAATGATACAACTGTTTGTCTATATGTTATGTTGTAGCCTGTGTTGCAGTCCAAGACGTAGCAATCAATTCAAAACACAGTAGCTCAAGCTGATTATGAGGAAGATAATTTCCTTTTCCCTGGAAAAAGTGATGCCTCCAAATGGAAGTCCAAATACATAAAGTTTCCTGAATGGTGCTGGATTACTGAAGAAATTCATTATCATTTCAATTTTTCTGTGTTTCTCAACTACAACACAAACCCATTACCCTGGCTTCAAAACTCTGATTGTCCTCAGTCTTCTGATTACAGAAACAATTCCAAAGTCTTAAATTAATGTTAACTCAGCTAATGCAAACTAAGAACAAATGCAGTCGAGCAAATAGATGCTAGGGGCACGAGATGCCTCTCTACACCAGGCCAAACAATACCATTACACTTGAAATAGGCTTCTCAAAATATCAATAACACCACTAAGATACCATAGCAAAAGCGTACATTAGAAAGTTTTCTTCAATGCAGTTCAGAAGTTCATGTTATTTAACTCAAGCATAGTCAGAGAAGAGGCAGAGAATGAAGTCTGTCAAGCAGTCATCTTGCTGCAGAGCAATTCCAGGCTCTGTAATTCCAGAAGTCTGAGAAGAAAATAAAGCACTCCTCACCCTCAAAACCTGCAAGTGCCTGTAAAAGATGAGTAAACTGGTGCACCTTTCATCAGAATAAGGCAGAGAAAACACGTAGGGAAGATTTCATTTTTTCCTATTTACAAGCTACAGATACTAGCAGAAAAACACAACTTTCTTCTGACAGCAGCCACTTCACTAATGCATGTTGTTTCACAAGTTTTCCATTAACTCAGGAATAGCTATGAAATGCTTCTGGGAAATGAGGAGTACCACAACACTATTTCAAGCAAAGCATAGGACCAACGTGCTTTTAATCAGAGTACAGGAGATAATTGGAGTTGAGAAGCTGACAGATGTGAGGCTGAAGCTGCGCTTTTAAGAATAGACAGATTGTTGTTCAAGCTGCAAATACATGATTTCTAAACTGAATATAAACAAGAGATGGCTAATAGCAGTGATACTCTGCAGGGGATTTCAAGAGAATGCTGACAAATCAAATTCCAAACTTTTTATTGTAGGTTTATTTTTAATCTGGATCATTCTGGTGACCTGATTTACAGCTTGGCCCCACCAACAACAGACCACAAACGGACTCCAACTAGCACAGGCAGCGTAAGGAATAAGAGAGAAATGAGATCATACTAAACTGGGCTCACAGGAAAAAAAAAAACCCAACACAACAACCCAAACAGTACATTGAGCAAATGGCACTTCAGAAACGTCTTTAGTTAACAATCAGTGGATTTAGTCATTGAAACATACTATAAAGACAGGGTCATCTTTCATTCTAGATTTTCAGCATGTAAGGTATGTTTTATGGTAACCCGTTTATCAGGTCTCATCTACAAAGAGGCAGGGAATTCTATATGGTGATTTTTGGAAAATACATTAAAACTTAAGGTGTCTGTACCTTCAAGCAGTTCTTCACATGATTAAAAACATAATGCAATGTGTTAGTAATTTGTCACTTTGTGTCCATGATGCAGCACTATTTAACACAGGAAGAAGTATGTCTCTGACCATGTTTCATATAATATAGTTTCTGCATATTCAAGTGATCTAGTCATTACCATCTCCATCTGAATAAAAAACCAAAATGCTCACAATTCCTGCTTAAACTAGTGAGTTACACTTAGAATGGTATCTTTCACTATAAAAGGAAAAAATGCCTAGATATATGAAAAGCTACATGAAAGCAGTGTATTATCATTTCCTTTTAGATTAGCTATTCTCCAGCTACTTCCTTCTTTTGCCCTCTCTCATCTTGATATAACTCTGTACCAATTATATTGGTTTACTCTTATTTCACTTGCTTCCTAAGATTTGCTTTCTTATTTCTATGAGGAGAAATTACTGTTAAGAAAAACTACATTTCATTAGGAGTTTATTAATTTGGGGATGCTACCCTCCATTATTTACATTTTAATTTATGTTTACCTCTTAACTATGTACTTATATTTGAGAAAGTTTCCAATAAATGTAAAAAACATGCCTTATTCATGTGAAAATATCTTGAGGCCTTTATTCACTCTCCAAAACAGGCCAATACATTTCTAGCACTTGTGAAAACAGCAAGAGTAACCAAACACAAGGGGAGATGGCTCCATTTCTTTCATAATTGAAAGGCTAAACAGATGTTGTTGAAACAAGACAAAAACTAGCATGTTTTGAAGGGAAATGAACAAGAGAAACAATCCAGAGTTATGAAATTTGTGCATTAAGTCCTTAGTGTTCACTACAACAAGATGCAATTTAGTAAGCTTTTGATGTTTACCTCAAATCAAATAACCTAAGATAAAAGCAAGCATTAATTTATGTTTAGGAAAAAAAGTCTTCTAGGTCACTGCATTCTAAGCTCAACTTCCTTCTCAGCAAATTTTGAGAGTATTAACCCTGGCTCTCAAAGTACCCTCCTCTTTGAAACAAAATATTGTTAAGTTCCCAAAATTTACATCTCATGTATGTACCCTTGCAGATTATTTTAGTAATCTTACTATTATTAATTAAAAAGTTAATATGAAACCAAGCTTTCTTCAACACACAGTAAATTTCCAAGTCCTCAAGCTCCTAAGAGAACAAGCCTTTTGTGGGAAGCAGAGGGGACAGGTAGTGCTGTACCTGCTTTACATGGAAGGCACAATGTAGCACACCTCAATATATTTGAAGTAAGGTTTCAGATTTTAATAGACAATTTTGCATTTTTTAACTTTGTAAAAGAAAGAAATTATTTCAAAGTACCATACCCATAACAAACAACATTAAGAAGAGACACTAATGCCTAGCACTTCAGTTACCATCACTAATCCCTATCTAGGAAATAATACATGAACAAGTGCAATCCAGTTGCAATGGCTTGCTAAATTCCAATTCAAATAATGATTTAAAAAAAAACCACTTGTAGAGAATTTCTTCCTGTAGATGCCAGTCACCAGAGTCCCAGTATCCTCAGCTGCTGCAAAAATGTTTTTAGAAGACAAGTTCAAATAGTTACTTGTGGAAGACACACAGACTTTTATTTTATAAGAACACTTGCAGCCACTAAAAGAAAAGACCTTTGCTGCTCACTTCCACAGTGGGCTGCTCTCCTTTGATGGCACAGCTTTCTGTGCAGCCACGGCAGGGACCAAGTCTAGCTTTATTCTTGGTAGGAAAAAAAGTATCATTTACTGGAATACCCCTCCAGTCTTACTTAGCTGGAAAGGGCAGAGGGAATGAGGTCTTTGCAGCTCACTTAGCTGGCATATCTGGCATACGCCAGCTAAAGGTGTCTGGGAAACGACAGGTTCAAGCAGCAGCAACACACAAAATCATCGTTTTGTAAGTCTTCTCCAGAACCAAAGCTCCTATGCCAGCAGGACCAGGCACCACAAATATGACCCCAGAAGAAGAACAGTTAACTTTCTAACAGCACCTTTTACAGCTAAAGTGCTACCAAGTCTGTGAAAGAAATGCAACTAAATGCATGCAATGACAACTGCTTAACAGCAACTACTCTACCCTTCTGTGAATGCTCCCCGTCCCCCAAACAGATTTGAGAAGTCACAAACCAAACGGTAATCAATACACTGTACTGACTTCTGACAAATTGATTCATTTCTGCCAACCTCTGCTACTCATGAAATATTGTTTTCTTAGAAACAGTATTTATTTCATGTTATTGAAACTGACCTTCAAAAAAACTAAGATTATTTTTGCACAAGATGGTAACACTGGTTTCAGAAATACAGACAAAAGGCTATGTAAATGTGCATAATAAGCATTTTACATTTCAAGCTGTACTCTGTTTATTGTAACTTCTTTCTTACCATGAAATACTTCATATTACATTTTTGCTTTTCAAGATATATTGGATTGCTGAGGTTCAATCCAATACAAATATGAAACAGTTGAAACAGGTGTTAACTATTATGGTACCCATGAAGTTCACCACTTGTCTGCTTAACCACCAAATAATTTTAAAAGCCCAACTGTAACTTCTAAATTCTCATGGAAAAATGAGTTTCAACTTTTACCTCAAGTGTTACATATAATTATGAAAAAAAGAACGTTATAATACAGGCTATATTTTACAGCAACTGAACCCAAGATACACTGATTAAGTCTTGTTTAAATGAATTACTGCAACTTCATGTTGATCTCACACATCAACCTCATGTCTCATTTTTTTAAACTCTTAAAACTGTTAGGGAAAACATACTGTAATATATGCTTGTGAATTTGTCTGTGTGTTAATCAACTAATCTGCATTGAAAGACTACATTTATAAGAGAACATAAAAACATGTTCTGCTGTTCAGGTTTCAGCTATAGACTCACAGAATCATCAGGGCTGGAAAAGACCTTTAAGATCATTGAGTCCAATCATTAATCATCACTAAGCTGTATCCCCAAGCACCACATCTATACAGGTTTTAAATACATCCAGGGATGGTGACTCAACAACCTCCCTAGGCATCATGTTCCAATGCCTGACAACCACTTCAATGAAAAATTTTATCCTAATGTCCAGTTTAAACCACCCCTTGTGCAGCTTGAGGCCATTCCCTCTTGTTCTATCACTAGTTACTTGTGAGCAGAGACCAGACCCTAACTTCTCTACAGCATACTTTCAGGTAGTTCTAGAGAGCAATAAGCTCACCCCTCAGCCTCCTTTTCTTCAGACTAAATAGACCCAGTTCCCTCAGGTGTTCCTCATCAGACTTCTTCTCCCAGCTCTTCACTAGCTTACTTGATCTTCTCTAGATTCTCTAGACCCACTCCCCCCCCCTGATGCCTTTGTTTTTCCCCCCCCCCCCCCCCCCCCCCCCATTATGGTTGGAAAGGACCTCCAGGGTCATCAAGTCCAACCTTTGTCCTAGCGTTTCTCAACCACTACACCATATCCTCAAGTTACACATCCAATCATTCTTTAAACACCTCCAGGGATGGTGACTCCACCACCTCCCTGGGCAGCCTGTTCCAGTGCCTGACCACCCTCTCAGTGAAGAATTTCCTCCTAATATCTAATCTAAACCTCCCCTGACGCAACTTTAGTCCATTCCCCCTCATCCTATCATTACTAATTTGAGAGAAGAGACCAACAGCAGCCTCTCTACAACCTCCTTTTAGGTAGTTGTAGAGGGCAATAAGGTTTCCTCTCAGCCTCCTCTTCTCCAGACTAAACAAACCCAGTTCCCTCAGCCGTTCTTCATAGGGCATGCTTTCCAGACCTTTCACCAGCTTTGCTGCCCTCCTCTGCACTCGCTCCAGCACCTCGATGTCCCTCCTGTACTGTGGTGACCAAAACTGGACACAGTGCTCAAGGTGTGGTCTCACAAGTGCCGAGTACAGGGGTACAATCACCTCCCTGCTCCTACTGGTCACACCGTTTCTGATCCAGGCCAGGATGCCATTGGCCTTCTTGGCCACCTGGGCACACTGCTGGCTCATGTTCAGCCGGCTATTGACCAACACCCCCAGGTCCTTTTCCGCCAGGCAGCTCTCCAGCCGCTCCTCCCCAAGCCTGTAGCGTTGCTGGGGGTTGTTGTGACCGAAGTGCATGACCTGGCAACTGGTTTTGTAAAACTCAATACAACTGAGCTCATCCCATCTCTCCAGGCTGTCCAGAACCCACTGCAGAGCCTTCCTACCCTCAAGCAGATCGACACTTGCGCTTAATTTTGTGTCATCTGCAAATTTACTGAGGGTACATTCAATTCCCTCGTCCAGATCATTGATGAATATATTAAACAAGATGGGTCCCAAAACTGAGCCCTGAGGGACACCACTTGTGACTGGTCGCCAACTGGATTTTACTCCGTTCACCACCACTCTTAGGGCTCGGCCATCCAGCCAGTTTCTGACCCAGCAAAGAGTCCTCCTGTCTATGCCGTGACCTGACAGACAGCTTTCCAGCCACTATTCCCCAAACCTACAGCGCTGCATGGGATTGTTCCTGCCCAAGTGCAGGACCCAGCACTTGATATTGTTGAAGCCCATATGATTGGCCTCAGCCCATTGATCCAGTCTGTCCAAGCCTCTCTACCTTCCTACCCTCATGCAGATCAATACTCCCACCCAACTTGGTGTCATCTGCAGACCTACTGAAGGTGCATTCTATCTCCTCATCAAGATCATAGACAAAGGTGTTAAACAGAAGCAGTCCCAATACTGGGTCCTGAGGAATACCACTCGTGACATGCCGCCAGCTCGATTTAAATCCTTTCACTCTTTGGGCCCAGACAGCCAGACAGTGTTTTACCCAGCAGAGCACATGCCCATCCAGACCTAGGGCTGCCACTTTTTTCATGAGAATGCTGTGGAAAACTGTGTTGAAGGCTTTACAGAAGTCCATGTAGACAACTTCCACAGCCTTTCCCTCATCCACGACACACCTCATCTTGCCACTGAAGGAGATCAGGTTGGTCAAGGAGGACCTGACTTTCATAAATCCATGCTGACTGAGCCTGATCACCTGGTTGTCCTGTATACAGTGCATAATGGCACTCAAGATGATCTGCTCCATGACTTCCCAGCACCCAGGTCAGACTGACAGGTCTGTAGTTCCCCAGATCCTCTTTTCGGCCTTTCTTGTACAGGAGACTGGGTGTCTAGGGAACTAGTTCTACAGCTAAAGACTGAGGCAAAGAAGGCATTAAGCACCTCAACCTTTTCCTTATCCCTTGTCACTGTCTCCCCCTGCATCCAGTAAGGGATGGCGATTCTCCCTAGTCCTCTTTTTGGGGTTAATGTATTTATAGAAACTTACAGAAATTTTTCATTATTTTCAACAGCAGAAAACAGGCTGAGTTCTTGTTGGGCCTTGGCTCTCCTAATTTTCTCCATGCATATTCTCACTACATCTTTGTAGTCCTCATAAGAGGCCTGCCCCCTCTTCCAAAAGCCATAAATTCTCCTTTTGTTTCTGAATTCCAGCAAAAGCTCTCTGTTCAGCCACACTGGTCTTCTCCCCCACCAGCTCATTTTTTGGCACACCGGGACAGCCTGCTCCTGTGTCTTTAAGACTTCCTTCTTGAAGTATGTTCAGCCTTCCTAGCCTCCTTTACCCTTCAGGACTGCCTCCCAATGGACTCCGTCAACCAGTCTCTTGAATAGGTCAAAGTCTGCCCTCTGGAAGTCCCAGGTAGCAGTTTTACTGACCCCCCCTCTTTACTTCCCCAAGAATTGAAAACTCTATCATTTCATGATTGCTGTGCCCAAGATGGCCTTCATATTTCCCCCACAAGTCCTGCTCTGTTCATGAGCAGCAGGTCCAGTAGTGCACCTTCCCTTGTTTGCTCCCTGACCATCTGCATCAGGAAGTTATATTCTACACACTCCGGGAACCTCCGGGATTGCTCTCTTCTCTATTGTATTTCAAGCAAATATCTGGGAAGTTGGAAGTCCCCCATCAGAACAAGAGGTAGCGATCATGAAACCTCTTCCTGCTGCTTGTAGAGTATTTCATCCACCTCTTCATTCTCGTTGGGTGGTCTATACCAGACTCCCAACACGGTATCAGCCTTGCTGGCCTTCCCCCTGATTCTTACCCATAAGGACTCAACCCTATTACCACATCCATCAATTTGTAGGCATGATGAAAGAAAATAATTCCTCGCATCAAAACACTGTAACAGGAGAGATAACTAGACATTATTTCAAGTTTAGTAAGACAAATCAACAGGATTTCAAGAAACTGAATAATATACCTGAAAGTAATCAATTATCCTTTAACCTTCCTATTCACTGAATGAAAAAAAATTCCTAATACTTATGTTGATATTATCCTCATTTTAATTAGATTTGATTTTTTCTGAAACTGCCATAGAAACATGGTAGCTAGATAGATGGGTTGTCTTCTATTTGTTTATTATTTTTTAAATGAAAAGGACAGTTATTCATATTGAAAGCCTGCATTATTTCTCAGAACTTATCACACACCAACAAAAAATAAATGTTTTTTTTCATTGCACCAGAAACTACCTGACAAAAAGATTATATTTTCCTATGCACAAAGTCAGACACTATCCTTCATGTATTCTGAAAGCCAAGATGAAGAATTGCCCCCCAATGGCTATAAAGATAAGAAATTGCTGAAAATATGCCATTACAAAGAAAAAGACAGAGCATACATCGTTAAAGAAAAAATCTGACCTTAAATTGAATTTGTTGAAATCCAAACAAAATAATTTCCCATTTTTCTTGTCATTACAAAGCTAGCTCACTTTCTGTTTTCAGCTTAGAAACTAAGTTAGATAGAAAGACAACTGGCAAGAAATGTAACAAGGCCTAAACAAACAAGAAAGCTACATAACAAACAATCTTGAATGCTATTTTTCAATTGGCTTGTCAGAACGTCACATGTTCTTCACATTTTGATTATATATATTACAGGTTACTTCATGAAATGTATTATAATAAATATAATACATAATATCAGAATTTTAAGGTCTCAAATTAGTTTCACAAATATGACTAAGTTTTCCAGAGTCAATGAATGAAAAAAATCAGCCATTTAAACTTTCTTAAATTCATATATAAAGCAACCTTCAGGTTTTGAGGATGCTCACCATAGACAGGTCAGAATAAAGCCACAAAGTCAAATGAAGGTATCAGGAAGGGAGAGGGAAGACAGGGTGCACACACCCAACTATCAAGAAAACTAGCAAAAAACATGCCCATATTCTTCATTCTCCCCATAATTCCACATTCACTCTCAGATACCAAATCAGTAAGACTATATTAGCATATTCACTTAGAATATTTACTTTTCAAGAACTTTTCCTCCCTCTGCATACTATATTAAAATTTAAGACTGTTGGCATATAACTACAACTGTCCTACAACTAAAATTCAAGAAGTTTAGTACATCCATCATTGTGATGAATAAAGAACACAGAGGAAGTTTAAAGTAAACTATGCTTACTTCTGCCACCTCTGCACACACTGCCAAAAAAGAATGCAAGAAAAAAAACACATACACACTCCAAAAAACAAAAAGAAAAATAATTTACACTGAAGATTACTTGCCTTGTCAGTCTTACCCCAACTATATCTTTGTAATTGTCTAACTATAAAAGTCTATCTAGAACCAATAATCTAACACTAACATATATTACATATATGTAAGTTTCAGATATCTAACAGATTTTTCTAATTTTGCAAAAGAAATTTATCTCTAGGGAAAAGCTGTCTGACAAAACTCTGCATAGAGAAAGTCTGTTTATTTTTGTAGCCAAGTCACAGCTTGAACTCAGGCAGTGAAGTTGGGGCTGCTCCGGAAGCCCCTTTTCCCAGTTAATCTCCTTCGAAAGGCACAAATGGGTCTAAGCTCTTGCTGCACAACCACAGAACGCTTCCCTATGTGACATGAAGCACAGTCAAGTGCATGGCACAAGATTTAGGATACTAACGAAGATAATGCTTCATCTCCTGTCAACTACTCTCAAGAATTAGCTGTCAGCACTGTATTACCTGATTAAAACTACTCTATTAGCTGCATCACATTGACAATTGTTCATAATTTCAGTCCCAAACACCCTATCATCTTTTATTACTTTGCTTCTCTTTCCCTGCCCACAGAAATCCCAGTAATAAAACTTACCCCTTCACAGCTTGATAAGGATTGCTATGGCAGAACTGCAGTCATACATAGATCAGGAAGAGACCAAAAAGCAAAAGCGATTACTAGCAGCCTATCCTAATACTGTGCAAGTTGACGCTTCTACTCTGTGCTTTAGCATACTGGGTAAAATGTTCCTGGAAGTTTATGTCATCCTTTATATGCATTCAAGCACTTCTGCTGTTTCTTATAGTAGATACGATGGCTGATGTTTTTAGATTATTTTTTCCCCATTTCTTCCTTCATCCAAACTTAATCAACTTCTTTAGTTTGACGTTAGCATTTTTAGAGACTGTTCTCACCTTACTATTTCTCACTGTCTAAATTGAAATCAAAGCCTCTTTTCCCTTAGAGTACTCAGTTGCCCAACCATAGCCTGATAAACCAGAGAGTAAAGAGTCAATTTGGATGTCACTATATATCTTACAGTTTTCTTCAAAAAACCCTTCTGAATTCTTCATTTCAATGACTGACAGAGATTAAATAAATGATCCTGCTTGTGGAAGCAGCAGAGGGCTTGTTGGAAATTCCTTGGTTAAGTCTAAAAAAAAAACCAAACACCAAAAAAGCTCCAAAAAACAAACAAACAGAGAACGCAAGCAACTTTTTGCTAATGCAAAAATTCCATTTCAAGTTTGTAAGCACTTAAACTGTATTCTAGAATATTGTATTGTAAAAATTTTAGGACACTATCCATGCAGAAACAGTAGTCAACTACCAGGCTGTAGGAAATGAGATCAGAATTTAAAGGAAGAAAGATTTTGAGACAGGGCATCTCAGCTAGAGGGCTGCTGGCCAGAAAAGATACTGGATAATTTTCTGAAAGAACAACAGCTGGTTTATTGCTATAAGCATTCATAAATTAAATTTTAAAACTTAGTATTAATTATTTCTTGTTATAACCAGCACTAAAATAATACTGATATAGTACCAGATATACTACACAAAGTTAGAGAATATACTTGAAGTGTGTAAACAGGTTTTCTTTGCTTTGTGAAGAGGTTTCTTTCCAAGAACAGAGACCTAACTTTTGATAATTTTTCACCAAGAGATTCCCAGATTACTACAATCAGATTTTTTAATTATAAACAACATTTTTCTTCCATTTTAGTTGAAGACAGTTTTTCAGCATTTAAATACTGTAGTAGCCAAGTTCAACAAACTACTTTTAGTTTCTAAGACAGAAAGAATTTGTATCTGTGATACTGATAAACATCTTTTTAAATGTTTATTAAATTAAAATATCAAACACTGTAAAGTACAGTGAGACAGCTTTATTGAGATCCATGGCTATTAGCATGAGTGAAACTATTAAAATGTTACATTCATACACTGTAGTTCACTTCAGTATTTCCCTTCCATTTTGAAGAAAACTTTTCTGAGAATATATTTGATACAGTACTAAAAAAGGATAAGAATGATTCATAAAATACTTTTGGTACCTAAATATATAAGAATAAAGCATTTGCAATCTCAGTCTTCCTACATTCCTTGGCCAAGCTGGCCTCCAGAAAGGTGCAAAGTGGAGACACATCCCAAGCAGTATCACTTCTGTTGAGATGTGGAGAAAAAAGATGAGGAGATTTAGTTTATGTTATTTGATGACTTAGTTAATTGTCTCCCTTCCTTCAAACAGGCCTTTCCACAGTTACTTTTTTCAGGAAATCTGGCAACCAGTGGTCAAAATGATAGGCTAGCTAGAAACAATTTTCACATTGTATTAATTTGTCCCAAATCCTTTTGACAGAAATTGTCAGTGGACAGCCATGAAGTTAACAAAAACACTCTCCCACACTAAACACAGTCTAGATAATATCAGTTCACTTGACCAAGGGGAGGTAGTTTTGGAGGAGACAGATGGAGACACCAACACCCCACATGATCCACTGCTGTTATGAAATACTTCTAATCACAGCAATGAAAAGCTATTTATACCAGCAATCAGCTTTTTCCATTACTATATGCTTACTCCCTGACACAAAGGAAGGGATCAAAACAATATGGTAGAGTTAAGCCATTCCAGTCATGCTTTCATCTTGCCTACCACAGCTGACTCCCTTATTGTTATTAGGGTATGAGCTGACATGCACAAAACTCACGATGAATTCAGGGACTGTTGTTCACCTTGAAACATATTTAGTGAGGAAAAGATGGAAGATCTTTTTGGGTCTAGCTTTTTTTTTTCCTTCCCTGCAGCCTAGCCACCATAAATGCTCCAGAAAGGAGCTACCCTTGTGCTGTCACACATCTGCAAGTGCGTCAAAGCATTCGTGTGAGATTAAGAGATCTAAGAGATGTAAAACTTTAGATTTTTCTAAAAAGCTCTGCCTTCTTGAGTCACTGGATTCTGTGAAGGATCTAAAAAAACACCCTCAGTGCCTCAGGAGGCAGAACGTCTCTCATTGCTGCCAGCACCCAACAGATCCAGCTCTGCCCCAAGCCAGAGGATCTCTTTAACAGAACTTGCTGTTTACAGGGGGAAAGAAAATCATAATATAAGAAGTACCTCAGAGGCTGACAGGGAATAACTGCCAAATACAAGAGCTCTGCTCTCAGCAGATTAATGGCTAGAGATATTCTTTCTATTTGTTTAGCATTCAACTTTCTCTCAATGCACAACCACTCTTCTTGTCAGGTATGCGTACAGTTACTGTTTGATTCATTACATGGGAGGGAAGAACGTAGCAAGGCTATAAAAAAAAAAATCAGAAACAAAAGCCCTACAGATTTGGATGAAAATGTACACAATATTTTTCTGATGTCCCTGCTTGTTATGAGTCATTCGCAGATGTGGCGTTACAGGAGAGAAGCCAAGATTAAGTCAAAGACAAAGCTTTATACAGGAAACCAGTTTAAGTCTGTTGCAATGCAGGTTACTTACTGCAATACAAGAGGAAAAAAAAGCCTTTTCAAACAGTAATGAGACACTGTGTATCTGGAATCATTATGCTGAATGAGATTCTGCAAATACATAACAACAGGGACAAAAAAACTCCACATTACTTGGAATTAAGAGGTCTCTTCCTTTTCTAAGAAGCAACCAACCCTACACTCTCCAGCTTCTTGGATGTAGTTGGAATATTTGGATAACAAAACTCAAACAGTTCCCTTTTTCTGTCCAAAACCACTTTTTTATTCCGATAGAGACAGAAATGAAAACAAACAACAGCCTCAGAGTTTTTAAAAGGATACATGGTATGAATCCTTCTCTAGGCATCTGAGCTCCCATTTCTGCACATCTACACAGCTGCTAACATTTAATATGAAAAAGACCACACTCACAAAGCTACATATCCAGGCTGCTTAGCATGGTTTCTTCCTTGAACCTGAGCATTCTGAATGTCTGCCTTTTTTCTATTCTGTGTTAATCAGTTTGAAAACACTTGGATCACCTCTGATGTAAATTCTTTCCCAGATACCATTTACAGATCCTTTTATTCTATTATCATCACATCTCCAGTCTCATTAAAAAGTATTTAGTACTTAGAGCAAGCACGCAGTACCTACAAGCAAACAGCCTCATGAAAAAGTTTGAAAAGTCAAGAAATAGAAGATATTAAAAGATTTAAATAAGTACTGGGGCAAGGTAATGAAGTATTTAGTTAATTAAAAAAAATAAATACAATACTTCATACTTTGACACAGAGGATAAAAATCACATTTTAACATGTAACCCAACTTAGAGCAATGCACTCAGTTTGTACTGTTCACAGCTTTAAAGACAGAAAAAGAATTATCCCAGTTTGGCTTATTCTTGGGTATCACCATAACCTAGATAACATTTGAATAAAACAAGTTCATCTGTTTCAGTCAAGAATAAATACCGCTAGTTCCATGCATTGCAAAATACAAAGTAAATAACATCAATGTGGAAGTTGCAAAGCAGTTGTGAAAATATGACACAGTGGGATGGATCTCCACAAAGGGTGGAGGTAAAAGAAATGCAAACCTTACCCATACATCAAATTTAGACCTGTGTATTACCACAGCAAAGTGTGCACTAATACACCACCCATTTTACCATACATTGGACAAGGAATCTAATTTATACTGCTGTGTTGTGCTGGTATATAAGTTATTTAATCAAAATAACATTGAGAACACCAAGATCTTTCTGCTTTTAAGTCACAAAAGAAATTAAGTAATTGTTTAGGTAAGAAGATCAAAGCACAAGAGAGGTCTAGACCTTTCTGGTAAAGGTGAAAAAGTTTTACTTTCACAGCTGTTTTTATATCCACATTTTCAACATCTACATAATTTTTTTCCTAGGAACAGTTCCCATATTAAAAAACTTAACTGCTATATACAGCTGCCAAAGCTTTAAATGATTCCTTTTATGCATATAAATGAAAACATACAGACATACACACAGAGTAAAGAAAGAATGCACTGCTGTATAATTTGGATTTCGAGAGAGAGTTCACAGTAAGATAAAAGACTGCAAAAGGTTATGTTGCAGTGGTCAACTGGAACAGTTTGCTGTTTGCCAGTTTCCTGGTTGCCAGGAACCTAGCATCCACATCAGATCAAATTATGCAATGTTAAAAGATGTGGACTGTGTTAGCTCTTCAGCATAATTTATTGGCTTTTGCTTTAGCATTGTGGACTCTTAAGCAGAAGAGAACAGCTAGCTTAAGACAAGCAAAAACATTCTGATTTTAGAGTTAGATAAATTATAACAATTATATTAGTTTTAACTCCCAAGTTAAATTATTTTGGAAATCCTAACTACTTCTTCAGAGGCAATGCTACAGATATGAACAGTACTGGACTAGGATGCAGTAGATACATCCAGAACAAATTGCTTTAAATTGGCACCAGGAGAAACCATTCTTCTGGACAAAAAAGATACAGTTCCACAAGAAACTCCAGACTTAAGACTGGTAGAGTATTTTTTTATTACCAACACATTTTTCAAAATAAATCATTTTATGCAAAATGCTGGCAGAGTGGTACCAAATCCTTGTGAACTTCAGGTGAATAATAATTTCATCCTTTCATCAACTATTTCTAGTTAATTTTTCATCAATAACTACTGAAAAACTACAACAGGTTATTTTCTCCACAGTGAATGAAGAGCTGAAGGACTGGAGAAGTCTTTCATTGGGAAAAAATACATCTAAGCAGTTGCATACTGCATTCAGTTTACTAAACATAATTTCAGAAAACCTAAGTATTCTTGCCAAACTAACTATAAATTAGTTTGGCATAAAAAACCCAACAGAATTTCGAGGTACACAAGCAAGCAACAAAGTATTCATTACTGTTTCATTGAGAATGTATCAGTTTAATGCTTTACGGTCCTAGGTGCTATAAATCCACAAGCTTCTCCAGACTGCTTCGGAATCAAGTGCCTCCCAAGAATGCATAACAGCTCAAGTATTAAGTGGAACTCATGCTGTGTATTACAGAGTCAAAAGGAAAACAACCATAAGTTACTCATCCAAATGGTAAAAACCAAACAAACAAAACCAAACAAAATAAACCCCCAAAAATAACCAGAAACCAACAAGATCTTATTTGGCAGAATATACATAGTGAAATAGCTCACTGTTATTGAGACTCATCCCTCAAAGACCCCAAACCTCTTTTTATAGTTAAATACAACCATGCTGGAGGCACACATCACTATGCATATGTATGGATGGTGGAAAATTTCATGAGGCTTCAGGCTTGATGAGGCCCTGAGCAACCTGATTGAATTGAGGATGTCCCTGCTTACTAGATGGCTTTTGAAGTCACTTTCCAATCCTGGGCATTCTATGATTCTATGAAAACTGACAAGACATTTTAACTGCCCCGTTCACCTTAAAGCACTGATCTAGGCTGTTAGCCATCTTCACATAGGGAATGTTCCCAAATTTATGCTGATCTCAAGCAGTCAAAGATTAGTCAAGGATGCAAATTCTGCAGTACTTGAACAAACAAAAATATACAAACACCTTGTAGGAATAGAGATTATCACCAACTTTATAGTTCAACCATCAAACCCCACATGTATTTTTGGTCCACAATTGCATATACACAAACATGCTCAAGTCAGTTTTTCTTGGCTTCCAAATTACGTATTCCTGCTACATGGGAGACGTGAGGATATACAAAGCTCCCCCCATCTGAACCTTCTTAACAGATGGGTTTTTAGAAAGCCAAATCTAGTAACTATAACATTCCTTGTGTTTCCCACTCCCTAGAGACAAGATCCTGCTGTACACTAGCTGAAACTCTCCTGTGAGACTGCAAAGTCCTGGCAAGACCTTTGAACTGCTACACTTGCAAGATGTGGGGGAAGAAAAAAAAAAAATTAAATTTTCATTTGCACTTTTCAGTATTCAGGAACAATTCCTGTAGAGGACTGAAACCTCTAACACGTTTGGGCAGTCAAAGCAAGTATCGCAAAACTGCGAAAGGTACCAGACTAATTCTAAATAAACATCACTTATGATAATGTGTAACAAGATTTGAAAGCCAGCCTTTGTGGACTGGTGAATCTTTTATTCAAACTTCATTAAACTGAGCAAGGCATTTAAGAAACAGTCAGGAAGTGGAGTGTCATTTTGGAGTTATGTTGCCTATACAAACAGGCCCAAAACATTTTTCTCAAATCATAAGACTCCTCTCTTTTTACCCACAAGTAAATCATTGCCTATGGTATATGACCTCGAAGACTAGTATCTAGCCCCCGATAGCCAATTTGTATTTATAGAGATACAAAGCTATTTCTAAAATTGTTTTTATACATAAGCCAAGAAAATTCTACAAAACTCCATTTACACAACCTTGTGATACAGCACAGGAAATGCTTAAGCTAAATTAATGACCAGAAGTAAACAAGAAAGCACTGTTTAGTGGTTACACAACTGTAATTCTGAGTTGTGCAACTCATTTATCTAGTAACCTTGAGTATTTCTGAAGTTAAAGTTCCTCTTTTTCACTTTTAAGACTCAAGAAAGTCCTGTTTAGAAAAGTTTTAAGTTCATGCAAAATAAACTGGAAAGAAACTTGTAAACTTAAAGGATATAAAATGTCACTTGTGGGGAAGTGAAAAATTAAGACGAAGAATGTGCAATTTCTGCCAAAAACTAGAAAAACAAACAATAGAGTAAGGAACTAGTATTTGGCCTACTTCTGCCTCCAGTTCCTGTGTGAGGGCTTTAGCTCAAGAAATAACATTTTTTTGCAAACAAAAGCAGTATTAAGCAGCAATACATTAATGCCGCTGATTTAATGT
The DNA here is from genome assembly GCA_025345505.1 of Todiramphus chloris collaris. NCBI lineage: Eukaryota > Metazoa > Chordata > Aves > Coraciiformes > Alcedinidae > Todiramphus > Todiramphus chloris. Next base: position 14,699,209 of record JANVCC010000057.1, read on the forward strand.
AATGCTGTTTTCAAGAATAATTTTTTTGCATTTCTGCTCAGTATTATTCAACTTAGATCCTTTTAATAAATCTTCATGTGAATGTTTTTTTCTTCTGCGTTATGTCAAGTATCAACTCCTTTTTCAGTGTTCACATAGTAATACTTTATTACTGTACACAGAAGAAATAAAACTTGCACACAGGAGAAATAAAAAAAGTTAATCAAAACCTAATCTATAGAAGAAAGTTTTAGTAAATCGTAATACACATTTATAAGTGACCTTGAACATGACTTCACACTTCAAATTGTCATGTCTAAGTGTCTGCTGATCAGCACAAGGTACATCTTAGTTAATGATGAAGTGATGGTAAGCATCATAGCAAGCATTTAGCATATCCCAACATGATATATGATTTGCCAGCATAAACAATGCCCTTGGTCTATATTTACATTTTCTTTTGTATGTGTATTCAGCATACAAATAAGCAAAATGCTTAATCTCAAGTTCAGTAGTGTCTCTTTACTCCTGTGGCATACCCTACTCTATAAAAAAATACTCAAAGGCAGCCTACAATACACTGCCTAAAAGATAAAGCTCATAACTCTTTCAAATTAGTGCAGACTAAGTAAGGGGGTGGCAAATACAAAACCTGCAATTCTTTATCACTGAATGCAGAGTGACACTACCATCTACAGTGCTTTACATCGATAAAGCACTAGGGACTAAACATTGTGTAACGTGCTGTACTTGCAAAATATCCCAGTTTTTATAAATATTTTTGTAAATATTGTCCATGTGTTTCATGCCTGAAAATTGCTGTAGGTTTTTATTCTTCAAAGTCTGTATTAAGAGCATAAAGCAAGAAAAAGATAATAGCAGAAATATAGAATAAAATGAAAAGTATACACTTTACCTGAAAGGTAGACAAACTACAACTCAGTCTTATCTTCTTTGTGATGACTATTTTAAGCCATGTGACTTTTCAACACCGAATTGCAACGCATACAGACAAGAATCAAAATCATAAGAAAAATCTGAAATTTATGAAGTTCTCCATTACTTCCTCTAGGCTTCACTAAGCCCTCACAAAAGAAGTCTTTCACATGTTGGCCGAGACTTCCACTTCTGGGAAGTTCTGCAAGTTAACTTTATGCTCTGATGCTTCTTCCTCTTGTAATTTAAGAACAACAACTCCACTGACCACCCTCTTAAATTATGTGGTCTTCTCAATATATTGAGCCCTCTGCCTCTCTTTCAGCCTCCTTATTCACACCCAGTGACTCAGGTCAGAGAAAGCTTCGTCACTACTCTTACAGGTTTGCAAGAATTATGCCAAGCATAGTGGCATTATTCAGCGCATTACTCTAAGTCATCCAGAAGAAAAAAACAAAAACACAATCAAAAAGCAGGGGTGTGCCACCATGTGAAAATGGGAAATTCAAGGTTACGTAAGTTATGTATCTTTCTTAACATTGTATACCCTACAATTTTTTTATCTGCCCCTCCCCTTCTAAGACAGGAAGGAAAGGCTATATCATAGGGCCCTTGCATTAGAAAATACTTACTACTAAGGAACAGAAATATTAAACAAGCATTAAACAAGATATTAGCCTTTGCTCTTCAACACTAGGATACAGAAATCTCTGACGCTAAACAATACATTATCCATTAAAGATTCTAAATGTTCCTCTTCCATTGCAATAATATAGACTTAAAGATGTTTCACATCAACTATAGGTGGTTTGCATTGCATGAAGCTAACATAAAAAGTACATTCTGCATGCAGTTAACAGATTAGCTTTAAAATTAAACACAAAGGGAAAACTGAGGACTTGCTGCTCTAGTTTCCCTGTTGAATGTTTGGAAAAATTCATGTTTCAAGAGTCTTAAAGTAGAATAAACAGTATCTTCAGGGTGCAGAAGACTGCACTTGAACAAGGTGGTTAATAATAGCGTAAGTTATCCTAGTAGAGTTTTCTCACAAATGTATCATAATGGAAACTTTCAGACATGAGGTATTTGCATAGAAGCTATCTCTTAAAATCTTAAAGGAGCCCTCATTCTTAATCTTAAAATCAAAGGCATTGAAAAAGGGTAAGGAGAAGTCATCGCAGAAGTATCTCAGCTGTACTGTCACACGGCAGATGCAGTGGACACCAAAGAAAATAAGTATTTTAGGTTCAGTAAAAATTCCTCCCTGAAGTGGAAGTGTCCACTTACAATAAGAAGAATACAACTCCTTTATGTCTACTTGAGAAAAATGGCAAACACAGCTCTACCCACACATAAGTACCAAGCAAAGCCTCCTACTATTGATTTTATTGAACTGTGTCTTCCTAGAGTTGCAATTAGTCTGCAGGAATTTTTCCACTTTCTCAGTTAACAGAAACTCCAAATGATTTTATAACATGCTTGTTTTTACAGTTCAAAAAAAACCCAAACCCTTACCTACACATGCTCACAGAAATGCAAACAAAACAGAAACAACCCAAAAAACACACCACCGCACACAATTAACAGAGATGAAAGTTGGATGGTCTACTCCATTTCTAGAGTTCACAAGCCATTATTATTAAGACTGCCAAAACCAGGGAAATATTTCCTGTTCAATTTTTCTTTCCTTTTAATTTTGATTTTGCTTCAATTCAGGTTTCCTTTTACAGCTTAACTGGCTTTAACCATAAAATGCTTTCCAGCTCTGTAAATTGCTATCCTGAAATGATGAGACAGTTTAGCTACTATGAACCCACAACCTTGGCAAAACCAATTTGCAGAAATTGATACAAATCTCTTCTGTAATTTGTTGAAACACCAAATTTAAGGTGTCAGGAAAAACATTTTATTTTGGGAAAAAAAACCCCAAACAAACAAAAAACAAATAGGCCTCTGTTGCCAAAGCTGTCACAGTGAAATGCTTACCAGCTCTACCATATGCGTGCATAAGCTCACTTCCTCATATATTAAACATGTTTCTCCAGAAAAGTATTCTCACACTACTAAAGAAACAGTATCAGGGAGCTAGGTCAAACACCAATCCCTTACGTATACAGCGTGGGTGTGCCAACCTCTACTTTGCAGTAATTAACTAGTTCCAGAAAGGCCACTAAACAGCTTGTATTGGAGCAAAAGCAACTTCTAACACACTAGTTTGAACCTGTGGTCCATCTGGGGCAGTAACTGCCATTTACAGAAGAAAGTACCAGAATCATTAGAGCACATTAAAAAAGTGAATTAAGTTACATAATAACTTGGCTAAAAAGGTGTACTCTCCCTAAATAAGCCTCTTCATCTGTTCTGTCCTCAAAAAATGTTGGAATACTATCCTTTTAAATTCAATAAAGTTTGAGTTAAAACTACTTAAAGCAAATTGCCTCTGCATTTCTGGACCTGAACTAAAGAAAGAAGAGCTCAAGAGCAGAGTCACTTCGGAATTACAAGAGACCACAATAACAGATTTTTCTATTCCGTAATTAGGAGAGACTCTACTATTTTAACTTTTGCTGCTCCTAAACTGATGATCAGAGGGCTGGAGCACCTCTCCTATGAGGACAGACTGAGAGAGTTGGGGTTGTTAGTCTGGAGAAGAGAAGGCTCCAGGGAGACCTTCTTGTGGCCTTCCAGTATCTGAAGGGGGCTACAAGAAAGCTGGGGAGGGACTTTTTAGGCTGTCAGGCAGTGATAGGACTAGAGGGAATGGATTAAAACTAGAGATAGGTCGATTCAGGTTAGACAATAGGAAGAATTTCTTCACCATGAGGGTGGTGAGACACTGGAACAGGTTGCCCAGAGAGGTGGTGGAAGCCCCATCCCTGGAAATTTTTAAGACCAGGCTGGATGGGGCTCTGAGCAACCTGATCTAGTGGGAGGTGTCCCTGCCCATGGCAGGGGCGTTGGAACTGTAGATGACCTTTAAGGTCCATTCCAACCCTGAAAATTCTATGATTCTAAATAGAATATAAAATACTTAAACACTTTTAATAATGTATTCTTATTCCTTTGATTATTAAAACTATGTAAGAAAGGACAAACTACAAAAAGACAAATACTAAAGGCTTTAAAGTGTTTCAGAGTAAGTAGCTCTAAGTTTACCACTGCCATCACAGTACCAGGTAAAATTGATCTACTTTAAAAATATGTACATTCTCTAAATTGTTTTAAAATAATTGAGTAATTATTATTAAATAATAAGATGATCAGTAAAACATAATATCAATTCCTTACAAAGCAAGTAGTCATCTGTACTCCAAGCTGTCATCTCAAAATCTGTAGTGTTACCTAGAAGACTACAAAATTCATTTTCTCTTTTGAGTAGAATGATGCAAACCAACAGCTCTCCATCAGAGATCTCTAATGTAAATCTTTATTAAAGCAGTCAATATGCACTGAGGCATCTGAATTTACATTAGCAGTGCAAACAGCAAATGAACTAGTTCCAACTGCATCCATTTCAGTAAAGCAAATCCAAACAACTGGAGTAGCTCTCTTCAAGCATATGCACTAAATCTTCCTTCTCAACACGTAATGTGAAAAGGTAAGCCTGCACAGGTAAGAAAGTATTTACACCAAAAGCCTACACAACAATTTAAGTGTTCAGCAAAGCTCTACTATCTCTGAAATGGCAGGTTAAGAGCAGAGGGAAAGAAAGTTGCACATTTATCTGGCTCCTGCTAATTCCCAACTCCTTGTGCCTGCCCTTCGCGTGCTCTCACTTGCACAAACCAGCAACAGCCCCAAGTCTGTGTACCATCTGCAAAAATGCCAAATGTGCTCCAGTTGATCTCAATTCATCATGCTGCTGGAAGGAGGCAAAACAGAGCTAGCGAGTGGTTTCTCCTCTCTCCTCTCATAAAACAGTACAAACAGAAAGCAAGAAGAAAAGCTGAAGAGAAGTGCCAAGAGCAGCTCCTCTCAGAGCAGCACATCTAACCACTGCACAAACATACAGGGAGATCTTTCCTGTGCATATCCAAAGGCTACTGGGCTTTTATAATTCTCTTAGTCATGTCTCCATTTGCCTCTCAGGTCCCAAGATTTCCCACTTCAAAAATATTTCTTATCCATCTGAGAAACTTGGCTATTAAACCTTTCTTCTAAAACTCTCATCTGGCTAACCTGCACAGGCAGCTTGGTAAATCTTTCCTTTAACTCAGCTACTCACTTCTCCCACACATTATTTCATCCAGCAGCACTCTCCCACTAGACCCAAGCTGCCACTATACTCAAACTGCCACTAGACTTGGGGGATGAATACTCCTTTAATTTGTGCATTGTAGCACAAGGTAGCATGGAAGAGAGACATCCGAAGTCAGCATGGAGCTGTTGCATGAAGATAACATGTAACCTTTTAAAACATATTAAAACCACTCTTAAAACTCTCTACTGAGTAGCAGGCAGTGTCAACATAAGATCTTTGATGATACAGGGGACCCACTCAAAAGATTCTTGTAAATATGAATTTGATATCCCATAAGATGAAAAGTATATTTAATATTTTTATATCTTACTTGGCTTGAATCGTATTCCTAACTCAAAACACAACTAACAATACTCAGCTCCATATAACTACTACAGAAAATATACTTTCAAATAGGTATATACATATTAAAAAAAAAACCACAAACAAAAAAATCCCAAAATTTTCCAGATAAAATTGATCTGTAATCAAAGTCTATGTCTTTCAACTGGTACATAACCTAAAACTATACTTAACATAAAACAAAATACTCTTCTAGCATTCACTTCTCCAAAACTTTTACAAGTACACAGAATATGAAGTTTTCTAAATGTTTAAATATAAACAAATCTTTACAAGAAGCCAACTCTACCTTTTTAATATTTTAAACAACTCCCCATGCTCTAAACACTGGAAATACTATTTTTATTTCTGCCAAGTCTCTGAACAATCTAAAGATGTCACTGAAGGCCACTTGAAAAACTGTTTCTCACTTCAAGAGAGACAGGTAAATATTAGAGAGTCCAACAGAGAGCTATGAGGATGATTAAGGGACCGGAACATCTTTCTTCTGAGGAAAGGCTGAGAAACCTGGGACTCTTTAGGCTGGAGAAGAGAAGGCTGAGAGGGGATCTTATTAGTGTTTACAAATATCTTGAAGCATGGGTTTCAAGAAGGGGCCACCTAGATATGTTCCTGTGTGGCCTGCCCTAGGCAAGGGCAATCCTGCTCTGGCTGTTGAGTCTAAACCCCTTGCCAGAGGTCATTTCCAACTCTACTGTTCCATTAAAAAAAAAAAAATTAAAAACTGACTTATGCTAAGCAATACAGAAAACATCCTTACATGTTCAATTGTTTAGTGCATTAAAAAATTTCACACATATTCAGAATCATTTATTCTTGACTCTAATGACAGTAATGCCTTCCACACAGAGGAAGAAGAGACTATTTTAAGGAGTGAGTTTGTATTTTAAAAAGAAATTGCTTTTAAAAGACTAAAGATTTGATCAAATTTATTTACTGTTTCTGCACATGGAATACATTAGGAAGATATTCTGTTTTATCAACTATTTTACACACACTCCAGAAATAAATATACTAAGGAAAGACAGCACTTTTTTTTAATAAAAATTTTAAGAACTACCAAGATTCTTTTCCACTATATAAAACATTATTTTAGACGTGTATTCCATATCCAGACTCTTTAAAGCAATGCTATTTTAACGGTTCTAAATGCATATAAACAAAGGCCATTTAATGTAATTTAATATTTCACCATTCTATAGCACTACTCACACATGGATGCAGTAGCAACATCAGAAAAAGTGAGACTAAGTCTTAAATTCTTTGAAGTAGATCACAATGAGTCAAAGTATTTCCATATCACAGTAAAGGATGACATGCATATGTATCCTTCATCTGAATTATACACAAGTACATATATATTATTTAAATATATGTATTACACACACATATGGTTTTAAATACAGATTTTTTTTTTCCCATCAGGTGATTAATCTTTCATTCATCATGGCTTTTGTAGGGCAGTGTAACTTTCTGCGCAGGGACTACCTTACAACATAGCTTCTTGTTTAATTATACTGCAAACAGTTCAGTGAATCCCAGTTTACATTCCCTCAAGCAATTCAGTTATTTCACCATAAAGGTCATGGGGAATATCTTCATAGGATATCAATCTGCTAAAGCTTTCCTCAACATAAAAATGCTTCACTGCACCAATTTACCTAAAATTTGATTTAGAATTATAGATTTATTACATTTCTCAAGATGCTTAGTCTTAAATTACCAATCTCGCATATTCAACTCCAATTCATTGCAGGCATAGTCTAAACAGAACACAGTCAATAAAAATATGTATAATCAAAGACCTCCATTTATACAAAGTTATTGTCAGTAGCAAAAAAGGAAAATTTAAAGGTTAAACAACTAATTCAGAGTGGCAATAGAGATTCCTAAAACCAGACTTTTTGTCTTAAAAAAAAGTATGATCATTTTTAATACTATTATCTGATGAAGCATTTACCTAGAAATGTGCATTTATAGTTTTATTCAATATAGGATCAATACACACTACGCTTTAATATTACAGTCCATTATTAGATTTAGTATTTAAATTCTACAATTAAAAACATAAAATTAACATAAGCTTTGTAGCTAAGACTCATGATTCCTTTGCTCTCCAAAGAGAGATATTAGTGATCTTCAGCACTGTATTGACAAGTTTCCAGATTTTATGGATTGTTTCCTTTGCAGAAAAAAAAAGAAGAGTCATCAAATTAAGTTTTGTCTCTAGTCCTGTCATTAGGCACCACTGAAAAGAGTCTTGCTCGATCCGTTTATAGCCTCTGACACATATACCCAAAATTAATAAGGTCTTCCCTCTGCCTTCTCAAGAGTAAAGCAGTCCCAGATGTCTCAGTCTCCTCCTATGTCAGAAGCTCCAGTCCCTCAACAATTTTGTGGCCCTTTGCTGGACTTGTTCCAGTATGCCCATGTCCCCCTCTTACTGAGGAACAGGTCTGGACACAGCACTCTTAATGTATCTCACTAGGGCTGAGTAGCAAGCAAGGATCATCACCCACAACCTGCTGGCAACACTATTCCTCATGCAGCCCAGGATACTGTTGGGCTTTTTGTCACAAGGCCACACCGTGGGCTTGCTCATGATTAGCTTGTCCATCAGGGCTCCCAGGTCATTTTCTAAGATGCTGATCTCCAGCCTGCTGGCCCAAACCTGTGATGGCATATGGGGTAATTCCTCCCCTGATGCAGAACTTCATGTTTCCTTCTGTTGAATTTCATGACACTCCTGTCGGTCCATTTCTCCAGCCTCTTAATGTCCCTCCAAAAGCTGCCCTCCTGCCCTCCTCACATCCCTGACAAGTTTTCCCTTGCTTACAAGTACAGTCCAGCAGAGCACCTCCTGTTGTCACCTCCTTGATTGTCTATGCTTGGAAGTTGTCATGAATACAATCCAGAAGCCTCCTAGATGGTTTTTTTTTCCCTGATGGGTAATTCCTCCACCAGGGAGCAGTTAAAGTACTCCATAATGACCAAGGCTTGCAAATATGAGGCTTCTTCCAGTTGTTTGAAGAAAGCCTCAACGGTTGCTTCTTTCTAATCAGATGCTCTGTAGCAGACACCCATAACACCACCTAGATTGGTCTACCCAATAATCCTGACCCATGCTCTCTCAACTGGCTCATCCCCTGCCTCAGTTAAGGGCTCCATGCAATTTTACTGCTCTCTCACAAAAAAGGGCAACATTTCCTCCTCAGCATCCCAGCCTGTACATCCTAAAGAGCCTACATCCAGTCATTAAAGGCTCCAGACCCAACAGCTAGCCCACCACACCTCTGCAACTTTAGCGAGATCATAGCCCTGCAACTGCATGCAGACCTCCTGTTCCACCTGTCTGATATCCATGCTGCTTGCATTAGCATCAGGGACTTCAGGCAGGTACCCTCTTGTGTGGATTTCCCAGAATAGCTACAAGAGCTTCTCCTGAACCTATTTGTGCCTTCCTGCCTTTTATGCTCTGGTTTCTGTTACGCTAAAGGTACATAGCCACAATCGCAAGGAGGACAGACCAATTCGCTACATGACCATCAACCTCTCTTCATGAAGTCTGGTCTGCAGCAGAAAAATAGTTATGCTACTAGGCAAGTGACATACCCACTCAGACATCAAGCATCACCTCAGTTCCATATTTGATTTAAACCTCCTATCTATCACTGCCACCTTTTCTTATATAGATATCAGTAGTTTTCCCCTCAATATCCAAAAACTACACTTTCACATATTTATATGAGAGAACTTGCTGAGTACACAGATTCCTCAGGCTCTGTTAGCTAGAGACATAACAGCAAAAAGTATAGATCTCTGTGTTTTCCATGAAGATTACTGTTACTCCAATAGCTCCACACATACAGTGACCTGGCAGAGGGTTGCTATCACTCATGTGTGTTCCCTCCCAACATTAATAAGCCTTTAACAGGAAATAATTTTTTTGAAAACTATGTATTCCTGTTCCAGTAAAGAGAATATCACTGTAGTCATCTTTACTTAATCAGGCATAAAAGTCATCAAAACATGAAGAGTTACATTTCCCCACACAGTGCAGTCATACTGATGTGAATGAGAGACAAAAAAACCAAACAAAAAAAACAAAAAACAAAAAAAAAAAAAAATCTAGTCCAACAAAAATAAACACTGACCAAAAGCTGCAGATCTGTTCAAGGAATTTTTATAGTTGCTTAATTCAAGATTACTTTTAAGAACTACCACTGATTAATAGGTATCATCTTAAGAAGAAATCATGTACTTAAACCATGCACTTATTCCTTAACTTACTAATTGTGTGTACTTTTTGTAGCCAATCTGAACTCCAACTCATGTATAGTCACATTAGTTTTTATGCTCTGAGTTCATGAAAGTCACTACTGAGTCTCACAGTAAGGAATATTACTGTAAAAAAAATAATAAAAGAGCTATTAGTTCTTCGACACAAAGCTCTGAAATTAAAGAAAACTAGCATGTTTCATTGTTTGACAGGCATAAAGCCAAAAGCCTGAAATAAGTACTCAAAATAGGACATATTTTCCAATGGAGGTAAAGATTACAACATAACCAACAGGAATGTGCAAGCCAGCAATACTTAACTTAGCAGTTCATGCCAAACCATGATAGTCCACTGTACTACCTAAAATGCATTGAAACTTGAGAACGTGATCTTATTACAATTGTTAACAATGGAATGCAAGAACTTTTTTAAACTACAAGTCACACAAATTCATTTCACATATTTTTGTAGAAATAGACTATTCCGCACTTTAGGTATTTGAAAACCTGACAAAGAACTTGATTTTTTTTTTTTCCTCCTGCTACATGCGAAATAAACACCAAATGTACATGCTATTAGAAAGGTTCCAGTTTTTCCCCACAACTATGTCCTTGTCCAGATGATATGGATACATTGCAAGGAACAAAAAGAACAATAAAAAGCACCAACAGAAATCTCAAAATTTAGTAGAAAAACATTTTATTCCTCAAGGAAAAGTAACTCTGTTTAGGACCTACTAAATAAAGAGTTTAGGAAGGTAATTCAGTAAGAATCTTGTCAAAGGAAAGACATACTTCATGACTCTTAAAGCTCCAACAAGAACACTGGGAACTTTAAACAGCACTACATCAACAGCACTGTCTCAAGCAAGGTATGCTAATTATTTAAAGGATCACCATACCTTTAGTTCTCTTATGCAGATTTCTGCCACCATCACAGACAAAAAATAAAAACATGGCAACTGTTAACTCCTGCTTAGCCATTGAAATATAAAAGCCCAACATAAATTTAACATGGAGCTTGCTGGTCCCACACAGAAACCATCAGTCAGGACCATTCCATTTAAGTTAGGATTGCCTATTAAGCAGCAAACTTGCTCAAAATCTATTAATTCATGTCTTCAGGATCTAGCCTCTAACAAAACTATTATTGGTAGCAAAATTTCAGCAGAGGCCCAGGTGTCCTAGAACATCTCCATCTTCTCTAACATATTCAAATACAAGTGTCTATCTTCCCCCGTGCCTCCCCAGTAAAACTTCATTTGTCACACTTAAATATATGCCATTTTCTGTAGTTGAAACAAATTAGTAGAGAAGTCTAAGGAAAGTATTAAAAGTACCATTTCCCACATAGTTATGCATTAAGTAGGGAAAATATACTTGTTTAAATACAGCAAGTTTCATCTGATGGATCAAACAACAAAATAAATTGGTCATCATTCAAGCATCAGAACTATGCATTGTGTAAATACCTTTAGGACCAGGCAACAGCCTCAAGGGTGAACTTTAGGCAAAGGAATTAACAATTGATTTGCAGCAGATTTACAGTAAATATGTTTCACCTAGATTAAATTGTGCAAAAAAGTTACCCAAATATACATGTCACTTCCCTCTCAGAAAAGAGGAGCTTCTTTGGGTGCAAAATTACTATTTGATCATTTTTCTAACTCCCCATGACAGGAAAAGAGCACTGAGTGAGCTGTACAAGGAAGCGTATAACCAGCGCTGGGATGGCAAGAGGGAGAGCTATGCAAAGATACTCAAATGAGCTGCCTGTACTGACTGTTCATACTAAATTTGAGTTACTGTACTTTTATCCTCAATGCTTGAAAAATACTAAGTGATCCTTTATTACTTTTAGAAACCAAGTCTACATTATGTAAATTAAGAATGACATGATTCCTGCAATTCTGACCCACACTCCATTTAACATATGAAGGCACTAATGACAGTCAGTACTAAATCAGCAGAGACCACTACTCTTTTCCAAGATTCCTGCTTGATACCAACACAACCTGCGGTTGCTGAATACTCTTCAGGATTTCCTAAGCAGGTATGTCTGTACTTTTCTTCATGTGTTAGTTTATCAATAATCAAGAAAATGCTGAATTCTCTCATGAGAACAACAAAACACAAACCACGCTATCCATAAAGTTTCAGATTCCATAATTACAATTACCTCAAAGAGTCCTCAAACTGAAAGATGACGGATTGAAAAAAAAAAAAACCCAGAAAGAGAAAACCAGAATTCTAACAGGCACACTGTAGTGTTTTTATAAAGAGCTACATATAATATGGCATGCACACCACTACAAGTTAGACTCTTAAAAAAAAACCCACTTTTTTTTTACCCAAGTACTGTTGCATGATAGTGCATTATGAAGTCACAAAGTATTTAAGAATGTACTGTACATACATCCCATCAAAATCCCCTATATCTGTTAAAGAACTTTACATAGAAAAAGGATTATATGAAATGCATAACCGTCATTCTTTATAGTCAAGGATAAGACACACCATGGAAGAGAAAAAGGTGTTGGGTTGTTTGTGGGGTTTTGTTTGGTTTTTTTGAGGTTCGTGGCAAATTTGTCTATTAATTGCTGGAACAGCTGCTAGATTATACTTTTTGGACAGCTTTTCTAAGTTTAATGTTTTACATTTTTGTAATAATAGTTAGCTGCTATGGTAACAGGCACTCAAACATGCACTAAGTAAATCATTTCAAAGTATTAAGTTGCTTGAGCATTCACTGCAGAATTTAATGCAGAGCAGCTATAATAAATTGTGCCACTATGAAACACCATCTTCCATCACTGCTGAAAAGAATACCTGAGTGTGTTTTACTCACATCTGCTTCCTTGAAAAAAAAAAAAGTTTTGAATAAAGAGGTCTGTTCACCAACACACTGATGAAGACAAGCAGCATGAGAGAGCTTACACTCCTCTGTAAAGACTGAAATTTGTTTATGGAATGTTATTCCAGTCATCTATGAGAAAATGCAAAAAAAAGAAAAAAACAGTCAAAGTAGTCTGACACAACAAGAAAAACCACCTCTCATGTTTAAGGTTTTTACCACAGCTTTTACATTTTCCAATAATCCAAATGGGAAAAGCTGAGCTCTTGGAGCAGCTTCCTCTACCTTTCTTTTAACACATTTATCTTAAGGCTATTCCGAACCAAACTTCAGAACACCAAAAAACACCGAAACAATTATTTTAAAGTGGAAAAAAAAAAAAAAAAAAGCACCAGAAGCACCCATCCTCAAATCTATGAAGATTTTCTGACACCTCAGTTCAAATTTGGTTCCTGCTTCAGACAGTGGTAGCAAACTAGCTATACCAACTCTTTTTTGAAAGAAACCGTGCCCAGTATCTTGCTACAGCACTTACTCCAGTAGTGAGCTCCATACTTGATGTTAAAGTAACCCAGTTCCCCCCCCCCCCATCAGCTATACTGTCTTCTGTGCCCAGGTGAGTCTCCCTGAAGTCCACATTGTCCCCTAAGGAATTATCCACAAAATATCAAGTGCAGGAAATATGAAAATAACAATGGCAGAAACACATAGTAAATTCAGCAACGCAATCACAGAATGTAACAAAAGCACTAAACTGAACATTGAGCTTCTTTGTATTCTTTCTGTTTCTTATGATTCATCATTAGCACAGTAAACAACAGATGTTAACTAGCAAAAATAAAAGAAATAAGGGATTCCACAAGAAAGAATGAGAACATTTCCTAACAGGTTTCTTCAACAGATGCTGTTTCAAAGATGGCTTTAATGATAATTAAACTAAAGAGTATCTATTCTCACCTATAATAGAAGAATGCTATAGTGAACACTAAAAAAAATTGTAAATTTTAAAATCATTTAAAAAGTAATTTTCACAAGTGTAAACATGCTCTCTAGAAGCCAGTAAAAGCAAAAACAAAGCCTTTAAGCACCAAATATGAACAAGAAGCTGTATTTACACCAGCTTGAATTTTAAAATAAATTACTAACTTTCAGAAATCAGAAATCTGGTCATCACCACTTAGACTACCGAGACGTTTTTCTTTGACAATGCAATTTCTGCATATTTTAAGAATGTTCAGTGGAGGATCTGGTGTTAGAAACCATACAAAGCACAACCCTATGAACTATCTAACAAAGGCTAGTTTTTGAAGAGGGCACACTGCTTCCTTTTTGTTGTTCCTTTCCTACCAAAGGGAGCAAAGCTTCCACACTCAAATATGGCTACAGGAGGAAAAAAAAAAAAAAAAAAAAAAGAGCAGGGGAGGAGGGGGGGCCGGGCAGGGCAAGACTTAAAAAATAAAATCAACTTTGGTTTATAGTCAGACTATAACTGACTCAGTTTGAGTATCGGTTACAGATCCGGCTTCATGATGCTCTTGGAGAAAACCTGGCAGGGCTACTCAGTGCTTGAGGTATTCTACAAGAAATGCATAAGTAAAAGCCTATCTTGTAGGAAGTCAAGAGATGAGATAAAAACTTGTAGAGCATAGAGAGGAAACTGAATGAAAGCAATAATGTTAATCAAACAGTTCAGAGTTATCCAACAGTAAGAATTATTATGTTTGCCTCATGTTTCCTAATAAGCAGTTTCTCATTATCAATAAGCCAAAAAGTTTAAATTTTCACACAACATCATTTATTACCAAATCCAGAAAGTACTTTTCTTCACAAAAGCGATAACTATCTGATGCAAAAATTTCTCAAACTACCACCTAAAGCATGTATATTCTAGATTGGATACACAGCAACCTCTCATCAAAAAGCAGGCAGCATTCCATTTGCATTTACTCACTGTACCCTATCAATCATACATTTTTTTACTACACTCTTATGAGGATAAGAAAAAAATATTGAAAAGGAACAAACTGAAAAAAAAAAAATCTCATACTTGGACACTGGCTACTACTGGGTGACACAGCCTATGGAGTATTTGAATTCTGCTGAGGGGCTTTGCTACCCTCATATGCTTACTACCTCAGGAAGTAAAGGGAAGGATTGCATGTGGGATGACACTATGAAAATTTATTTTGCTACTATGGGAAAATGTCAAGGCAACCTTCTTACAGCACTTTATAACTTTTGACCCTTTTACCTACCACTTCATACAGAGAAATACTTTTTCAATACCCACATCATTTTGGTTTTAAGACACTCCTGATGAGCATCTCTTTATAAACAGTTATGGCTGCTTATGAGACTTCTGTTTCTCTGAATTCCTTTCTCTTTACTACATTACATAATGAGATTTTTCCACTAGCACTGAAGTATTAACTGATTAAAGATTAACTCACCCCCAGGAGAATCTCAATTAAAAAAATTCCAATCACTGAAGTCACAAAGTCAAAACGCAACTCTTCCGTGACCTACCCAACTCACCTGCTCTTGATCCTTTGCTAACTTCCACAGCCTCCCATCACTGGAGGAGGCAGGTGCTCTGACAGGATGGTCAGGCAGCGAGCACCTACTGTTTCCAGTAAGTGAACAAAACGCCTTCTGTGTGATGTGCCACTAGTGACACATTTGTCAGAGGTTTATTTGTTTCAAAAATGTACATAAATACTTGAGTTAGCATGTGAAGTGTAACATTAAATGTTTACAAAACAGTGTTGCCAGAGGAAAGAGAAAACTTCTCGAAAACATCATCTTTCTTTGTTGATCCAAACATGCCCTATGATTTGACAATGTAAATCTTGAAACTTACTTGTGTTCTCACGGGCTCTTCACACCAGACACAGCAGGAAACATCCCTGAGAACTACCCCACTCAGCAACATCATCAACTGGTTCAAATCTATTTATCTGCTCTTTAGCAACAAAACCAGCAATTGCTGCTCCTATACTATTTTGTCAAAAGCTGCCTACGGAGCTTCCACTGAGATAATTAAAAACATATCAGGATAAAATATGTAGTCTTTAAAAGTAAAAATCAAAGGGGGGGGGGGGGGCGGAGAGAAGAAAGCACAGCCAAAGGTTGAGCAACTCCCAAGGCAACGAGTAGCTGCCTCTGTCAGCTCTCCCGGAGCCGTCCCCGCTTCTCCGGCCATAACGCCCGGCTTCAAAGGCTCCCTTCCTCCGACAGGGCGGCCTGGACTGTTCCTCGAAAGTCGAGAGCCTGAACTACACTACCAGAATGGGGCCGTTATGTTTCTACAGAAAGATTTCTGAGAGAACCCCACCTTCAGAGCCGCAGGCCCGCAGCGCGCCAGCTGCCAATGCGGGACAAGCCCAGGGGGGCTGGGCGCGGGCACAAATCGCGACGCCGCGCCCGGACCCAAGCGACATCTGACGACCTGTGTACCCGTCCCGGGGCCGCGACGCTCGGCTCCGCTCCAGGGACAAGAAACAAGAAGCTTCCTTCCCCCGCCCAGCACAGCCCCAGCCCGGGAGTCCAAGACAGCGCCCGGTGAGCCCAGGACCAGCCCATAGGGCTCCCGCCGACGCAGGGCCGAGTCCAGCGCTCGGCTGCCCAGCGGACGTTCCTCTGTGGTGCCGGAGAGGCTGACAAGGAGATCACCGGCCGGTCGAGGAAGGCGAAGGCAAGGCATGGCGAGCCGGACCAGGGACTCGGCCCCCTCCCGTCCCGGGCCTCCGCCGCCCCGCGCCCCCTGAGGACCGTCGTTGCCTCTCTCCGCCCTCACCTTGGAGCATGGCCTCCAGTTTCTTCCTGTCCACCCTGAATCGCTCCTCACCCCACTCGGGGCTGTGCAGGGGCCGTGGCGGGCCGACAGAGTCCTCCTCAGAGCCAGGAAGAGGGGAGTCGGTGCTGCGTTCGCTGTTGGAGCCCGGGTCGGAGAGGGGCTGCTGCAGGTACCCGCTCAGCGGGTCGCACCGAGCCGCCATGGTGCTGCCGGGCGGATCCCGCCGCCGCTCCGAGCCCCACTCGGCTGCCTCTCCGCGGGACGCTATCTGCCCCCACAGCCGCCCCCGAGGCTCATCCCAGCCGCCGCCTGCCAGAGTCCCGGCCCCGGCGCCACCGCCTGCGCCCGCCTCTACCTCCGGCTCCCCGCCGAGTGTGCGCGTCCCCGGGCCGGCGCCGACGTCCGCAGCTCGGCGGCGCCCCCAGCCCGCCCGCAGCCCGCACAGCATCTCCGCCTCCATTGGGCCGCTGCCGGCCCACCGGGGAGGGGCTGGGGATATCCCCGGCCGCGGCCCGGGAGGAGGGGGCAGAGGCACGGCACGGCGGGAGGAGGGAGGGGACTAGGGGGGAGGGGAGACGTCGGCCCCAAGAGCACCGCCTCCGCTTGAGGTCTCGCTCGGTCCGGGGTGACCTTCGACTGGTCTCGGGGGGCGGTGACACCATCCAGCGCGTCCCGAAGGCGACCCTCGCTTGGGGCAGGCCCCGCCGTACCGTGAGCAGTGTCCAGGGCGGGGGGTGCTGGGCTGCCCGCGGCCCTCTCAGCCCGCTCTGCCGCCTGAGTGAGAGTGGGCAGCGATCGCGCGGTGCTGGCTGAAATACACGACGGGCGTGGTGACGGCCCTAGGAAACGGACCCTTAAATAACACCCCTGCCTAAAAACGATTCCCCCCCCCCCGAAACGTGCCAGTGTGTGCAGTGGGAATGAGGAAGCCGAATATTTGCGTGACTAACAAGTCTTGTCATGGTGCTGAGGGCCCTGGCTCTCAGCTCAGACATTTTTCTGGACAAAGACTTGGAAAGGCAAAGCGGTTTATGTTGCTCTGCACTGCAAGAAGCTGGGATACGCATCCCTCGCCTTCCAGGCATGTTTGTGTTAATCAGTGCCTAGCACCCTAGTGCTAGATTTTTTAACAACACAGCTCATACCACTTTATAAACAGTTTAAGCCCAAAAGTACTCACAAACCAGCTTGATTCTCTTTAATCTAATACATGCTTTCTGACAAATAAGTTATGCTGCACATCATATATCCCATCAAAAGCTTTCGTTTTGATGAATCACTGTTTTCTGGTGAAAAAGCTACAAGATGCTCTGGCGGTACCATGTCTGGAATCTCACAGGATACCATCCTTTGAGAGCATGACCTGTCTCCTGCAGTACTGCAGATGCCTATTGTCTGTCTTCCTCAGTACTGGAACATCTGCATATTTATGATGGCCGGACCAGGTGGCTGTATGCACACTGAAAAGCAAAACAAAAATTACAACTGACTTCAGTGATGCTGAACTCACCTCATACTTAACATAATCTTGAAAGACCACATTAAAAGTCATCAGGAGCTGCACTCATACTCCAGATAGATGGGGACTACACTGCATCCAGTTGCAATACGCAGTCATTTTTACAGAGGTTCAAATTAAGCTCACTGAGTCTTTACGTTCCCACTTAGCAACATGACAGTGTGCATTCTGCAGCACCCACTGGTTCATTTCTATTCAACATGATATGCACAGAGGGAGGCACTCTGAGTGAAAATGACTGAATTCAGTTGTAGTATTTAATTCTTTTTGTGGTCTCACATGCTCTGGATACTAGCCAGTGGCTTGCAGGCAGCATTATGCTCACAAGATCCTCTGATACTGCTCATGAGTACATGAAATAAGACAGCTAAAGTCAAAATAAACCAAAATATGAATAATGGTCATGAAAACAATGCAACCTCCATTTGTCTCAATAGTTTTCATGATAATACTTCAGCTGTGCAGGACAGTCTCAGGAAAGACTAAGTCTTTTCCTTCCCAGTTTACAGTTTAGTTTACACTTAAGTTTACAGTTACCAATGCCTTTTTTCTTTCTTTTCATCAGATGGGAAAGCAAATATTGTCCATATCAAAACAATGTGAAATTTAGTGATGACTACTGCCTCAACCCAGATCAGCATCAGCTGGAGTTGTTTGTCTTCTAGATGCCAGGACCAGTGAGTAACACAATCCAACTGTTCAGTAGTTATGAATGTTGACAGCACCAGTTACAGTCTGCATCAGCCACAGGTGCTTAGCACCTCTGAGCAAAACAATTCTTTGGGCATTTTCCGCTCATAAACTAGTGAGATTTACAGTCAGAAATTCTTAATCTAGGAGGTCCCTTTCCTTGCATTTTATCAGTTCCTGCAATATAGCCACAGAAATCTGTCTCATCAATTACCTGTGGTAGAACTCAGCAGTAATTTTTCATCAGCCATGTAAACAATATAATAAATCAAGTATCTCTTAAAAAATAATGATGTACACAGTTCGGTTTTTATTCACTGAAAATAACCCTTTCATGGTGTGCATTTAGACTAAAAATTATAAGTAAACTCTTTGATTTCCTATTTAAATCTATATATATGGTCAAATAAAAGAAACGTTTCAGTGATTAGGAGTTATAATTGGTAGTACATATTCAATAGAGTATCACTTCTGTTTCATAAATGGTGTTCTGTTTCCCCAGTATATTGCAGTGTCAGAATAAAATATCTGTTACACAGAAAACTTGAACTAAGTTGAAAACCACATTTTTAGTGACTAAAATAATATTAAATGTGGATACAATTGGGGAAAATGGGTGGAATTTGACAAATAAAAGATCAAATGGCTAGAAAGAAAATTGGCTGAAGTTAACTTTGGCATATATAATTTATGTTTGGCCATTTTTCTGTGGCCAGCAGCTTCATCAAAGAAAAGACTAACAGTGTCTTTCTCATTTTGGCATACCATGTCTATTTTGCTATCTTCTCTCCTTTTTATTTTTTTCCATCCTTGTCTCTTTTCCTCCTCTCACACACACATAATATTTGCAAGTCTCAGAAAAAAAGCATAGCTAAATAGAAATGTGCTTTATTTTCACATTCAGCCTATATGCAAAGTATATTGTATAATATTCATTGGGGTGAAATAGATTTGATGAACTTAGAGGTTCTTGAATCAGTTGATCTACTGTAATAAGTCATATCTCTCTGAGACTGCATAAATCCCCACAAATTGAGTGCAGTGTAGGGTCTCCCCTGTGGAGAATGTGGGCCTGCCCTTGGGCCTATGGATGAGAAGTGACACCATTCAGAGAGCACCATTAGATGGCTTCCTGTCTGCCTTAGGGCTGTTGCCAAAGCATGAAGTTGATTGGCTGACTACGCAATCCACCAGCACAATATGTAGAAGTTATCTATAAATAGGAGAGTGATGCAATGTAACTTATCATTAATACAGTATGCTCTGTATTGCAAAGTTTGCATTTATTTAATGATCTTGATCTCAGATTTATCTGCTTCACAGCACTGTTCTGAAGCAAAGTGCTGTTTTCTGTATTCTTCTGAGGTGAAAGCCATGTGCAAGAAGACCAGCCTGGAAAGTTAAAAAGTGAGGGTGGGGAAAGAGAAGGTGGCATACAGAATCTTTAATGATTTGTGGTATCTAGAAATGCTTTTCTAGGGGAAGTGCTGAATTTAGGTTTAGTTCTTTGGGAGAGGTTTATTACTGGTGAAAATTAATGTTGATAGTATTTTGAAAGGCTTTATTGCATTCATTTATTTTGCAAAAGTAAGAGCCTGTAATATTTTGTCTTTCATGATGTTGTGCCTTATTCCCCAAGTAGGCCTCATTAACTCTAATTTCTCAGAATATGGCCTACTGTATATTAAAGTACTGTGCACTTAAGATCCACTAGCAAATGAATGAAAGGTCCCCCACAGCTGTTATAAAAACTTTTCCACTCCTAGAAATCCCCAAGATAAATTCTTTTAGAAAAAGAAAGCTTAGAAAGCATAATTACAGAGAGATTTAGAAACATCTTTTTAGCTATTCTGAATCATGGAACCATAAAAAAAGACTGAAACAGATTTTAAATAGTCATCTAGTTAATCTCCTAACTATGCTGAGTTCATTCCTGACAGATACTTGTTTATCCGCTCCTTTACAGTTCCTAATTATGAGGTCTCCGTGACCTCTCCAGAAAATTCCTGTGCTTCACTTACCATCAAGAAGTACTTTTTCCTCTTAATAAGTAACTGGAATTATTCTTACTGCAACTTAAAGCCAGTGGACACATGGACACAGTGAATGCTTTATTTCTTCGTTGTATCAAACATGAATACTTGTGGATATTTTTATCAGGCATTGATCAATCCTTAAGTGTTCTCTTCACTAAGCTAGTCTCTAAGTTTTTCAGCTCATTCTCACAGGTCATGTTTCTGGTTGTTCTTCAACAAACTCTTTCCACAGTAGTCTACACCCTTCTCGAAATACAAAGCACAAAACTGGAGAAAGTACCCCCACTGAGGCCTTACCAGTATTGGACAGAACTGCATGATGTTACCAGCTGTCTCACAATCTGTACTACTACTTATTAATTTCTACGTCATATTTGTCCTGTCTCCATGGAATGGAGACTGGCTTCTTTTGATGTACTATAATGCCTAGGTTTTCTGAAAAAACTATTAATGGTTCTGTGTGGTTTATTTTTTTTGTGTTGATTACTCTTGTTCAGCATGATCTCCTAGTTTTATCCCTATTGAATTTCATCCTGTTTTTTTCTTAAAGATTGTTTTCCTGTTTTTTTAACATCTATTTGCACTAACACTGTAATTCTGCAGTTTTATTTTTTATACCTCTAAGAAGCATTCTTAGAAATTCTCAGTTTCCTCATCTACATCATCAGTGAAACACAGAACAGGTATGGGTCTAAAAATAGAATATAACAGTCCTATTTGTCACATCTTTCTATTTTGACAGTGAAACAATCATAACAGTCCTGTGTGAAGATGCTTATTCACCCTTTTTTTTTTTTTTTCTTTCATCAACATACAATTTTTGCTATACTTTCTGGGAATGTTACAGGAAATAGGGTTTAAACTCTGCTCAGGCCCTGAGGTATGGCCTCTACTGCTAGTCCCCTGTGTGCAGACATTCCTGGTCTATTATAATAGCACAGTAGTTTAATATGATTTATTCTTGTCAAATCTGTACTGGTCTGTGACCACTAAACCATGTCCCTCAGCATCACATCTACATGCCTTTTAAATACCTCCAAGTCAAATACATACTTAAGCAGTTTTCCTCTATATTCTTAAACTAACAGAAATGAAATTAAAGATTGGTTAAAGTGGTTTGTGGCATCAGGTTTCAAATGGATCAGCCTTCATTATTAAGAATATTCTGGTCATTTTTGGTTTGCTATTATTCATACATGTAGTGCACATATTTATCATCCCACAAAGCTAGAATGCAGCATTTTAACAATGATGCATTTTAAAAACCTATTCTCCCATTTTTATCAGCAGATAATAGTTACTAAATTATAGTAGTCACTGAACTAGGAAAAATTCTTCTTTACACTGCACAGGTACCCTTGATCACTCAAGGCTTTCATATTGTGTAAAATGGCTGGTGTAATTCATGCATTTCCACATCAGTAGCAAGGGCTAATAGCTGCTGAGATCAGCCTTTGGTTATCTACCAGAAATCAAACAGAAAAATTATACTTTATGACTTTTATGTTTTCTCATACAAGTGTAATACTTGGTTTCATTACTATAAACTTGCTTGCACTTTGTGAGTCACTATTCTGTAAAAAAATCTAGATAGATTTAGTGATTAAAACACGCTTGCATTTATTCAATACAACTACTTATCTATCAGTCCTCAGTAGCCACACTCATGCACTAACAGGCTTTCATTCCCCTGACCAGCCTCCCATGGGGCTTCACCTATACCTTGCTCTTTACACATGGGCCCAAGAGCTCCCTTTAAGCTTGTCCCCAAGTATTGATTCTTGTTTTGAGCTACACTGGAGCTTCAGTCTTTTACCTCATCTTGTCATGCACCCTGGCTTGGTTGAATGTTGGGCCTGTGTTGCAGGTAGGTGGTTTCCTGTCCTGTCTCTTGTTGCTCCTGCATGAACTCTCTGGATGGGTCTTGTGATTCATTACCGATCTGTGCCTGAGAATGTTGATAGGATTTGTTATCAGCACCCTGTTCTTCCTGATCTGTTGAGATAGCATGGAATGATATCTGTATTGGTGAGGCACTGTTATCTTATGGTCCTGTCTTATCTTGCCTTGTGGAACAGCCTTGCCCTTGACGCTTCCTGGTAGGAAGTTCCCCTTTGTTATAGGAAGTACCCTTGAAAAGACCTTCTCTTAGTTTTTATTCAATTCCATTCCCTTCTTAATATTCTTAGTAGCTTTGGTGTCTTCGGTTTTGCATGATTCCTAAAGAACTTTTTGTTCTGTTTTCAAATATAAAAGAAACATATGACCCCTGGTAAAGGAAGGGAAAGAAAAGGTCCATGAATACAGAACTGACTGTGAGAGTAAAAAACTTGTCCTTTTGTGAAGCATGCAAGTGTGCTGGAAGAGGCAGGGAGACTGCCTCATCATAAGCACAAGGAAGTTGATAGTTGAAATAATCTTTCTCTTGTATGATTTTTTTTCTGTACTGCACTATGAAACTTTAGTCTTGCTATAGTAATTCAGAACAGGCAGAATTTTTGGGACACAATGTTCCTTAATACTTTCTATTTCCCATTTGTATAGCTATTACCTTAAATCCAGCATCATAGCTCTTGAAATATTAGATATAGCTATGTGTAAAGCAGTAGCCGAGCTATACAAACTACATTGTAAGGATGCATGAGAACAGTCTTATTTTCTTTCAGATCTCATACTTTATTATACGCTGTGTAATTTTATCATTTTAATATCTAAAAAAGGGATGGTGGCTCTACCAAGAATGAGGAGCTGTTTCATGATTAGTTAAAAAAATAAAAATAAAAATAAAAATTTAACGCGCATATTAAACATGGGCCATGTTTGGGTACAGAGTAGCCTTATTTTTTCCAGTGTATTTCTTTCTGAGGCAAATGCAGCTGTGATCTAAATGGGAGGAGGATCAACAGCCACCTAGCTTTCTAGCTACAGCTGGCTCCTGTAATACTAGAAATCTGAACCACTCCTATGGGTGCTAGTGGGAAGGTTACTAGAAGCCAGTGTACCCTATTTGTCAGTATACTGACCTTACAAAGAGACAGTTTCAGCAGTCATCTTCTTTCCTCTTTGTTATCTGTGTAACACTTTGATGAACCAGACTCTGTGAAATGCCATTTGGTATCATACTTTAATGGAGTGTTCTAAACTCCCTGTCAGTAAGAACTATTTCAGCAGTGGTAACAGACTTGAGCCCAATTGGTTCAAAGATGACACAAACCACCTTTACCTTATCTCTTCTGGACCTATCATCTTGAGCTTTATTTTTTGTGAAACCTCTGTTCTCCGTCTGGGTTTATTTATAACTGACTTGAGTTCTGTGTATGATCGAGTAGGGCAACAGATGAGTAAAAAAAACCACAATTATATTCAGGAGGTATTGATACTCTTTGTCCTTTTTGTGTCTGTGTTTTTATCTGCCCAGGGTTTAGGAATAATTAGAGGACTGCCTGTCCCATAAGGATGCATCAGAAGACTACATACTTAGGTAAAAGATTTATTCCCATTTATTCCTTCAGTCTAAACTGAGGAATGAAAGAATGGACTGGTAGGTACATCAGTGATGCTAAACACATGGGAAACAGATAATCATCTGCAAGGGCTTTATCAGAATGGTAATAGAATGTAGAGCTTGGAGCCTTGACAGCTGTAAACTTGTATGTCTTCAAAGAAGCTGTGCTGCCAGCTGAGCTTGAATGATTTACATCAGGTGAAAATCTAATTATTTCAATGAAAACACCTTAGATAAAACCAATGTAATAAAGACATGGTTCTAGTGCACGCTGGAATTAAAAACAGAAGTGGAAGAGGAGCATTGGCAGTTTGTACTATCGTAAGGACTTCAGCCAAACCAGCAAAGATTTAAGGAAATGACTCATAGTACTCGGAAGAAAGAAAAACATCATAGTAATGGCAAGAATAGCTAGGTTAATGTAACCAAATTGTTGGAGTCAAGTTTACTAGCCCACAGAGGCAGAGACAGGAAGTACTGAAATGACTGAATTACATTCCTAAAACAAGTCTGTAATAGTGTTTTATCAGGTTAGTGACTGTAAATGCCCAAGAGCTTTAGTGGACATAAAGGAATACATTCTGCTCTAGGGCATTTTAACACAGAAATGTTAAAGTAAATGAATTTGCATATGTAACAGATAAAGATTTGATCCAGAGATCTTAGAGTAACAAATACTCTTTGGCAATACTAGGAAGCATATTCTTTAGTTTGCCTGATACCAGACCCTCAGTTTGCTAATATGTAGGAGTACTTGCTATCTTGCCACATGAATGGGTTACAAATAGAAAAGGCAAACCTGGATTTTTACTGTAATTAGTAAGATTGTAAGTAGACATAGAATTTGTCTGAAAAATAGTTTAAGCCATAACTTTGTATTTACAAATACGAACAATTAATTTAACAGTATTACTCTGGAACAATTGGTGTCGCCCTCAGCACAATCTCTATTGTTACTGTAGCTGCAGATAGCAGGGTTGTCTTATTGATAGCCATTCTTTTTTTTCATAAAGAGTAGTCATCTGATGACAGGATGGAGGCAGTTGATACTGGTTAGCACACAGCCTTGAACAGATGCCATTTAAAACATGATCACTTTAAAAGTTGTCAGATATTGGAACAGGTTGCACAGGGAGAGTATGGGATTTCTTTGCTGGGTACCAGAATTTGACTGGACAAGTCTGTGAGCAAACTGATCTAATTGGCCCTGCTTTTACCATGGGACTGGGTTGGATGACTTTCCACCTTTATTCAGCCTATGATTCTATCTTCTTCTTACATGAAACATTCTGAGAGATTTTTCTGAATTTACCTTTCAAACTGTTGTATGTTCTTATTCTAGAAACTTACTCAAGACCACAGTATTCTAGTTTACTTCTAAGGGTGTTATATGAAATTTAGTTGAAATCTTATCTTACTACTATTACACACTACATCTGCTAGTTGAAGCCATGACTTATTCTTGACAAACCTGGACATGCTTTGTGTCCTAATTGTTTGAAAAAATGGCTAATAAATTGTTCTAGTATCATCTTTGCTTATCTTTCCAGTCTCCCACTTTTTTTCTAGTTTTGGATTTGATGCTGCACTCTTGTATTTCTTTTGTATGTAATTTTTTTCCTGACAACAGTAGTGTCTGGGGTTTTTTTAACCTTTTTAAAAAATAAGATTATCCCTGGTGTGTCATCTGCATGGAGTGATAATGGCCTTTGGAAAATACAGCACCTCTGCTGTGATAACAGGAGCTACTTTTCTCTTGTTCTGCATAATCTTTGATCCCTATCCATGAAGGGGCATAGAAACAGAGCTAGGTTTGGTGTGAAAGCACTTGTTCATTGTCTAATGGAGGCAGCAACTAGTCTCTACCCTGGAGCAACATGTTACGATCAGCTGGTATTAAGTAAGTAGTCATATTTTGAAAGGTTGACCATACTAGCATTGTTTTTCTGCTGAGCAGTTTTCTGGAAAGAGAAGAGAGATCTATTTCCCAAAATGCTAAATTGGAGACTGCTGCGATTGTTGTCTTTCTAGATTTAATTGTAGGTGAATATACTTAAAAATAAATAAATAAAGTTTATCAGAAAATCAATGGAATTGGGCAGTTCAGATGCATTTAAAATAGGAATCAAGCTCCTGATTTCCTTTTGTGCCCTCTGGAAATGTTTTTTACACTTCTGTCTTCTCCTATGGTTTAGTTTTTCCTCAAAGCAATGAACAATTTTGAGACTAAAGCAAATTCCCGTTTCAAGCATTGTTTTGGAGTAATGACTGGTGCCTAGGTCTACCAGTCACAAGTCACCATGGACCATACAGGAGGTAGAAAGAAACAGTAACTTTGCAAATGTATTTTTACATGTAGAAGTATGCCCGTATTCTGACTGAATACAGAGTTGTTTCACATATGCAGGTATGTCTTCTATAGCAATGAAGGGCACAGAGAGGCTTGGATGACTTCTAGGTATGTGTCTTGCCGCACTCTGTCACAACTACCAAAGCATGCAGCAATATTTTACTTCTGTGGATGCGTATCGCACCTCTGTATGCAGTTATAATATGGAGCTATGTGTGGAAGAAATGCAAAAATAATTAAACAGTCTTACATTCCTTTTTTTCCC
Source organism: Todiramphus chloris collaris (assembly GCA_025345505.1). NCBI lineage: Eukaryota > Metazoa > Chordata > Aves > Coraciiformes > Alcedinidae > Todiramphus > Todiramphus chloris. The sequence goes on from JANVCC010000057.1 coordinate 14,726,020, forward strand.
ATTATGTGTACTTTTAAATGACATGAATCACTAACTTGACTTGGTTAACCCTAGGGGAGGGCCTTTTAATAATTAACTTGAATAGTTGTGGAGGTTTTGCATGTTTTGCTCTAAGAATGTTATGCATTTTATACTGTAATGGGCTAAGTGTGTCTTAACTGACTCTCTTGGGATATTTAAAATAAATCTTTTAATATCCAGTACAAACCCACTGTCTGAGACCATTGAATCAACTTAAGAGGCGCAACAGTGATTTCAACTAACAAGAGCAGTGCCCTTCCATTCAGCCATCATGTGCAAGAAAGCTGGTGGAGTTAGTGAAGAGTAGTTAAAATTTCAGAGAGTCATATAAGAAAACAAGGAGATGGAGACTTATCGTTTATGAGATGTAATATTGCTATACAGATGCTCTGTGCTAACTGAAATTCTCTAAACTAATCTGTACCCTTCCTGAATTTAATTTGTGTAATGAACTGAGTAGTGCTGGATTGACAAAGGGCATACAGTTCTTGAGAACAGATGAAAGAACCATAATCATATATATATAGAAACAGTCCATAAATAAAGTGGAACAGACAAATAATCCACTGAGTTACTGCAGTGACTCTGAACATTTGTATGATGGAACAGACTTCTTAAATCACCTTTGAGTGTATAGTAGTCAAGAGACTCACCTGAAATATTCTGTCCCTTGGGAGGGAGGGTGAGCAGGATTCATATCCCTGGGGTGGGCATTCTGTGGTACCACAGCATCAATGTTTAGCTGATACCATAGAAAATATGGACACAAATATTCTGAACTGTCAAAAGATGATTGATCATACATACATTTCTTGACATTAAGGTAGCTAGATGATTCCAGATAATATATGATTATGAAAAAAAGACATCATTCACTGTGGTGCTTAAGCCTGGCTTTATGCATACAAATATGTTCACCAAAATCAATAGGCTTACTTAAGTGATCGAATTCATGTCTACTTAAGTTTGTTGCTGGACTAGAGTCAAATACTTTTAAGCCATAGTATGTGAAAGAATGCACTTCGGGGAGGAAGTCTCAACAGAAGAGCACAAAAAGGAGGAGATAAAAATAATGAATTTTGCTGTTGCTTTGTTTTGTTGTATTTTACAAGTCTGAGGGAGCCCAGGTTTGGTAAGTGGAGCATATTATACAGTAGGGAATCAGTGTTTTGGCAGATGACTTGTTGACTTAGAAGTACGTATTTTGATTCATGGCACAGTCTTCTGAATACTTTTTCTACATTTTAGTAGGATAAAAAAGTATATAGGGACACCTAGGACAACTAATTACTAATATTTATTCTGGTGGTGAGGAAGCATTGACAGTTAGATACCATTAGCTTTCTGGTAAGACTCAGTTCTTTGCATTATAGAGCTGATAAAACAATAGCTAATCATTGAAAAACCTCCATGTGCTCATACCAGATTAAGTTTCACAAGGAACATTCCTGTGTCTTACAAATGAGCTGCCATGGCACTGATTCCTGAGCTATGAGAAAATGTTTTCTTTGGTTTACGGGTGGGTTAATATTGGAAATTTCTATGAACATTGCCAGATATTATTTGCTTTGATAAGGAACAACAGTTGAGTTTTTATCTTGTGTTTGGGAAAAATACATCAGTCATATACACTCAGATAGCATGGAGGTGGCAAATTTCTGATTGATCTTTAGTTTTTTTTTTTAATCTTTATACTGTAGTTAAAAATAACTTTAGGCAGATTTTTTTTTTTTTCCTTTTTTTTTTCCCTCTTTATTTTTTTCCTTCCCATGACATGTTAGTTAGACCAGAATTGTGTTTTCAAAAAATCTGCCTGTTTTTTACACTAATAGCTCAGGTACTACTGTTAAAGTCAAAATGATAGTTTAATTAGTTTAATTAGTGATTTTCAGTTTCATGAAAATCAAAACTGATTCGTTAGGAAGAGATTGCATTTCTAGACTCTTAAAAACATATTTTGTATATATAGTTATTTTAATGTTTAATCCACTCTAAGTATTTGGGGATCACTTTCCGTGAATATTGTTCCCTTTGGTTGGAACAGGCTCGTGACCCTCATGATCAAATTGTCTGGCTGGAAATCCTGGTGAAGATGAGGTGGTTCTCAGGCTTTGTAGGGCTATTTCCTCTCACTTCACCAGTGGCATGATTTCTTTCAGGCTTTTTGCTCAGCAAGTGCCCAATTAGGGATGTTCCTGCAGTCCTTAGGCAGGCTGTACTCCCACTAGTGCAAACCAGAGGTCTGTAGTATAGTGAGTTCTGCTCTAGTAGGAATTGATCCAAGGAACCTTAGTGCTCAGACCATGACTGATCAAAAGGCAAGCATCTTGGTAATTGGATTTATGGATAATTGTCATTTAGCATGTTTTGCTGCTACCCATTGTTGGGGAATGGCTTGAGAACAAGGGCCACGGCTCACTGCAAGATATATTAGCAGAAGCTAGGCATGAAGCCTAGCCTAGCTGCAGGGACAGGATGTCCTTGAGGAGGAATGTTAGGATAATAATAGGATAGTTCGGTTAACAGAAAGAGGGATGTTATATCAGCATAAGATGATATCAGGATGTTTTGGTCAACAGAAAGAGGAGCTATGTAGCACCTGGGGCCATCAAGGGGTGGTTATAGGGAGAGTGTGACTTCTTGAATGGACCTATGGGAACTATCATGAATATGTATAACTTGTGTGTACTCCAATCAGCATGTATTAGTGATTAGCATAATAGTATATAAGTAGCTGCAAGTGTGACAATAAATGAAGTTTGCCTATTAATCATATTGATTTCCTGCACTCTTCCCTCGCCGTTCTGCAAACGGTGACCCCAAGGACGACCATGGGAACGATGAGCAAGGAAGCGCCAGTGAGCAGCGACCAGAGGGCGAAGGAGTAATAACGCTGGCGTTCTGACTCTCCCATGCCTGGGACAATCTGCTAATGAGACAAGGCCCCGCCGCTTGACTTGGCTGCCTGATGGTAACAAGCTGCAACTGGCCAGACGCTTAGATTTTGTGAAACGTAATGGAAAGACAGGCAGCCTATGAACTTTTACAGTGCTTTTTAGAAAAGCGGGGAATTTAGGAAATTAACCTTAAAAAGGAATTAGTGGGATTATTAACATATGGAGTAGAACAAGGCTATTTTAGGGACCCTAATACGGTTTTTGATGTAGATGAATGGCGAGGGTTTGGAGATTATCTATGGGCAAAAGTAATTGATGAAGATAAAACAGACAGAAAGCTGTCACGTCCTTGGAGGGCTGTTATTAACTGTCTGAAGCAGTATCATGCGGAACAAAGGGTTGCAGCCATAGCGAGTTCTTATCTCCAGGCATGTGCGTCTGGGGGGGGTGGAAAGCCAAAAGCAGTGCCGGGTCGGCTAGAGCTGGGAAGCGATAACATTCCATCGCCTCCTACAACTCGCTCGATTGTGGCTGCAAAAGCCTCTGATGATGAATTCCCTCCTCCCCTGCCATCCTGTGAACCTTCTGCACCATCTGCACCTCCAGTGGCAACCCAGCTCCCAGGAGGTCCAGACAGGCTGCCACCTGGCTATGAATCCCAATTAGAGGAGGAAGCTGCACAAGGAGGCTATGCGCTTAGCTTGTATGGCTTTGGGGAAAGTAGGAACTACACCCCCCACTCCCTCTTATATTCGTATCAAACAAGGAAGGAAAGAGCACTTTGCTACCTTTGTAGATCGAGTAACGGAGGCAATTAACCGCGTGGATGTTCCAGAGTATATGAAAGGGGCCCTGTTGCGGCAGTGCGTGTTAGAGAATTCGAACATCGCTACTCAATCTATATTGATAACAATGCCTGCTGATGCCAGTGTGGAGGCTATGCTGGAAAGAATGAGCAGGATGCCTGTGGGCCATCAGGCTATGTTAGTGGAGGCAGTGAAGGAGGTGGGGCTTAGGATTCAAGAGAGGTCAGGTTTTGGCAGCCCTCGCTCCGCTGCAGTCAGGGAGATATAAAGGAGGCCCTCGCTTGCACTGTTTCCGATGCGGCCAGCAAGGTCATATGCAGTGCAACTGTCAGGTGCCACACATATGGTGCCCCAACTGCGAAGTGGATAGCCATGCTGCAGCAGCCTGCTGCCGGAAGCAGGGAAACAGGAGACCAAGCACGAGGAGCCACCACGCGTTGACACCAACAGCAGCTCCAGCGATGGCATTGTGCTCAAGGTCAGCAGGGAACTCCTGCCAGCCGGCGTACTTCACCCCAGCACCGCAGGAAGCCTCAGCCTGGGCCTGGCAACCACAGTAGATATGACACTGATCGACAACTGGGTTGCCTGCATTCCTACTGGAGTTCGAGGACCACTTACCTGCAGGGGACAACGCTATGGTGCATTACTCATAGGCCGCTCATCTGCGGCCATTAAAGGACTAGTAATAATTCCTGGCCTTATTGATGCGGACTATACTGGAGGAAAAAAAAAAAAAAAAGTTGCAAGCTCATTTTCCTCCTGTGATGATTCTGGCAGGAAGCCGTATTGCCCAGCTCGTCCCTTTGCCTCAACTGATCCAGGAAACCACTGGTGGCCAGGTTTCGCCTCGAGGCAACAAGGGATTTGGGTCTACAGGAGGAATGGCCCTATTGACTGTGCCTATGAATACTCGGCCCGTAATGAATATAACATTAACTTTGGGACAGGACAGTTTGAACATAAGGGCCTTGTTGGACACCGGGGCTGATCTTACCATTGTTTCCAGTAGTATCTGGCCGGAGAATTGGCCACTACAGACTGTGGCCGGGACAGTAGAGGGGGTTGGTGGAGCCTCAGCGGTCTGGAGGAGCATTCCTGTAATGGTGCAGATTGATGGACAGGTGGTAACGGTACCAATAACCGTGATGCCACTACCATCAGGGGTGTTCGCCCTTGTCAGCCAAGACGTACTGAGCCAGCTCAGAGCTATGCTGACGATGGACACAGCTTTTCGGTAGTGGCCATTGCATGGACTTTCCCAATTCCACTAACATGGCTCACGGAAGAGCCTGTATGGGTTGAGCAGTGGCTGCTGAAACAGGAAAGTCTTGTCCAAGCACATGCCCTTGTGCAAGAGCAGCTGGCACAAGGCTGTGTTCGTTTATCCACAAGCCCCTGGAATACGCCTATTTTTGTTATATGTATTTTTGCAACTTCGGGATGGCTGGTACCCCAGCCAAAACAAAATGTCTGGGTAACACTTGCAAAAGTAACCAGGCAGGATACTTTGTGTCTGATGGTGGCCAATCCTGAGAATCCCTTTTCCACATGTTTAGTAGGGGTTCCTGTGGACACTTGGCCCTGCCCGAAGGCACTAAAATAATTTCCCATGTTATGTCCTAATAATTCCCGACAAGGTGCTGACATGTGGGATGCAACCTCAGCATGGTATCCTGTTGGTACCCAGGAACCTCAGGAACTGGAACTGCTGGGCTCGGTAAAGATGGATGCCTGTATCATGTTTAATTTTACTGGGAACCAGGCCATTATGAAAGGTGCCAGGCCCTAGTCGGTTAACAGTTCTATCTCTGTTTACTGGAATCAATCTGCATGGTGTAATTATACTGCAACCAACTGGTCGAAATCCAGCCATGCCCCACAGATACTACCCCCAGGGATATTTTTGATCTGTGGGGATCGCGCATGGCCCGGGATACCTTCTCGAATATGGGGGGGACCATGTTCTTTAGGGAGACTAACACTATTGACACCTAACACTAGTATGATATTGAACATTTCACAGCACCGTAACAAGCAGGCTACACACGCTTTTAGTCAAGACTGTAAAGATGATGTTGATTTTTGGTCAGCTGGAAAAGTCATTGCTGCTTCATTTTTTGTATGTGGTGTAGCTGCAGCACAAGCATTAACCGGGCTAAACAAATTAGGATGTTGGCTCAGTAAACAGACCAACGCCACTTCTATAGCTCTTGCAGGACAATTAGCCGACGTAGATAGCATTTGACATACTACTTTACAGAATAGAGCTGCCATTGATTTTTTACTGTTAGCCCAGGGTCACGGTTGTATGGAATTTGAAGGGATGTGTTGTATGAACCTTTCTAATCATTCTGAGTCTATTCACAGGAGTATTCAATCTTTAAAGAATGGAGTCAAGAAACTAAGGATCACTGATGGCTTGGACGGGTGGTTGAAAGGTTGGGGATTGACAGGTTGGTTACTTGATCTAGTTAAGCATGGACTGGTTGTGATGTTGGTCATCGTCGTCTTGCTTCTGTTTGTCCCGTGTTTCTTGTAGTGCGTCAGCGGTATGATCTCCCGGAGCATGGAGAAATTTACCCATGATGCCTGGCTTGTCCAAAAAGAAAAAGAGGGAATTGTTGGGGAATGGCTTGAGAACAAGGGCCATGGCTCACTGCAAGATATATTAGCAGAAGCTAGGCATGAAGCCTAGCCTAGCTGCAGGGACAGGATGTCCTTGAGGAGGAACGTTAGGATAATAATAGGATAGTTTGGTTAACAGAAAGAGGGATGTTATATCAGCATAAGATGACATCAGGATGTTTTGGTCAATGGAAAGAGGAGCTATGTAGCACCTGGGACCATCAAGGGGTGGTTATAGGGAGAGTGTGACTTCTTGAATGGACCTATGGGAACTATCATGAATATGTATAACTTGTGTGTACTCCAATCAGCATGTATTAGTGATTAGCATAATAGTATATAAGTAGCTGCAAGTGTGACAGTAAATGAAGTTTGCCTATTAATCATATTGATTTCCTGCACTCTTCCCTCGCCGTTCTGCAACCCATAGCTTAAGACTTAGAACAGCTGCAGTAGTTGGAAGCTAAATGTAAAGGACCTAAGCAGTGACTTTCAACATGCTGATTTCAAATATAAATGCAGCATGAAGTGACCTGTGGACCTTTATCTTCCTTGAAAGATGAATGTGTGATTAAAGCAAAAATTAACCCAGAAAAATAATTAATGAAGAATATTTTGTCATTGACCTGGATTGAGATACTAATGTAATACAGTGGGAATAATCCTTGACAGTTCATATAGCTCTTAAGAAAGATGATATAACAAATTTTACAGTATGAACTTGAAGTATTGTGTAGCTTACACATGTGTTACTCATGTGTTTTTCCTTAATGGTTCTATAAATTCTAGTTTGTGAATATATCATGACTTTTTCTATCTGATTGGCAAATAGAATGCCTAGAGATTCCTTGGTTAAGGCATGGTATGAAAACACATTGTGTCCACAGAGTCTGAGCTTAAGTACTCCTGTGAGTAAGAAAAAGGGACCAGACTCAGTTGCTTAGTCACATATCAGTAATGTGCATGATGCACCAGTGTTATGACTGTTAATTGCAGCCTCAAGAAAATTGTAGCTACAAGAAAGTTGTCTTAAAAAGTGATCTGCAGTTAATCATTGAAAAAATAAATTGAAAAATATTTGGTACATTTTTGTTATGTAAGAAATGTATTTTTTTCCTGTCTGACAAAATGAAATAAATAAGCTGTTACAGGAGTTTTCTGGAGTAAGGCTGGAAAGTAAATGTACCTCTAATAGTTTATGGTGGCTTGAAATCAGCATTGGTAGAATGCCTAAAAATTCCTGCTTCCTGTTGAAAGCACATTCAGCACACTGGGACACATTTGTCTGGATGTGATATGTAGAAAGTCTACTTTTTTTTTTATTATTTACACTAAATTTTCAGTGATTCCTGTTATTTCAAACCACATACACCCACACAGCTATGGTTACTTGGAATCTGTCTTGACTGGAATACATCAGGAGTAATTGGGTTGGTATGACATCTTTTGTTGATAATTGGAAACTCTTGGATCTGGCACAAGAAGTTAACAAATTCCCTGTACTTAACCATATGTTTTAGAAGTTCTTGCAACAGCAATTTTCAGGTCATTAGTCTAGATGGATTTTGAGAAGAAACATATGGCTACTGCTTATGTTCTGCCTTCTATTCGTAAGAGTACTAGTTCATAAACAGAAAAAAGATCATTAGTTGGTAAAATATTCATAGACCTAGCTGGAATTGTACCAGATATGCACAGGGACTTTTGAAAGGATCTTTAATAGCCTAGATAGATTTGGTGGTGTCCGGGCAGAGATATATTTCTCTATTCAGTAAGACAAATAAAACACTATAAAGCTGTTATCTCAGTTAAATCAAACTGTATGGCAATTTTACATTAAATACTTCTTATGCATGATTAAGAATAGAAAAAAAAATGTTAATAAAGATATCATGGATTTAACTGTAATTTGCGTTCTGATGAGCTGTGTAAAGCTGTCACTTACAGTCAAGTAATTAAAGTGCTCATATGCACAGCAAAGATGGCTTTTGAAATTTAGTGTCTACATCTGCTTTAAGATTTCCTGACTACAGTATCAGTGGTCCTTCATGCTAAAATATCTTCTGGTGCCACCTAATGGTCAGATTATTTAATTACTTAAAAGTGAGAATAAACAATGGGTATCCACCACATTTACTATTGCACTGAAGTCCATCAGGATCAGTGCTGTGGCCTGAATATATGCATAATAAAAAAATGGCTCCTGACCCCAACTGCTTCCAGTCAGAACATTTCACTGGTAAAAGAAAAAAGTGCAGTAAACCTTATACTACTTTAACTCTTTTAACTGAACTGGTTTTTAAAAGGTTTGGATACAAGCCTGAATGAAACCAACCAGAATTTAAATGTAAACTGCATTTTGAAAATAATCCATAATTTTGTAAAAAGCCAAATGAAAAACTCAATATGCTGTTCACCCATATTCTGTTGGGAATAGAAAGTTCAGATAGTGATGCTGTTCATGTCTAGATTTTTTTTTTTTCCTGTATTCTTGACACAGTGTTGCAATTTGCTGGTCCTGCAGACCAGGAAGCAGATGATGTCTCTGAACATGGGAAAGATAGTATGGATGCATGGAAATACTGACACTCATTTTGCATCGTCTTCATAATCTCTGAGTGTTTCAAAGCAGTTGTGCTCTCTGCACAGTTGGCAGCTCTACACACTCCAGCCAGTAGACAGAGTGCAGGAGGATGTGTGAAGGGACACCTCCTGAAGCCAGTTAGGGTTGGTAGAAGGCAGAAGAGGATGCAAGCTAAAACAGACCAGAAATTCTACAAATTCTGTTGAGACAGTCCAAGGAGGTCAAGTTCTTATAGATGAATTATAGCCCAGAAGCCAGTCTCTTTACCTGCCCAAAGTAACCTTTAAGAGACATGGATCTGCTCCTTTCTGTGTGAAGGTAATTCTTTCTAGTTTCCTTCTTGTACACTAAAGATTTAGTCTTTCCATTATATTTTTTTTACTCCATTTGCTTGCCTTTAAATATGCTTTGTCAGTGAGACGTTAGCATGTTTACAGTTTTACCATTGGATGTCATTGTGCTTTGCTGTGACTTTTCTTGGGGAGTGGATAGGGAACTGTTCTACTGGGGGAGAGGGGCCTTTGATACCACCTTCCACAGCATTATGCTGGAGAAGTTGGCAGCTCATGACTTGGTAGGGTGTACTCTTCGCTGGATTAAAAACTGTCTGGATGGCCGAGCCCAGAGAGTTGTGGTGAATGGAGCAAAATCCATTTGGTGGCCTGTCACTAGCAGTGTTTCCAGGGCTCCATTTTGTGGTCAGCCTTGTGTAATATCTTTATTGATGATTTCGACAAGAGGATTGAGTGTACCCTCAGCAAGTTTGCAAATGACACCAAATTGAACTGGGGAGTTGATCTGCTTGAGGGTAGGAGGGCTCGGCAGAGGGATCTGGACAGGCTGTCTAGGTGGGCTGAGGTCAGTGGGATGAGGTTTAACAAAGCCAACTGCCTGGTCCTGCACCTGGGTCACAACGACCCCAGGAAACGCTACAGGCTTGAGAAGGAGTGGCTGGAAAGCTGCCTAGCAGAAAAGGACCTGGGGGTGCTGGTGGGCAGCCAGCTGAACATGAGCCAGCAGTGTGCCCAGGTGGACAGGAAGACCAATGGCATCCTGGCCTGTATCAAAAACAATGTGTCCAGAAGGAGTAGAGAGGTGATCGTGCCCCCATATGCAGCACTAGTAAGGCCACAGCTTGAATACTGTGTTCAGTTTTGGGCGCCACAGTATAAAAAAGACATTGAAGTGCTGGAATGAGTTCAGAGAAGGGCAACAAAGCTGGTAAAGGGTCTGGAGAACATTTTTAATAAGGAGATCCTGAGGGACCTGGTGTTGTTTAATCTGGAGAAGAGGAGCCTGAGGTGAGACCTTATTGCTCTCTAAAACTACCTAAAAGGATGTTTTAGTGAGGTGGGTGTTGGTCTTTTCTCCCAGGTGACTACTGATAGGACAAGAGGAAATGGGTTTAAGCTGCACCAGGGGAGGTTTAGATTGGATGTTAGGAAAAAATTTTTTACTGAGAGAGTGGTTAGGCATTGGAACACCACCAGGGAGGTGGTGGAATCATCATCTCTGGAGGTGTTTAAAACGTTTCTACATGTGGCACTTCAGGACATGGTTTAGTGTTCCTGATAATATTTAGTAGACAATTGAACTTGACTGTTGCTGTAAGAATGGACAAAGTGACAAACTCCAAATGGGTGCAAAAGCAAAAAGCCTCTTGTGTTAACAAGCCTTTTTTGTCTCTTTATTAAGAATGTATGTAAATATATGATTGTTTCAAACAAAGACCATTACTTCATACTTGGATGCTTCTTTTTCTCTGCTGTAACTTCGATAAGCTTTCTCTAATTGCTGTCTGGCAGCTAGTCTTAGAACTTTCTGGCCTCTTCAAGGTTACACCATTATCTGCTCAAGGTTGACATCAAGCTTACATTCGGATCCCTTTGACCAGCCAAGTTCTCTCAGAATTCCCCCGTTTTGTATTTCTGCTACAAAAATTGCCTGTGCTGTCCACTGCAGGGCTCTTTGCAACAGAGGCACAAGACATGGCAACATCAATAGCACAATCACAACAACAACCAGTATTAACAACCCCGTCTTCATCAATTACATTAACCATCCAGTAATACCCCATCCGTTAAGCCAGTCATCTAGCCCAAAAAAACCACTGTCCTGTTGTAGTCTTTCTGTCCTGTTGATCAAATATTGAATCCTCCAATGTATGGGGTGCAAGTGGTCATTTAGGTTCATGCAACACATCCCATCAAAGTCCTGACACCATGAGCTAAAAGCAAGAAATCAATTGCAGCTCTATTCTGAAGTGCAGCATGTCACACAGAATCTAAATCACTGTCTAGCTCTGATAAGACTTGTATTGTCTTATTTGATTGCTTAGCTAGCCAGCAGGCTATCTTATTTAGTTGACCTAGTGCTTTAGCTGCTGCTAGACCAAGTGCAAAAAAGCTAGTGACAAAGATCTCTCCTCTATTCCATAAATTCACACTGTCATCACAGTCCTTCTGAAATGCCTGTGTACTCCAGCGCTTTCTATTTTTGTGGAGGACAGCATGATTTAAAATCATGGTTCTATTCAGTGCTAACAAGGTTAGTTGCCCTAAGGTACAGGGCTCCCCTTTCATGTTTGATGTCAGTCCAGGCCAAGCCCAGTCTCCACATATCAAAAAGACTCCAGGTGGCAACTTGCATGGACACAGTACCGACAAAACTGGTGATGTTTTATTGTCTAGGGTGCTGTTGCATCATGCTCTAGCATTCCTATATTCCTGTGCTGATGGCTCCACCAGATAGATCAACTCCCGCCCACAGTCTTTTTGAGTCCAACCCTCCTGTCGGGTGGCACTAAGTTCAAGGAAATGACAATAGTTTGCCTTGACACCCCCCAATATCTCAGGCTCTTGGGATTCTGGTCCTATTGGAAAGTACTGATCCCACTTGTTTAAATTTACAAACATTTCTCTCAGGTTCTTTCCTACTGTGGCCTGTGGCACTTGATGTCTGTCTTGTTCTATCTCTGCTTGTTTTCTGTCTAAAGCTGTTAAGTTAGTCACTGCACTGAGACTTCTGCTATTAAAAACAGAGCGAGAATCTATAGGTATTCCTACAAGGCACGCGTGGAATGGCTGTTCCTGTTGTTCCATCAACATGCAAAATTGTGTTTTATTGATAGTTTGGCTAATGTCACCCAGAGGTTGCCACAGAATTGTTGGGGCCACCAGTGTTGTCACCATCCCAAGCACGCCCATCCATGCCAGTGATGCTAACAGATTCATTCTCGTCTCAATTCCTAACTTCTGCACCAGTCGCATGCACCTGAGGCAAACATGCATGTACAGAGTTCTGATTATCAACACAAGATTGTAGGTCATTACAAAAAAAACCCCAAGGGATTAGAGTTGGCCAAGTGTCAGGGGTAGCGACAGAATCCTTTACTTGTTTGGGTTATCCAAAACAAGCTGAACACAATGAGCAGGAACCCAATGCAGACCTGCATCTGTGGAAACACAAGCATACCTTCTACCCCACATTAATAACTCACATGGAGGTGACCATTGGCCGCTCTGTAGGTCCTTTACCATTACTTTGATGGAACGACCTGTGGATGCCGAAAAGCTGCTAGCAGAGGGATTTTCTCAGGTTCTCACAATATCCGGTGAGAATCCTGCCTTTCTCACACAAGTTATGAAAAGCAGTAGGATGTTTTTTGTAAGCTGGACCAACACCTGGTGTTTTGCTAAGTTCTATTTATGGTACATTGGAAAAATATTTTGAAATGGGTGCTGTAGGACTTTATCCAATCACCCTAGGAGATGGGTGATCACTGACCACTCTCCTTATGGGGCTAGGGTATATAAAACGGGGTTATAAATTAATAAAGTTGCTTCTTTGCCTTCTCTTGATGAATTTGTGTGTTGCTGCATCTCTCCGCTCCCAGTGTAAACAGCGACAAGGACCCACACCCATTTTTGTGGTTAGTGACCCGAAGTGACGCAGCATAGGAGGCTACTGCAAATCCTCTGAAATCTGCAAAAAATTTAAAATAAAAATGGCCTTATTAAGCCATGCTTCTTGTCCTTCCCCCAACACTTGATGATCTTGAATGTCATTCCAACCTTAATGATTCCACGATTCTAACTTCCTGCTCTAAATGATGTAAAAGTGCACGTATTTTTATAAAGCCTATGGAAAAAGAAACTGTAGTGGGATAATAATGTATATAATTCTTTATCCTTTCAAGAAGCAAGTGGGAGGGACAGTATAGCCAAAGGATGTTGCAAAAGAAGTACTTAATTATTTCTCAGTTTTCTGGAAAAGAATGTTCAGTATGTTTTGACTGATCAATTCTGCTATCACACATTTTATGAATATCTGGTTAAGATGGAATTAATAGTTGAGGCAAATAAACAGTTATAACCTAGAGACAAGGAACAATTTTATCCAAATAGCTAAAATGCTAGGTTTGCTGCCAATTTCTGAGACTTAAAAGGCTATTAAATAACGTAATTGTTGGTTACTGTACACAGAACTGTGGCCAACACATGAGCTGAGGATTTCCAATCTATGTCCTGTTTTGAACTATAGACTGAGGTTTCTTGCATGTTCTGAATCACCTTTCAATTCCATCTTTGGGTCTTTTCTTCGACAATAACTACCTTTGCAAACAAAAACTATTTGTGTGAGTAGGATTTCTGATACCACTTTTAGAGAAGTTTCATTTCAAAGAGAAACTGTCTGCTTTTCAAGCTATAGAATAGATGTATTTTTAGCTTAGAAGTGACTTTGTAGCTAATTAAGTTCTATTCTGCGACAAAAGAGTAAATCTCACCTTGTTTCTTTCTCCCAGGTATTCCAGAAAGTTGAGCATCAGTATATCTGAATAGCATGGATAAAGTAGTTGCTATAAAAGTAGTATATCTTCCTTTTCATAAGCATGACTAGAGAAGAAAATATTATGGGCCAAATTGTTTGCAGATGTAGCTATTGTGGTCTCAGTTATGGACATATTTTGAAAGATTTTGTCCCAATAGGAGAAAATTTGTGCAAAGCACTTGTGATAGTCTAAGCCAATTTGTGGTTCTCAGTCTGGTCTTGGAAACTGGGTACTATATTCTTTTGGAAATCCTGCTTTGAGGACTGCCACATTACAACACCAGAGGTTTGGGCTCACTTATGAAACTAACTGCCTGAATAGAAATCTTTGATTTTTTTTTTTTTAGGTAGACCCCATAATAAAGTTGTGTTTCCCTCTTTGAGTTGTAGATAAAGGAATCATTATCTGTGGGTGGATGGCTGTTGTGCTCAAAGACACTAGTCAGTGACAGTAGTGCTTAATATTGGTTCCCCCTTTGGTTGAGATTCTTCTACATGAAAAAAAGGTGAAGGAATCCTCCAAGTTAAAACTTTTCACCATACACAGCAAGCATCCTGAGGCCTTCTCATTGCCCATATGCGAACTGTTCTTGCTTTCATGGTCCTTTATGAACTTGTAGCTGACAGTCCACAATCATGGGTACTGTCAACTCCAAATGCTTATAAATCATGTAGCTGGCTCCAAGTCATGATACACTGTGAAGCCAAGTAGCTCATGCATAGAACTACTTTCTCTGTATCAAGAATGGGATAAGGTCAAGGAAGGAGTTAACTCCCTAATTACAGGGGTTCAGTGGGTGAATCACTAGGAGGTGAAGTGTTGGCACCACTGCAGTAAATAACCATAGTTCTGCTTGTCCCATGCCACTAACCTTAGCACAGCATCCTGGAAACACAGAGCCAGCAATGCCGTGCATGTTGGTAGCTTTTTGTTAGTTCCTGAAATTACGGGAAACTCAGCTCAAAATCATCCACTCTTTCCCGTCTCTTCTGTACATTTTTAATTTCTGAAACATCTTCTGAGTTATGTTTTATGGAAGTTTTTTCAGTCCCTGCTCACAGTTAACTTCCTCGAAAAGAAATTCAATTTGAAAGCATGAATTTATTAAGGAGCTTTTTGGGTGAGTGTGGAGAGAGAGCATTATCTCTCTTCCTTAGTGGCACAGTGTTCAGGGATGACTTGATATCTGCAGATACCACAATGCAACTTTATATGAAGTGTATAAAGTTGTTTGAAACACAAGTTTTGTGAAAATGAAGACAAGTTCCGGAGGAGGCCTTACAGATTCCCACCTACACATTGTACAAATGTACTTAGTGTATCATAATCTTGTCAGTTATTTGCATGCGCATGCAGAAGCATTGACTTGAAATAATTTTATAAGCAAGATGGCACCCATTCTCAACAGCCTTGGATCCTCATTTCCTCATTAGTGAGGCCTGGGAAATCAGTCGAGTTGCTATCTGTGCTTCTCAGCAATTTTTCAGAGGTATACTTTTGAAACTTTCCACTGGGACATGGCAGGAAAGTTGCTTTTTTGCACTCCTGTAACAGAGAGATCCACTCAAATAGCTGACTTTAAAATTTTTAGTTCTGGAGAAATCTCTGTCCAGGGAAAAAGGCTTCCCGAGCACTAGGTAACTCGCAAAAATGGGAGCCACATGCAAAATGTGGATCCAGGCTGGGCCCTTCCTTTCCTTAGAAGCTCCTAGCAAACTCAAATTTTACCTCATTACTTTCAGATTCTAAATGCTTTTCTGCTCCTGCCCTGACCTCTTCAGAGGTCTCCTTTCCTACTGTGCTCTACAAATAGCCACATTACTCTGAAACAACCATTTTCAAATTGAGCTCCCAGGTCACATTCTCAGAGCCTTTCCTATGTTATTGATATCAATACCTGCAAAAAGAAATGTCACTCTGGTGCTTGCCTCCTCCCTCTAGTCTGCTGTCAGTTAGGGAAGGCTATCCTTGTTCAAATGCTTTCATAAGCTTGAGGCAGAGGAGCAGCATTGCCAAGAACCTACCTTAGAGCAAAAGCAGTATAGGACAGGTGATACAGTTTTCCAGGGATGGCTCTGTAAGCAAATCCTCACAGAATCATTAATATATTAACTCATAAACCTAGTGTCAAAAAACCTCTACAGTTGTTATTTTTCAAAGTGTGTAACTTAAGAGAGTAATAATTGCTCATTTAAGTTAAAGTTCAGTTTCCAATAATAGCAGTTGTATGAAATGATGGAATGTCATGCTGAAGGGCCCATTTGCTTTACTGGTTTGCAGCTTATGGGCATACACAGAAGCAAACTTAGAAGGCCATACTTGATTATTTCACTGCTTCAGAATCCTGCACCTCATTTCCAGAATGCAAGTGGTGATTTGTGAGACTGAGTCCACAGGGGAAGGAGATGTTGATGTGAAATTTTCTTGTATTAGTTGCCCTCTCTGTTTTTGGTACCCCTGACCCCCACTTCCCACATGGAGGGGTGGCTTAACAAATGGGAGCAATTCTGTAAAAATGGTGGGAAGAGATACACAGCCTCAGGCTTTTATCTCAGCTGTGGCAGGACTTGAAATATGATAATGGAAGCACACAGAAACTGGTACCCACCTCTGAACATTAGGAAAAATAGTTTGGCATGACAACGATGTTGAAGACTTGCTTTACGTGATCTACAGAAGCAAAACATTGATTTTGAAATGTTCTCCGCGAAGATCAGAATCACAGAATCACAGAATCACAGAATCACTCAGGTTGGAAAAGACCCTTGGGATCATTGTGTCCAACCATTAACCCTACTCTACAAGTTCACCCCTAGACCACATCCCCCAACACCACATCCAAGCGATGTTTAAACACATCCAGGGATGCTGACTCAACCACCTCCCTGGGCAGCCTATTCCAATATTTCACTACTCTTCCCATGAAGAATTTTTTTCCTTATGTCTAGTCTAAACCTACCTTGTTTCGCCTTTAGGCCATTCCCTCTGGTTCTGTCCCTAATTACCTGAGAGAAGAGACCAGCACCAGCCTCTCTACAATGTCCATTCAGGTAGTTGTAGAGAGTAATAACGTCTCCCCTCAGCCTCCTCTTCCTCAAACTAAACAGGCCCAGCTCCTTCAAATGATCCTCATACAATCTATTCTCCAATCCCTTGACCAGCTTTGTTGCCCTCCTCTGTGTCGCTATTTATGCCGGGAGCGGAGAGATGCAGCAACATAAAAATTCAGCAAGAGCAGGCAAAAGAAGCAACTTTATTAATTTACAACCCCATTTTTTATACCCTAGCCCCATAGGGCGATTGGTCAGTGATCACCCATCTCCTAGGGTGATTGGCTAAAGTCCTACAGCACCTATTTCAAAATATTTTTACAATGTACCATAAACAGAACTTATCAAAACACCATGTGTTAGTCTAGTTTACAAAACCGTCCTACTGTTTCTCATAACACGTGTGAGAAAGGCAGGATTCTCACCGAATATTGTGAGAACCTAGGAAAATTCCTCTGCTAGCAGCTTGTCAGCATCCACACCTCTGCACCCGCTCCAGCACCTTGATATCTCTCTTGTACTCAGGTGCCCAAAACTGGACAGAGTACTTGAAGTGAGGCCTCACCAGTGCTGACTACAGGGGGACAATTACCTCCCTACTTCTGCTGATCACACTATTTCTAATACAGGTCAGGATGCCATTGGCCTTCTTTGCCACTTGGGCACACTGCTTGCCACTTGGGCACACTGCAGCAGATATCTGCCTGCATTTCCTATGTGATTCAGTGGGGATTGGGAGCAGATGAGAAGAGATGATGACAGCTTAGGACAGGCTGGACTGAAGGAATTGAGCTTCCCTAGAAGCTCAACCAGAAACTGCAGAAGGCATAAAGAAAAGAAAGGAGGCAAATGTGACTTGGAAAATATTTATGATCTGACTACAGTAGGCAAGCACTAATCAAATGGGAGGGAAAGAAGATGAAAAGATGTCAAACTGCCTTGAAAGA
Source organism: Todiramphus chloris collaris (assembly GCA_025345505.1). Classification (NCBI taxonomy): domain Eukaryota; kingdom Metazoa; phylum Chordata; class Aves; order Coraciiformes; family Alcedinidae; genus Todiramphus; species Todiramphus chloris. Next base: position 14,743,784 of record JANVCC010000057.1, read on the forward strand.
GAAAGGCTTCTGAATGTTGAAAATGTGGAGCTGCACACATGAGCAGTTGTTAGGAAGAACACCAATAGTTTAATGCAACATCTTTGGCTTTGTCGCAGATAAATCACTGAAACTTCACTTCCAGGACAGCAGTCAGCAAAGTGACACCCAATTTAAACCAGTGTACTTAAAGGACACCATATAAGCAGAGTATGGGTATGAGTGTATTGAAAACAGGTTTGTGGTCTGATGCACACAGGCAGAACCACAGTGGAAAGATCAGTGGAGAGGAATATTCCCTGCTGCTCCTAGTCCTTATTACATGCCAAGGATGGATGCATACATAAGCAAATTGGGGCTGCTACCTGGAGGGCAGGTTGCCTTCTCTGCTTATATTAGGGGCAGTGGGTTTTGAAAGAACAGCATATTCCTCTTGAAAGCTAAGCTCTCCCTTCCACGCGCAGGGGCCTTTGCTGATGTTGGTCAACTCAGTACTACACCTAGCCTTTGCTTATCACCTCTTGACTGCTGAACTCTCTTTCTGCCATCTCCCAGGCCCTCCTTCTGTCCCTTCCTCAGGCCTTTTGGTTACAGCCCTAAACCAAGGTTTTGATGAGAAGTCTAAAAGCAGTTCTGTTGTGGAAGATATTCTTCAGCAGAGGCACTGGCATCAGGCAAGGTGCCAATGTCTCTTCTTTGAGGTGATGTTTTGTGGTGTTTGTGTACAGAGGGTAAAAGCAAGGGTTAATGCTCTGACAGGCTGAGAGCAGTGGATTAAGAGTATGTTGTATTTTCAGTTAAGCAGATCTTCTTCCTCTATTATTATTATTATAGTTGTTCTTGCAGTAATTTGTAGGGCATCAAAGTGAAGTTCATCCAGAATATAAATGCCTGAAATGGAGGAATAAGGCAGAAGAAAACATTAAGATTTCTAAGTGGGGATGACCTCTGGTGCTCTTTGAGCTCAGACTGTTTTTGGCAGGAGCAAAATGAAGAGAAGGCTTGCCTTGGAAAGACGGCACTGTAGTTGCCAGCCCCTGTAATTAGCCAAAAGGCCTCCAGAGTGTGGGAAGGAGGTCACAGAGCACATGTCTCCTGCTGTGGCATTGCTCAGTCCAGAAGAGTGCCTGCAGAAATGTAAAGCCTAGCCAAAGCCCAGATACTGCAGCTGATCCCATGTGAAAAGCAAGAGCCCTTCTTTTGGGACGAATGTACATCTGCTAATGTATAGCATGCACCATACAGGGTGCATGACGCTATGAAGTCTTTGGAGCAGGAAAAGCATAATCTTCTGGGTCTGCACAGAGGATTGATTCAGTCCATACCAAGTGCCTCCAAGCATGCTTCTGAAATACGGAATCATGGAATTAATAACACTTTGTTTAGTGTTATTGTAGAGCAAAAAGAATGAGAGCAGGCAAGATTTCTCTGTCAGCCTCTGAGACAGTGCGCCTCTGGTATCTCTTAGTATGTATTTTCTACTGGTAATTGAAATTGAGCATAAGGGATGTTTTTTTATAAAGACTCATTTATATTTTTTTTTTATACTGTCTCTTGTCATCTAAGTAATATAATCAAGACAACAAAGAGTGTTTGTCAGGATATTTACTATAAATATTTTCCCTCCATGATATTTAATAGGAAAACCACATTTAATTTTACCTAAAGGAATGCATTCATTGATATAGTCTGGATTAAGAATGTAGAGAGTGAGTATATTACACTCAGGAGTCACACAGTGATAGATATGAGTTTGATATCACACACTATAGATAAAATCCTCATTTCCATGGTAGGATTCCTTACTTGCTGCTCTCCTCAATAGGCAGCAGCACAGCACTGTATTTGTACACTCCCCAGAAAAGCTGGATCCAGAGCCAGTTTCTGGCCTGAATTTTGTCTCTTTCTAAGCAAGTACAGTTTCTCTAAGGAAGTGAAAGTGAAGAAAACATGCAGGTAATAGGGGAAGATATTTTTCAGCCTGCCTTACTCAAAGTGTGGATCTTTACAACAGTTCTGCTGCTTTTTAAAATTTCTTTTTGTTTCCATCCCTGCTCCAGCGGTGGGGTATTTCAGTTTCTGAAGAGCAGCTTGACTTGTGGAGTCTCGCAGTTCCTCATTAGCTCATGGAGTTGCACAAAGTGGAAACCTCTCTGGGACTTTAAAATAATGACTTGTGTTTTTTTCTTGAGAGGCATTTCCTATCACTTCTGTATTGGATTTCAGAAGCACTTTAAGTAACTATTTCTCATGGACACCATTGTGGGTATTTTATTTCTATGTGCATGGATTTGTTTCACAGGTCTGTTTTTAATGTCTGAATAAGACAACTGAGAGGAAAAAAAAATGTATACAGGGGAGAAAGTGCAAAAGTAAGCATAATGATCTAGACAATGAAGATGTCTCCTCTGTAGAATTTCATAGCTTTAAAATTTTTGTGTGTCAGCGTATTTTAAACTGCACAGGCTATGGCATGGATTGGCATAGATTTTGATAATGATCTTCATTCACTCATTTCAAAACTTTTCTTTAAAAACCTTCAGCAGCTTTTTCTCGTCTTCACAACTTTGCTGTGATATCTGACAGGGGTGCCAGATGGCCCAAAGAGATAGACGTCAAACAAGTAAAGAGTCCCTGCATCCAGCCCTTTGATGGTCTCTGTGGTGACGGCTCGCTGGAGATTCCTATCATAAAAATACTTGCATAGCACTTTCTCTGACTTGTGCCGAGATTCAGGTCCAGAGCACCTGTCTGCACTCTTCAGTTCCATCCAGTCCTTACCTTTTTCAATCTTTCTCTTGTACACACAGTACTTGCTGTCCTCTTGTGTTCCTAGCCAGGCAATGGTAACAGAGTTGCAAGTCCTCAGTTTACTGAAGGACTTGATTTTTAAGCATTCTGGGAGAAGTGGGAATAAGAGTTTGTGGAAGCTGGGTGCCACTTGTACTTTCACAGAACAGTTAGATTCTTCTGTGGACTTTAGCTGCACCAAATAAGTGTCCAGCAGCTTTCCCTTCAGTGAGAAATACCTCAGCCCTGAGATGTTTTCTGATGCCACTCTTTTGCCGTTCTTTGCTATGTGAACATGTACTTGGCCATGACACAACTGAAAGGTGAATTGTATTTTCTTGTGCCTTGCCTGATACTGCAGACTGTAGAATTTCTGGGTTTTCCCATCCAAGACAACCTGAATCACTTTCCCTTCTTTCAGCTCTGTGACCTTGGGTTCAGGTTCTTCCAGGGTTCTTGCAAATGTCCCAGTGTAAGCAGCACTGGCATTTATGAGGAGATTGACAACAAAAATATCAAAGTAATACTGAGTGCTGGGACTGAGATTGGGCACTGTGTAAGTGTTCTTGGTACCCATGCATATCTGCCTGACTTCCCCACTACTCACTTTGTTGATGATGCTCGATTCACTGTTGGACAATACCATCACCTGCTGCGGTTCAAGAAGGTGTGGAGAAAGAGGCAAAGCTAATGTAGGTGGCAGTTTCATTCCAGAGGACCTGATTGCTGTCTCAGCAGCACATAAGCTCTTATAGTTGTGCTTTTCATTAACAAGAAGACAGTACTGGATGTTTTCTCTATGCTGCAAAACAGAGGGACTGTGTTTCCAGGTCAGAGTCACTGTTGTATGCCCAACGTCAATAACATCTATGCGTGGATCCATTGGAAGTTCTGGATAGAGACGCCCAGGTGTTGTGTAAGTAGTTAAGTACACTGTAACGTGCGTGTCTCGCTCAGTGGATAAGAACTCTAGCATGTAAAGGGCAAAATGAGAAGACATTCCCATGTAAGTCTTTACAGAATTTCCCTTATAGTTAAAAATGGTGGACACCATGCTTGGAGCCTTCTGAGATGTTGAGACCTCGTGTGTATAAGGATCACCTGCAGGCAAAGAGCAGACTTGTAACTTCTGTTTTAACAGATGTGTATAGGTTTTATTGTTCATATGTCAGGGAGTGTCCTATTTTCTTCCTGAAAACAATAATTATTAATAAAAATACTTCTTTTCTACTAGTCTCTTGTTAAAATAAAATTGGAGTAGTTTTTCTTTTAGAAACACAGCTGTAGAAATATTTTTGCAAAAAGGCTATAATTATAAAACCACAACTTGAAAAAGCTTGACTTGTATACCACGCCTGATGTCCCTGCAGTTTTGCTCTTCCAATGGCCATCTCTTTGGGTACTTTACTTCAAGGAGACTCATATTTTCTATTAAAGGAGTTTTCTGTGGTTTGGTTTTGTGCCATTGTCTCCTATGAAGGGAGAAAATTTGTCACTTCAAAGGAATATTTCAACTCCTCCATCAGGTGTAGCTGCCTGACAGGTAAGAACTTGTTAATGCCAGCTTTTAGGTTTTATTTTGAAAAATTAATTCAATAAATCATGAAAGAGAAAGTAATTTCCTCTTAGGCTAAAGGCAACATAATGCCCATTGCCATGGTATATGGTATTCCTAGAGAAATAAGCAACTAAATCTTCTCTGCATCATTGTGGGGAGCAAAATGACCAGTTCAAGTAGCTTAAGCCACAGAAAACTAGCTAAGGCAGAAGAGAGAAGTTCAGATGAGTACAAACAACTTAGAAAGCTGATCTAATTTGTGGAGCCTTGAAAACCCAGGGTTGTTCCCAAATATTAACCTTAGATTTATACCTTTTTACATATAATCCCTAATTTACTTAGGTTGATGGCAAAACCCCATGGGCTCCCATGTTTCATCCATGGAGACAGGGATGTCCTCTTCAGTCCATGGGAGTTTACAAGAGAGGGGAGCATAAGACGTTTAAGCTTTTGGGAACTTCCTTTAAGGCAACTGCTTATGAATAACTAGGGCTTTCTTTTTTCTCTGCTTAAGCAGACAAAAAGTCTTACCTTTTGCTGCTTTTTCAAGGAAACTTGCTGAAGCCTTGTGCATGTGTATGCTCCATTTGATGGGAACATCACAGGGGGTCACTGTTATTGTGAAAGGTGCAAGAGCTCTGCTTTCCTCCAGAATGAAGTAGTACCTGTAAGTGTGGATTAAAAAAATACGGAAAACGTCAGGAAATTCAAGCCTGACTAAGACTCCTTATAATCAGCCATTCTGATGTGTGTCACTCTACTGTGCATAGAAATGACTGTTGCCCTTTAAGGTGCATCAACACAAGGGGCTGGTGAATATTTTAAATCTTCAGATGTGGGAAGAATACATGCTTGTGTTTCCTTCTAATCCACAAATATTTGCTGAAAGTTTTATCCACTTACCATAAGCAATACTTTTCCCCACTGAATTTAAGACATTTCAGGTGAATATCTATTGGTACTTATCTGGATATGATTAAAGTGACAGCCTTCTAGTTAACCATATGTTGGCTAGCTCAGAATTTGGTTTTTTTACAGGATTTCCTGACTAGAATTTGGTGAACACTCTTGGAGCCTATACTCCTTCATATGCGCCTGCATATCTAGGTTTTTCTGGATGTCAGATGAAGCAGATGTAATGGAAAGGTTCTAGTTAGTCCTGAACATTATCAGATGTCAATGGCAATTTGATCCAGGCCAATTGCAACTTCCTTGCCTTCATGGCAAAGGCTGCTGTGCATGAGCAGTACAAAGCAACATCAGTCTACACAGGTTTTGATTCCAGATTAAAGCCCAACCTCCTGTCTCACTCCTTTGGTCTTCTGTTTATTTTTGTTGCTTTGGAGTATACGGACTATATACAGCCACAGAAATATTTGAACTTGCCACACACACTCGGCAGGTAAGTGAAGGTAATTCAAAGTTTTTTCGTGAGACAAGCCTGGTTATGGAAAGATCATGTCAGCCTAGTCATCTGGCTTACTTTCAACATATGACTTCTGGGCTAGACTGAAGCTTCACTGGAAACGGTACCACATTTTCGAGTCTTTTACTTTAAGCAAAAACTTGTAATCTTTTCGTTTCCTGGTTGGATGATTCTGAGGTTCATAAGGTCCTGTCCTGGTTTGAATGAAAACAGAACTAATTCTGTTCAGTAATTTTACTTTTCAGCTCAGTTCTTCTAATTAACTGCACTTTCTGAAGTTAGCAGCCTGTTTTCACAGACAGTGTCTGCTTCTAGCAGTGATAACACCTTATGTTTAGAGTTACTACCAAGGACTGGTATGCAGACCAAGGCCACTGCTGGGTCCTGTGTACCACATTGGGGGGTGCAGAAGGTGAAAGGCTGCACCTTCAGGGAGAAGCGGACAGGATGGGTGACTCTAAACTGACCAACGAGGTATTCCAGCCCATATACGCCATATTTGGTCTAGAGCTGAGGGACCCGAAGGGTCTCTGGGCTCTTCTCTCCCCTCTTGGACTGCCTTGCCAGCCTTTGCTTGGCTTGCCTCGGGTCCTCTTTTGGTTCCTTCCTCGGAGCACCCAAGGAGGACTCTGTCCATTCTGCCTTTGATCCGATCTGTGTGTTCCTGAACCCAGTACCAGAATCCAGCTCCTGAACACAGCTCCTGTCTGCTGCGGGGCTCACTCTGGGACTTCCCCGGTGCCTGCTCCACAGCATCAGTGGTGATGGTGATGTAATTACCATCAGGGGGTTGGATTCGATACTGGTTTTGTATATATTTGTATATATTCCATTTATTATAATTATTAATTTCCTTTTCATTAAAGCTGTTCTAGTTTCCTTTTCTAATCGCTAAGTCTCTCTCCCTTATTCCCTTTGTCTTTCCCCTCTGGGGAGGGAGGGGGGTTAACAGAGAGCATCTGTTATAGGTCTAAGGGGCTGCCCTGACCCTAAACTGTGACAGATTTATTGGCACCCAACATGGGGCACGATCAGAACTCTGATAGATTGCCAAAATAGTTCAAATTCCGTTTCACTTGCTTCAGAGAGTATCACCTTTTTTTTCCGAGTGTCTTTAAGAATTGGAAAGTAAAACAGACTGCCTAAATGATGTCATTTCTGAGAGCAGTGTCCGTTCGTCTCTTTTTAGCATTTCTTTCAGAGTTAAATGCTGTAGTGTTCCCTTACGTGCCGTACGCGTTATGTTACTCTTCGCTGGTTCTCACTGTTTATCTGAAAGCTCTCGGGCTTGGGCGCTGAGCAAAAGCCTCTGCTTTCTTATGGTGTTTATCTCTGATTTATATTGCACTGAATTGGGCAGCGAGTGCTTCTCGGTACTACTGGCATTACATAGTGGATTTTATTACTAGGAATACTTTTGTTTTCATCTCGGGAATTTATACTGCTCTACACTATGCTAATCTGACTACACCAGTGTTTAGAACTCCAAATAGTGAGGATTCTGGACATGGTTATTACCAAAAGATCATATTATTGCTATTAATTTCTAATATCTTCACTGTGTGGCGTCAGATTAGTCATCAGTGCAGCAACACAGGTCGGGTAGCCACCAAAAAATGTAGACTGCGTGCTGCTTCCCTGCAACATTCCATGATACGCTCTGTATGCAGGAAACATGCTGCGACTGTTCAGTCTCCACAGGCCCCCCCAACGAGCCCTGCTGCTGTGCCAGCTGCAGGCCCAAGCACCACGGCTACTCAGTCTCCACAGGCCCCCCCAACGAGCCCTGCTGCTGCTGCTGCTGCTCCTCCTGTTCTCAAAACAAGCGCTGCTGCTGCTCCAACTCCCACAACAAGCACTGGAGCTGTTCCAGCTCCAGCAGCAAAGCCAGCAGCTACACCCACAGCTACTGTGACCACTCCCACTCAAACTGCACCTGTACAAGTTGCTCCTGTGAAGAAAAGAAAACAAACAAAACAGCCAAGTCCAGCAACAGATCAGGGAGACGGTCCTTCCCAAGCTGAATCTGAGTATGAGTCAGAACCAGATGCAAAGCCTGATGCCACTGCAACTGGAAAGAAACACCTAACAAAACCAGATTGCCCAGTGTGGTCAGATGACAGTGGAGCAGGTCCTTCTAAAGCAAACCCATCAGATGTGGAGTCATCAGATGCAGAGGGTACCAACAAATCTTTACCTACGAAGGAGATGAGAAATCTGAGAAAGGACTATAGCCGTCATGAAGGTGAGACACTGATCTCTTGGCTACTCCAATGCTGTGATACTGGTGCCCACACCATCAAACTGAATGGCAGAGAAGCCAGGCAGCTGGGATTCCTGGACAGAGATGGAGGCATTGATCAAGAGCTTGCAAGAAAGAGCAACACTATCAGTCTCTGGAGAAGACTCTTGTCAGATGTAAAATCCAGGTACCACTATAAGGAAGACATCGATTGCTGCCCAAGCAAATGGACCACCATGGAGAAAGGTATTAAGTACTTGAGAGAATTAGCTGTGCAACAGGTGATCTATGGTGCTAGGCAAATAGTGAACCCTGATGCAATCCCATGCCAGAGACCCATCTTGCAGAAGTTTGTGCGGAGTGCCCCATCAGCATAATCCCACACATTGTCAACATTGGTCTGGGGAACAGATGAAGAGGTACCGACTGCGACAGAAGTGGCCAAGAGAGCACGACAGTATGAAGACAATGTCTCTGGTCCTCTACATGTCCGTGTATCAGCCCTGCAGAGATCAGTTGAAAAACTGGTTTCAAAAATAGAAGGGAGAAAAGATCCTATTCATCCCCTCAATGGACCCATGTTGAAGCCACTAGGAGAATACGATCTTCTTCGAGGCCAGCTAAACAGGAACAATATATGTCACGACATACCCTGTAGTCTCTTCTCCGTTCCTTTGGAGAGAAAATGAGCAGATGGGATGGAAAACCTACCACTGCTCTACAGGCACGAGTACTCTACTTACAAGGTAAAACAAAGAGAATTCTTCCAGAAGGGAGGCTGCTCCAGTCCGCTATGAGCAATTCTCTGGTCCAACTACATGGGCCTCAGGTCAAAACATGAGTAGGGGGAATGAAAATGTGACTCCTGTAATCAATACCAATCCTGTAAATAGTGTAAATCCTGTAAATAGCGTAAATCCTGTAAATAATGAAAATCCTGTCAACGGTGTAATTCCTATGATCTGCATGTACCCTGTTAACCAGATGAACCATGTAAACCCAGTGAACTTTACAAACCCAGTTACTAATTATGGACAATACCCTCGGAATTAGAGGGGCCCTGCCTCCAGCCTGGGGGAGGAGAGGGACAACAGAGTTTATTGGACTGTGTGGATTCGATGGCCTGGCATGTTAGAACCACAGAAGTATAAAGCCCTTGTAGATACTGGTGCACAGTGCACCCTATTGCCATTGAATCATAAAGGGACTGAATCTGTTACCATTACTGGAGTAAAAGGAGGATCTCAAGAACTGACTGTAGTAGAGGCTGAAGTGAGTCTAACTGGGAATAAATGGGAAAAGTACCCTATAGTGACTGGTCCAGATGCTCCGTGCATCCTTGGCATAGACTTCCTCAAGGATTGGTATTATAAGGACCCAAAAGGGTATTGATGGGTCTTTGGTATAGCAGCTGTAGAGACTGAGGACAAGAAACAGCTGACTGTCCTACCTAACTGTCACGGTTTAGGGTCAGGGCAGCCCCTTAGACCTATAAGAGACACTCTCTGTTAAGCCCCCTCCCTCCCCAGAGGGGAAGAGAAAGGGAATAAGGGAGAGAGACTTAGCAATTAGAAAAGGAAACTAGAACAGCTTTTATGAAAATGAAATTAATAATTATAAAAATGGAATATATACAAATATATACAAAACCAGTATCGAACCCAACCCCCCTGATGGTAATTCCATCACTGTCACCACTGATGTTGTGGAGCAGGCACCGGGGAAGTCCCAGAGTGAGCCCCGCAGCAGACAGGAGCTGTGTTCAGGAGCTGGATTCTGGTACTGGGTTCAGGAACACACAGATCGGATCAAAGGCAGAATGGACAGAGTCCTCCTTGGGTGCTCCGAGGAAGGAACCAAAAGAGGACCCGAGGCAAGCCAAGCAAAGGCTGGCAAGGCAGTCCAAGAGGGGAGAGAAGAGCCCAGAGACCCTTCGGGTCCCTCAGCTCTAGACCAAATATGGCGTATATGGGCTGGAATACCTCGTTGGTCAGTTTAGAGTCACCCATCCTGTCCATTCCTCCCTGAAGGTGCAGCCTTTCCTCTTCTGCACTCCCCAATGTGGTACACAGGACCCAGCAGTGGCCTTGGTCTGCATACCAGTCCTTGGTAGTAACTCTAAACATAAGGTGTTATCACTGCTAGAAGCAGACACTGTCTGTGAAAACAGGCTGCTAACTTCAGAAAGTGCAGTTAATTAGAAGAACTGAGCTGGAAGTAAAATTACTGAACAGAATTAGTTCTGTTTTCACTCAAACCAGGACACTAACCTTTCAGAGGAATCTGCTGTTGTGGGTAAGATGAGAGTTGAGGATCAAAAGGGACCAATTGCTACTGGAACGGTGCATCGACGACAATATCGCACCAACCGAGACTCTGTAGCTCCTATCCAGAAGCTGATCTGTCAACTAGAGAGTCAAGGGGTGGTCAGCAACACTCGCTCACCCTTTAACAGTTCTATATGGCCAGTGCAGAAATCTAATGGGGAATGGAGATTAACAGTGGACTATCGTGGCCTGAATGAGGTTACGCCAGCAATGAGTGCTGCCATGCCGGACATGTTGAAACTCCAGTATGAACTGAAGTCCAAGGCCGCTAAGTGGTATGCTACCATTGACATTGCTAATGCATTTTTCTCTATTCCAATAGCACCAGAGTGTAGGCCTCAGTTTGCTTTTACCTGGAGAGATGTCCAATACACCTGGAATCAACTGCCCCTGGGGTGGAAACACAGCCCTACCATTTGCCATGGACTGATCCACACTGCACTGGAGAAAGGTGGAGCTCCAGAACTCCTGCAATACACTGATGACATCATTGTGTGGGGTAACACAGCAGAAGAAGTTTTTGAGAAAGGTAAGAAAATAATTGAAATCCTTTTAGACGCTGGTTTTGCCATAAAAAGAAGCAAGGTCAAGGTACCTGCACAAGACATCCAGTTTCTGAGAATCAAATGGCAAGATGGGTGTCGCCAGATCCCATTGGATGTGGTTAACAGAATAACAGCAATGTCCCCACCAACTAACAAAAAGGAAACACAAACCTTCTTAGGTGCTGTGGGTTTCTGGAGAATGCACATTACTGGTTACAGTCAGATTGTAAAACCTCTCTATGAAGTGACTCGAAAGATAAACAATTTTAATTGGGGTCCTGAACAAAAACAGGCCTTTGAATAGATCAAACGAGAGATCGTACATGCAGTAGCCCTTGGGCCAGTCTGAACAGGACAGGACATTAAAAATGTGCTCTATACTGCAGCTGGGAATAACGGTCCTACCTGAAGCCTCTGTCAAAAAGCACCAGGGGAAACTCGAGGTCAACCCCTAGGATTTTGGAGTCGAGGATACAAAGGCTCCGAGGCCAATTATACTCCAACTGAAAAAGAAATATTGGCAGCATATGAAGGACTTCGAGCTGCTTCAGAAGTGATCGGTACTGAAGCACAGCTCCTCCTAGCACCAAGGTTACCAGTCCTAAACTGGATGTTCAAGGGTAAATTCCCTTCTACTCATCATGCCACCGATGCCACACGAAGTAAGTGGGCTGCATTAATCACCCAGAGAGCTCGAATAGGGAACCTCAGTCGTCCAGGAATCTTAGAGGTAATCATGGATTGGCCAGAAGGTAAAGACTTTGGAATGCCACTGGAACAGGTGATGACACGTGCTGAAGAAGCCCCACCATACAATCAGTTATCAGATAATGATAAACAATATGCTCTGTTTACTGATGGATCTTGCCGTCTTGTAGGAAACCATTGAAAGGGGAAAGCTGCTGTTTGGAGTCCCACACGACAAGTAACAGAAGCAGCTGAGGGAGTAAGTGAATCAAGTCAGTTTGCAGAGGTAAAAGCCATCCAGCTGGCTTTAGACATTGCTGAACGAGAAAAGTGGCCAGTTCTCTATCTCTACACTGACTCATGGATGGCAGCAAATGCCCCGTGGGGATGGTTAAAACAGTGGAAGCAGAATAACCGCCAGCGCAGAAGTAAACCCATTTGGGCTGCCACACTGTGGCAAGACATTGCTGCTCGGATAGAGAAATTAGTTGTAAGAGTCCGTCAAGTGGATGCCTACGTACCTAAACATTGAGCCTCTGAGGAACATCAAAACAACCAGCAAGTTGATCAGGCTGCTAAAGTGTTCCAGACAGACTTAGACTGGGAACATAAAGGTGAACTGTTTTTAGCTCGGTGGGCTCATGATACTTCAGGACATCAGGGAAGAGATGCAACATACAAATGGGCACGTGACCGAGGGGTGGATTTAACCATGGACGGTATTGCGCAGGTTATCCATGACTGTGAAACATGTGCCACAATCAAACAAGCGAAATGGTTAAAACCTTTGTGGTATGGGGGACAATGGTCCAAGTATAAGCATGGGCAGGCCTGGCAGATCGATTACATCACACTGCCCCAAACCCACCAGGGTAAGCACTATGTGCTTACAATGGTGGAAGCAACCACTGGCTGGCTGGAAACCCATCCTGTACCTCACGCCACTGCCCGGAACACCATCCTGGGCCTGGAAAAGCAGATCCTGTGGCGACATGGTACTCCAGAGAGAACTGAGTCTGACAATGGGACTCATTTCAAAAACAATCTCACAGACAATTGGGCCAAAGAGCACGGTATCGAGTGGGTGTATCACATCCCCTATCATGCACCAGCCTCTGGGAAAATTGAATGGTACAATGGATTGTTAAAAACTACTTTAAAAGCAATGGGGGTGGAACCTTTAAAAACTGGGACAAGCATTTAGCCCAAGCCACCTGGTTAGTCAACACCAGAGGATCCATCAATTGAGCTGGTCCTGCTCAGTCAGACCCATTACACACAGCAGAAGGGGATAAAGTCCCTGTGGTGTATGAAAGGAATCTCTTGGGGAAAACTGTGTGGGTATTTCCTGCTTCAGGCAAAGGCAAACCCATTCGTGGGACTGCTTTCGCTCAAGGACCTGGAAATACTTGGTGGGTGATGATGGAAGATGGTGAAGTACAGTGTGTACCTCAAGGAAATTTAATTCTGGGTGAGAATACGTGATTCAAAGCTGTATATTAATTGCATAATACTAACAGTATTCAGTAAGTGTCTTTCAGGATAACATCATGGTGATGACGGGAGCTAGCCCCATCAAGTGGTATCCAGTAACCTCCTGAGATGAATCTGCAACCTGTAGACACGAACTGTGATGAATTCCATCTTTTACCCTGAGAGATTGCTACAATGGATGGAAATCTACAATCATGAACTCAATGAACTTTTCTATATAAAGAAATGATAACCTAGTGATGGGTACGACGTAAATGGTATGGAATAAAGGGTGGAATTTTCAGCTCAGTTCTTCTAATTAACTGCACTTTCTGAAGTTAGCAGCCTGTTTTCACAGACAGTGTCTGCTTCTAGCAGTGATAATACCTCATATTTAGAGTTACTACCAAGGATTGGTGTGCAGACCAAGGCCACTGCTGGACCTTGTATACCACATTGCGGGCTGCAGAAAGTGAAAGGCCGCACCTGCAGGGAGGAGCAGACAGGACGGGTGACTCTAAACTGACCAACGAGGTATTCCATCCCATATACGCTATATTTGGTCTAGAGCTGAGGGACCCGAAGGGTCTCTGGGCTCTTCTCCCCTCTTGGACTGCCTTGACAGCCTTTGCTTGGCTTGCCTCAGGTCCTCTTTCAGTTCCTTCCTCGGAGCTCCCAAGGAGGACTCTGTCCATTCTGCCTTTGATCCAATCTGTGTGTTCTTGAACATGGTACCAGAATCCAGCTCCTGAACACAGCTCCCATCTGCTGCGGGGCCCAGTCTGGGACTGCCCCAGTGCCTGCTCCACAGCATCAGTGGTGACAGTGATGTAATTACCATCAGGGGGGTTGGGTTTGATACTGGTTTTGTATATATATTTGTATATATTCCATTTATTATAATTATTAATTTAATTTTCATTAAAGCTGTTCTAGTTTCCTTTTCTAATCGCTAAGTCTCTCTCCCTTATTCCCTTTGTCTTTCCCCTCTGGGGAGGGAGGGGGCTTAACAGAGAGTGTCTCTTATAGGTCTAAGGGGCTGCCCTGACCCTAAACCGTGACAGGTCCTTACCTGATAGTGTTAAGCTGAAGGTGTTTTTTTCTTCCTAATTGCGATCTTAATATTATGCCCCAAGAGCATAGCAAAATTCATTTATCTGTGAGATTTCAATATGCATTTGCCTTTAACAAGGAGAGCTCCTAGTTTTGCTTTAGTGAGCATTGACACATTATATAACATATGCTGTTTTCCAGTTTCTGTGCAGTGCATATGAAGACTGAACCATCTGGCTCACCGTCTGCTCCATGACCCCTCTGCTTGGGTGTATGTACAAATCTGTATGTGTCTGACACTGTTCAACATGGAATCTGATTAAACCACTTGAAGTGCTTCTCTTTCCAAAAAAGTGGATCAGTCTTTGCTACCCAAGATGCAGTGCTAGTTGTAATATCTAAATCACCTAGATCACATTCTATTGTTTTGGGGATACTTAATTTGCTTAGAAAAATTATGGTATTTTACAGTGAATGTAGGAGGGTGGATGTGTCTCTGCAGTTCTGAAGTTGTAACACAACTGTTTTTTGTGGGAGCCCACCCATTCTGTATCGGCTTTGGTGCTCCTCTGATGAACATCACAGAAAGCTGGCTGAAGTATGTACACAAATCTAAACTTATCTCAGAGTGTCATTATGGATTCTGGACAATGTAAAGACACTTAAGCTTGACAGCAATGGGGTATTTCTCTGGAAATTCAGTGGACACTGATGGAGCTCTGTAGGTGCATAGCAGTTCTTGGCTTGTACTGGTAGCATGCAGCTACCACAGTCATGGGGATGTATCTGAGAGTAAGAGTGACTGATTTGCTCTTACCTTTTAGGTATGTCTTTCAGCAAGTGAACTGTAGTTTCCTTACCATCAGCAAGTATCAGGGAGTGGTAGAAATTGAAGAGATTGGTCCTGAAACTCTGTTGAGAACTGGAGATGGGTACTTTTACAGAATGGCACAAGGAAGCCACCATGAGAAGACGGAGAGGCAGATAAAACAAGAACCAGGACATCTTCAATACTGTAAAATGAGACGACAGGAGTGAACAGCAACTGTCTTGGAGGAGAAAATAATCAGTGATCTTCTCTTTCTGTGGTTTTCATGGTATTGATCATAATCTCAGCAAGCCAGGCATTCAAACAGTGCTAGTCTCCATTTTGCTAAATTGCTAAAAGTTCACAGAGAAATATTTCTCAGATCTTTCTGCAAACATTTAATGGCAGAAGCTGCTAATAAGTTTTTTACTATAGAAGAATATAGTCAGTGTAGCACAGGTGCAATATCACAAGAGTTATTAAAAAAAAACCCCTTTTACTGATGACAAAATGAGTGGAGAATTACATTTCAAATATTTTCACCAATTTATACTTTTCATTTGCTAAATTTCAAGGCTGGGTTATTTGTAATGGAACTGTCACTTTCAAACTCACAGGAGGTCATTACCAAACACTGCTGCTGCTGTTCTGTCAGAGATCATTTAATTTTTGTTTCATCCATTGTTACTACAGGTATGTGTAAAGAAGAGGATCAGAATAAGTTATTCAGAGCAGTGTAAGATATTGTTTGAAAAGTGGAAGATTCTGAATAAAAATACCTAAATTTATACTTGGGGAGATTTTAAACTCTGTATATCTCATCTGCAGGAAAGCTGCATTACAGGGCAGCAGTATTCATTTCAGTAAGAGATTTCAAAAAATCATGTATGCCCCCCACTTTTTCCAGGAAGCTTTATTATCAGCTTTCAATGGATGAAATAAATGTACACAAACAGTCCCAAAAATAATCTCTGAAAGTGGTGGCATTATTTAAACTGTGCTATGTACGTTGCACAGAGCTGCACAGATTAAGAGGCTTCAGCTGGGATAAGAAATTTTGACAGTATTCTACTGTGTGAAGTTATTGATTATCTTAACAATTTTTCTGTCTGTTACACCCATTTTCAGAAAGGGAGGAAAGAGAATAAAAGGGGAGAAGAAGGAAGGGCATAGTCCTTTAATATAAGTGCCAGCTGTAGCTCAGGGATTTGGAAAGCACAGGGAGCTCTGTGAGCAAGATGCCTTTTATGAGGAAAAAGTAGCTTATTGCATCTTGTATGCAGCAAGGCCCTGGTTAAATCTGATTAGTGATAGAAGAGGACATAAAAGACAAAGTCTATATCCTTTGTAATTTCTACTTGTTTGACATCAGCTCTTTCCTCATGGTGCCTGTAAATATTCAGGAGATATTAGGCAGTCAAAATGTCTACAATTCGGAAGACGTACTGCCCGTCACAATTAAAGTGACTTTAAAAAAGGAACAGCTCCTTTGTAAATCCATTTCATACATGCACATTTAAATGTAGTACTGAGTACATCTGTAGATTTTATGTATAAAATTTGTTTTCATCTGTGATTCCCAAAGTAATGCACATCTTTAGTATCTGAGATAGTCAGTGAAATTATCACTACCAGGTCACCTGAATGTCCTAGTTAACATCTTAATAAAGTTAGGAAATTCTCTGCCTCTTTGTAATATTTTTAGCACCTGGCTGAATGCATGATTAAACAACCATCTGAAGAAGTTGAACAACTAGTTAAGACTATTGACATTTTTAATGTTCTTAAGACAATTCCATTTTTCTTAAAGCCTTTCTTGTGACTCTGAGTACACTTCTTTGCAACTTTGTTTTTCTTGTAGTCTAACTATAGCTTATAGATTCAAAACGCAACCCCAAATATTTTGTTTTACCTTTAAGAGTGAATCTGACTTGCTCTGTGCTCTGGAGAGAATTAAAAAAAAATAAGAAAAAGTCTGTCTTCTCCTTAAATGACAGGATCTTGAAAACCTCACCGATACCACAGCAGCTCAGCTTTTCTTGCTCAGGAAAACAAAGAAACAAAGCAAGCAACCAACCTACAATCAGCTTATCCACCAGTGAATGTCATCCTAAAGGCTGATTTCACTCAATTACACAAACAGTATATTCTCAGACTCTTGGAAATATGTTACACGAAAAAATACTCTGCTTACCTATTGTGTTCTTGTCCAAATGATCAACAGACCACTTGCTTGCTTTGCCAAAAAAAGCAAAAACTAAAACAACATAGGCTTTTCAGATCTCTGTAGAAAGATGAAAACCAAGACTGTGCAATCAGTTTAACAGGACAGAACTGATTTTTCCATATGGCTTCTGGAGACACAAGGTAAGTAAAATTCTTGCAGTCGTTCAAGAAAAGTAAAAAAGCCAGAGAGTTTTAGGATTTTCTTAAATTTAGTGTTTTAAGAAATTTTTTTAAACTTGCACGATTTTGAAATCTTCGAAGTCCTGATGGTTGCTCTTTCAGTTCTAGAGTTCCTTCTGGAGGGCTGTGAAGCACATTAATGTGTGTTACCTTCAGACAGTAGGATTTACTCCTGCACATAATGTCAGCCAGACTGTTAGAGCAGCATTATCCCAGTGGTGACTGGCCAGAGAGCAGGTCTTTGACAGAAATGCACAGAGGGGAGGAGGGCTTGAGATGGAAAGAACAAACACTGTTAACCCTTGTCAGCCGTTAATACAAGTCCACCAGAGGTGCACCAATCTCCTTCAGAAAACAGTTTTTGCAACAGCTTGATGGTACTTCGCTGGATCTTGTGACCTCCTTGCCCATAGCACTGCAGAAGTTTCAGATAATTTCAGGTGTACTGTGCTTCTGGTGTGTGTTTTATGGCCTGACAGCTGCTGTCTGGCTCACAGAAGGGAAGGCAGAAAAACTGTAAGGGAGGGAGTGCTCTGCATTTTTTAAACAGACTGGAATTAGCAATCCTTTGAAGACTGTCAGGAATCACTAAATAGAGCAGAGAAGATTTCTTGGCTTGTGGAGGCTGTGTAAGAAGGAAACTCTTCTTACACAGGGTTGGAGGAGTATTTCTGGTGTGAAAGCATTGTGTCTGAGGGAGCAGGCAGGAAAACGGTGCATGGGATAACAGCTCACAGTGAGCACAAACAATGGCTTCTGCAGTTGGAGCTACAAAATAGTTGTAGCAAAGCCACTGTCCTGAAAAGCCTGCTTCTGCTGAGTGAGAGCTGGATATGGCCAAGATCTGTGCTCGTACTTCTTGGCCTCTTGGCCTGAGATGTCAGGAAGGGAGTCCTGGGGTTGTCCCTGTGGGGGTGTGCACTCAGCTTCTTCAAGTCTGCTCAGAAGGGCAAGCCCTAGAAACCTGCATGATTTTCTAAGCAGGCACCTTTCAGAGGGCAAAGACAGAGTATAGTAGGGAGGCTAGGCCTGTTCATTTACTTTGAAATAAAGTCTCTTGTTCAGTGTTTGAAGAGACTGACTTGCAGTAACCCTTTATCATTGTCCCCCTGGATTTGAAAATGTATTGTTTAAGCATTCCCAAGTTTGCTAAGAGAGGAAGCAGATGAGGAGCAAGTAGAAAGAAGCTTCAACAGAATCTGAATTACAGATCCTTATGAAAAAGTAAATTGGCTTATCAGCTGATGTAATGGGAAGAAATATTTAGTGTGCTTACTCTCACTGCAGAAGACAGAAGAAATAATTATCACTTTATTCTTCAAAGGTTTGCTGAAAATTTGTGTACAGAAAAGCTTTACTGACAATTGGGTTTTTAAAAAAGGGCCAGTGTGTGGGAGCCCTGATACAGGTATTGTATGATCAGAATATTGTCACTGTGGAGCTAGTAAAGGACATTGCAAAATGTTTTCTAGACAATTAGCAAATAGGATCTTTCAGACAAATTGTTATTCTGGTGTGAAATTCAGAATAGTTAATGTCTGGGTAACAGACACGGGAACTAATGAAAAACCTAGCAAGGAGCAAACCATTCCCCTGATGAAAGAGAAGCATGAGAATAAGATGCTGCAAAGTCCACTATGTTCCCAGAGCAAGCCTGAAAGAGAGATGTGTAGGTCAGATGAGGTGCATCACAAATGTGCACTGAAAACAGGCCATAAGAGAAAAAATATTTGCCATAATATAAGTGTAGTGACTACAGTGTCCTTTTGCTGAGATTTGGAGGGAGTCATGGGAGGAATTAAGCAGCTAGAATTGTAAGGAAACAGCCCATGTTGTTAAGTAGGAAGATCTTTGGCTGGTGCTCAGGAGCAGACATCACTCATGTCTCGTAAAATTTCTAGTCAATATGGACAGAGTAGACATGTTTGTTATAGAACTGGTAGACTCACTGTCTTATCCTCCTCTCTGCAATCAAGACAAGCCATTAAACAGGGCACAATTCAGCTTCCAGGGAAGGCAATGGGAGTCTTTCCACTGGCCATCATTTCAGCTGTGTTAAGCCAGATGCTTGAAGGAGTATTTTGTCTCCTGCTGAGTAAGACAAGCAAGGGTGTCAGGTGAAAGACGATGACAAGTTGTAGTGGGTCTCTCTGAGCTGATTTTCCCCATACAGCTCTCATGCTGCAGTACTGGAAACCAGAGGGTGTTGATAAGAGTCATACTGTCAGGAATCTTCCTTAAAGCTCTTAAAGACCCTTCATATGTGCATTTTCTGAAACTGCAGCCCCAGTTTCTGTGCTCAAGTGAACTGACCACGTATATTCCTGATGAGGCAATTCCTCTGCCCTGGCAACCTCCCTTAGAGGTGGTCAGGTCACCTTCATTGGGAAACAGTATCCATGTGAAGGGCCAAGAAAGCTCTAATGTCCCCCATCAGTAAGATACATGGGAGAGTGGTAACAGGACTACACCCACCCATCCCCTATCTGGGTCAGGCCCTGTCTGTCACCCAGGCCATTACACAAACACAGGCAACTTCCCTGTGCTCCCAGCCCTGCCCAGGGAGTTCTGTTTCATGAAACTCTGTAAGTGCCTTAAAAATGCATGAGGAAATATAAATCTAATCTTTCAGTTATGAGACAAGTAATAGTCTCCTTTTCAAGATTTTACACATGCACACACACACATACAACCTACGAGCAACTGAGGTGAAATCGTTAGTCTTTGGCTCCCAGCTACCTCTCAGCCTGAAAAATATGTTCTTACCTAATTTATTATTTATTATTTAGCATTTATAAACTATGTTAACACCCCTGAGTGAAAGTAGATACAGTTCTCTGACATTTTCTAATGTCTTCCATATCAGATCTGTAGGGGGAATTACAGCATCCAAGTACATTTTGCATTTTTCATGGCTGCAAGTTACAATCTATTCCTCCTGGCAAGAGAATATAACTTCTGACTTGGCCTTATGGCTAGAAAAAGTGGGGTGCAAATTTCTGTAAAAATTCCATCCCAAGTGGAGGGACTGTTGGAATCACTGCTTGACAGCTACTGGACCTAGTATGTCCTTGAAGTTAAGATACTTCTGATTAGTATTACTGCAAAAAAATATCTTCTAGACACACAGCTGGTTTCCAGAAAGAATCACTCTTCCCTTTGAAGCTGTGAAGACCAACCCAAGCAAAAGTCTGACACATAAAACCTAGTAGGGGTATTATAGTGCAGCAGCTGCTTCTATTTCTTCCAGGTTCTGTCAAATCCTGGCAATGCACAAACACTTGAAGGACGGTCTGATAAGAAAAGCCCTAGTCTGTTCTTATTCAGAAGTATTAATAAGCAGGAGAGACAGGGAATTGCTTTTAAGTCAAAAGCAGACTTGGAATTTTCCTGCAGTATGTACCCAGGTGAGAATATTGGAATAGGTTGTTCTGGAAGCTGATGGATTGTCCTGGAAGTACATACTGGTTTTGTAGGATAAAAAGCCAGTGGCCTTCTACATTTTAGTCCCATACCCTCCATTATGGCCTGTCTGTATTGAGAAGTTCTCCATGGAATTATATATAGTGATAATTGCTGTATTGGCTAAAATTATATGTGAGTTTTTTGCTTAGCAGAATGTCTCCAGGATGGGATGATGGCACCTTTACACTTGAAAATTATGCTTTTCTAATGCTGTTGAAACTGAAAATAGCCTTGGAGGGTCTTTTAGTAAGTAACGTTCTAGAGATTACGGTCAGATTACCCCTCATTATATTCATATTCCATATTTTTAAGAATATTTGTAATCAGTTAGTGGAGTCTGTTGAGAAATAATGGATGTGATATAGGGGAGACTTCTGTGCAAAGCTTTGATCTTGTGGGATGTGAGAGCTTATATCCAATTTAAAGGGAAAATTCCTTCTTTTTGTGATAGAATTTGTTTCTCCAAAAGTGTAAATTCAGTCCAATGGAAAAATCTTCAAGTTCCTAGCCAGGAATCAGTATTACACTAACAGCTTTTTTATGAATTAAAGAGGAAGACATATTGACAGTCCTGAGCTGCTCTTTTCATTTCCTTTTCCTATACCCCTAGGCTTTCAGGATTTTACGTAAGTCACATTAAATAATGCCTTAGAAGACACCTACAAAACTCCCTTCAAGCCATCAAAGAAGCATAACAGTTTGGGCAGGTATGGAATACTAAGGTGAGGTTTCCAGCTTAGCTAAAAGCTGCTGGTTACCTCAGTTAAGAAACTCACAGGAAGGAGAGAAGTGGCATTGTCCCTCAGCATGCAATTTCAACAAGGTAGTCCTATATTTTGTTTTTAGCTAGTGTCACTTCTTTCATATAACAAGGGATTAAACTCATATGAATAGAACTAATCCACTCTGGTGTACAAGGAGAATACAAGTGTTTCCTCTGGTGTTGCTTCTCAAGTGCCTGTTTAACTCCTTTCAGTAACAAGTTAGAGAGGGGCAGATGTCACGGTTTAGGGTCAGGGCAGCCTCTTAGACCTATAACAGACGCTCTCTGTTAACCCCCCTCCCTCCCCAGAGGGGAAAGACAAAGGGAATAAGGGAGAGAGACTTAGCGATTAGAAAAGGAAACTAGAACAGCTTTTATGAAAATGAAATTAATAATTATAAAAATGGAATATATACAAATATATACAAAACCAGTATCGAACCCAACCCCCCTGATGGTAATTCCATCACTGTCACCACTGATGCTGTGGAGGCACCGGGGCAGTCCCAGACTGGGCCCCGCAGCAGACGGGAGCTGTGTTCAGGAGCTGGATTCTGGTACCGTGTTCAGGAACACACAGATTGGATCAAAGGCAGAACGGACAGAGTCCTCCTTGGGCGCTCCGAGGAAGGAACCGAAAGAGGACCTGAGGCAAGCCAAGCAAAGGCTGTCAAGGCAGTCCAAGAGGGGAGAAGAGCCCAGATACACTTTGGATCCCACAGCTCTAGACCAAATATGGCGTATATGGGATGGAATACCTCGTTGGTCAGTTTAGAGTCACCCATCCTGTCCGCTTCTCCCTGAAGGTGCGGCCTTTTCACTTTCTGCACCCCCCAATGTGGTACACAAGACCCAGCAGTGGCCTTGGTCTGCACACCAACCCTTGGTAGTAACTCTAAACATAAGGTGTTATCACTGTTAGAAGCAGACACTGTCTGTGAAAACAGGCTGCTAACTTCAGAAAGTGCAGTTAATTAGAACTGAGCTGAAAGTAAAATTACTGAACAGAATTAGTTCTGTTTTCACTCAAACCAGGACAGCAGGGAATGAAGAGCAGCCAGACTTGCTCTTAAATCAAGCATGGGACTGACAAATTTCACTCCTCTGGAAGGAGGCTCTCTGATTCTATGCTACTCCATTAGCTTTTTAAGAACATCTTCAATCTGACCAAGAGGCCTTTCATCTTAGAGGTGCTGGTTTCATTTACAGCATTTCACTTTTCCCTTGGGTTCCTGTGAGCCCCTCTTCTTTCACAAGCAACCAAAATTTCCACCTACAGCACTGAACAATTTTTCAGAAGGATATGATTATTGGTCCTTGCTTTGTTTGTCCCTATGGGCTGCAGCAGTTTGCTTCCATGAGCTTTAAACTATAAATTGCCTTTTACTGTATTGGAAAGCAGATTCATTAATTTTCCTGTCTGGACCTCCTCTGTGGTGGCTGGCAGAGAAGGAGTTAACCACTGTCCTTTTTTCTGCCTTTGCTGGCTGGAGTCACCGGCATCCCATCTGGTCCAGGCTGTCCATAGCTCTTCCCAGCATTCTCTGGGGAAAGCATTACAATACCCAGGAATTCTAACAAACCTAAACATATTTGGGGCCACATATGAAGCAAAACTATTAGATTACAAGAAATCCAATCACATTTGCTGCCACAGCCTTATATTTTTAAGCACTTGGGATCAGGCTTTCTGCTCAATTACAAATACTTCACATGCAACAGTGATAAAGTTATTGTGTTCATCTCTCTATCTTGTCTCGAGAGGAACAGTATCAATTTTAATGTTTGTAGAAAAATAATGAAAATAATAAAATCTGCCACTTTTGTCATAAATTGTCATATTGACCTACTCTTTGTGATGACAGTATAGAAGAAGGAATACAGAACATATATATATATATATATATATATACACATATACACAGGAGGGAAAAGTAATCTCAGTGCTTTGTTTATTCCGCCTTGCTTACTCTGTCTTTTTTTCTGTTCGATTAAAAAGAGATGGATATTTCATGAGAGAGCTTAACAATAAGAGTTTATTTCTGTGAAATAACTTTTTACACAAAATTCTTTAGTGAGAAAATCCATACAAATGCTAAGCATAAAAGTGAACAGAAAGTCATGGAGCTCATCCTACAGCCATCTCATCCTACATCTCCTGATATCATCCTCCATTATGATAGAGAATGTCCCAAGCTGTGGTGCAATCCCGCCTCCTCTTCCAGCATCCCTGGCCAAGCACAGACCGGAAAGTAGCAATGAATTTTGATACATAGTTCTTGTGTAGAAACAGCTTTTTTTTTTTTAATAGGCTTCATGGGCATTTATATGAGAATTGAGTAAAGTCTCCAGAGATGATAGAAAAGAATGGAGGTGGGTGGGGGCATGTCCTCAACTGCATGGAAAGCTGTCTTGACACCCCACTGGGTACCTCCAGACCATTCTGTTGTCTGGTCTCTTCAATCCTCTGTTCTGGTCCTTCATGACTCCAACACTTGTGGCGTTGTGCCTATCCCTGTCTGTTCCTCAGACTACCTGTCTCCTGCTTCCCTCTGACTATCTTCTACCTCTCTTCTTTACATGGGATTGGTAAATGTGATTATTAAGAGTAAATGAGTTAATGGGCAAGAATACAGATCCTTGCTAAGTTTCAGAGGGCATTGAAAAATGATCCATAAAGGTTTTTATCCAGAGGAAAGCCCCAAAGGTCACAAAATAGCTAAAGTCCCTCAGAGAATCCCTCACCTCTCCTCTGAGGACAGGCTGAGAGAGTTAGGGTTGTTCAGTCTGGAGAAGAGAAGGCTCTGGGGATACCTTCTTGTGGCCTTCCAGTATCTGAAGGGGGATACAAGAAAGCTGGTGAGGGACTTTTTAGGCTGTCGGACAGTGATAGGACTAGAGGGAATGGATTAAAGCTAGAGATAGGTCGATTCAGAATAGACATTAGGAAGAATTTCTTCACCATGAGGGTGGCGAGACACTGGAACAGGTTGCCCAGAGAGGTGGTGGAAGCCCCATCCATGCAAGTTTTTAAGACCGGGCTGGATGGGCTCTGAGCAATCTGATCTAGTGGGAGGTGTCCCTGACCATGGCAGGGGCATTGGAACTATAGATGATATTTAAGGTCTCTTCCAACCCTGACAATTCTATGATCTCAAGACCCTTGTACTCCTGAGATGCTTTGAAGAAGCCTCAAAATTTACAGTAAACTATGGCTCTCATCTTCCAGTTGTCCCAGAAATTGCTCCAATCATGAAGTATAAGATCACTGTGTTGGCTTGGCCAGCTGCAGGTTGCTCACTGTATGACCTCCAAGACATCTTTTATGACATGCAGTGCTGTTACCTGGCTTCTTGCTCCTGTGTCCAAGACTCTTTTGGGGCCTCTGGTAACTCCCATTTCAGTCTGAAGTTTCCTCAAAGGTCTGAAAACAGTTTGTCAAAGCAGAGTGATCATTGGAAATCCCTGAGCTTTCCTTCTCTATCTGTGAGCTTCTGTGAACTTAATTTAATGCCTTGTTTTTTCCCTACACAGAATTGTTATTGGCTTGGATCACACTTGATTCTAATTTGTGTCTGTCTAATATCAAGACTGATACTAAGAATAAGTTTCCTAAGACTGTGATGTTGCCAGAGTCTTGGCTTCTGTAAGTGCATTTGGATTGCATGCCAATTTACATAATTTTCATACTTTCTTTGAGCAATGATTAGAAATTGCTTGTTGCTGGATTTCACTGGCCATAAAACAGGTTATCCATCAGTATGGCCTACCCTCTACAATAGCATTTTACATTCCCTGCACTGAACCCTTCATTCTTCCTCAGGCTGTTATGAACTCATTTTTCTGGCTCTTGTGTTACATACTACTCAGAGTGGAGGGGAGTTGAGGGCTATATCTGACCCTTCCACGTAGGAAAGAAAGAGATTTCATTGCTCTGAAGACACAGAATAGGTACTGGGCCAATGATGGGATATTCCTGTCACAGAAGGAGCTTACTCTCTAGAAGGAAGCTACAGTGTAAGTCAGCTGTAGACGGCATCATTTCAAGATATAGTGGGCCACAGGATAAATAGCAGGTAAGTGTTGAACTTCTGGAGGCAAAAAGGAACAGAGCTTCAGGAGGTGTTTAATTCTCCCAGCAGATGCCATGTTTGGAGGAGTCATAAAGGAGGGTCAGGAAATGTCTTTTGCCAAGACTGACTCCCTGCTTCTCTTCAAATTCAATGAGGTGCAAAGCAATAGGGATGCTGCTCCAGATGGCAGGTATAGCATGGGAGCAGGATCTACTCCCTGAAACGCAGAGAGGAACAGTGGGGAAAAGAGAGGAGATGCCATGTGAAAAGCAAAGGGAATGAGTTGGTGAATAGAGAGCCAGGAGGTCAGGCAGAGGAGGGAGTGGGACCAGCCACACCATTTTGGCTCCAGGCCATTGCCTTTAAAGGCTGAGTGCTGGTGTGTGTGGTGAGATGCTCTTCTATTTCCATTTTTACAGTGCAGGTTTATCAGCTTTTCTTGGCTGGAGCAACATGTGTGAACGTGTGATCGGTTTTATTAGTTTCCACAACCTGGCACTACATAGGCCAAAGAATAAAAACATGTCCTTCATTCACCTGGATCCTGGGGTGAGTTTGTCTGACATATGGTATCCTAGGTATATATTTCTGATTTATGCTCTAATAAATCCCCTTTTCACAGGAGAATGGAGGAAGAAACAGGAAAGTGGAACTTTTAACAAAGAACAAGCAACTGCTAGAAAACCCACATTGATAAATGTCTAATATGAAAGAATACCTTTCTAAGCAAAACTACTCCAGTACTGTTATCAGGGAAGCTAAAGTCAATTCCTAAATAAATTAATATTTTCATCATTGCTTCTGATGAGCATCTTTATCATACTAGCTGAGTGATTGCACTGCTGTCAGCAGGGGACTTCTGTTAATTGATTAAAAATGTTTTTTCACTTCAGTATGCACTTGGCTGATTTATCTGATGAAAGGAAAAAATCTGGTAAAGCATCATGTCTCAGAGAAGGATGCTAAAAGAGGGTTGTGGATGAAAGATGAGGAAAGAAAGAATCTACTCAGAAATATGAAGCAGGTTATGAGAGAAGGAAATACGTCTCTTTGCCATTGTATTTCAACTAAAGACTGCAAGGAAACGAGCTTCACACTCCAACATGCCAATCTGATCCACCCGTAGAATGAAGCTAAACTACGAAATGCACATTGCACTCATATGAAGATGTGAAATCTCACAGGAAGCTAAGGTAAGTCAGCAGTCTGAATGGTCAAGACAAAGGACACACTGTTTGGGCCAAGTTTGCTTTATTCCTGGCTTTCAGAAGCCCATACATGAGCTCTCTGAACTTTAGAGCAGATGAACAAGTTAGGTCCCTTATTCTCTTATGAAGAAGCCAACAAAGTATTTTTAAAGTTTCTTTGTTTTTTGGGGGGGGCTGGTTTGTTGTGTTTTTTTGGTTGGTTGGTTTGTTTTGTTTTAATATAAATGTCACACCTTTATAGAGTAAACTGTTTTTTTTCCTTTCCTCAATCCAGTAAAAGTGCTTGAGAGCCTTAATCTGCAAAAGCTATTAATGAATTGTTAACAAGGCTTCTCTTGACAGTGAAGTTATGCACAGGGGTGAGCAGTTATAAGTTGAGCTTTTGGCCCAGAGAACCCACTCTGGCTTAGAAAGGTGCTAAGAATATCCTTGTTATTGCACAATTAAAGCCAAATAAAAAATTATTAAGGTCAGAAATGGCACAGCTTAAATAGAGGTGGGCCCCTTTTCTTTGAGATAGAACGCACACACATTTTATCATCTCTATATAGCTGCTTAATGCACAAAAAAGGTTGACAAATCTAGCTGTCTGGCCACATATTTTCCACTTACTAAAATGAAATGTGTGATCATTTCTGCAAGCTGCTTTGAGAGTATCTACCTATTAGCTTTTCACATAAGAGATTTCCCTGAGATTTTCCATTTCTCTAAAAACCCCTTTTCTATGTTGGCAGCTCCTGCAAGAGCATCTGAGACTGCAGCTAACTTCATTATTTAAAAAGCCTGAGGGACCTAATCATACCATGATGCAATGGAGAGGTGCCAGGCCTGTATGCTGGGTGATCTCCAGCAAACTGTTCATAGCATCATGATGCTCTGGGCAGCCCCACACCACAGGAGCTTTTTCACAGACACTGAGCTTGACCCTGGGGAGTAGCTTTAGGTAAAGAAGCAATCCTTAAGGTCTGTAATTAAAAATTCCCAATTTCGAGGAATCATACTGGGAGATGGTAACCCTGGCTGAAGGTCTCCCATGTCCTTGATGACCTCATTTATTTTCCTGAAGTCATGTAGCAGTCACCATTTTCGACTCTTTTTTGGTATCACAAACATGGGTGTAATCCAGGGACTAGTTGTAGGCCAAATATGTCCCTGTTCTAATTGTTCAGTGACCAATTCCTGTAATTTAGCGACCTTTACTGTTGTTAGCGGCCATTGATCAACCCATACTGGAGTGTGTGTTTTCCACTGCAGTTTGAGTATTGGTCACTCCTCAATGGCCACTACATAAAACCCTGAGGACTGCTAGACAAGGTAACATTCATTTGACTTAGCACATCACGTTCCAACAAACTAATGGGTATAGGTGCTACATAAGGTCACACAGAACAATGAAACCTGTCTGGATTCTCACATGTAAGGACCACCGCGCTTTGTTGTGTTGTAGAAATTCCTCCCACCCCCATCAGTCCATGAGTGGGATTGGTAAGAGGCCAGTTCAGTGGCCAGGCATGTTGGCTAAGTATTATCACATCCACTCCAGTGTCCACTAGCATGTTATGTATCCAAACTTTCATCTGGCTGTGACTGTGAGAATGAATAAACTTTATTTTCATTGTTGGCTTTCACTGACTGATGTCTCAGGTAAAAATAAATCTCTGGCTATCCAGTTGAACCGAGTCTATCCTCCCCCCTTTCATTTGTTCAGGCCTGAGGTATCAGTGCAGTGAAAGGCACTAGCTGAGGAATGCAACTGGCTGCAGGTATGTTAACTGTTGGGGAGGGAGTCCACACCATAATCTGTATTTGTCCAGTAAAGTCCACATCAATAACTCCAGGTAACACAAACAGTCTTTTCTTGGTTGCTGAAAATCTACCTAATAAAAGTGCACTCAAGACATATCCTAAGGGTCCTTTAATATTAGTGGGCACTCAGTGGACCTCTGTGTGTCCAATGGACACACACTGCGTTCCACAGCGTTACTTCGACTGGTGTTTCTACGACCACTCTGGTGCTCCCCACAGTTCTGACGCGTAGGCTTGCCAAGCTGCCTGTCTGCTCACCTTCATTTGTGTCGACACGTGAGGCGACAATGCCAAGCGCCCTATTAGCTGTAAAACCTCTGTAGGTAGGTGAGCCTGTAATTGTACATTCACAAACAGACCTTGACCAGTCATTTGCTCAAACGTTATCAAGACGCAGCGGGTCTCCCTCTCTTCTCTCAATATTTTTTAATGACTCTTGCATGCACAACTTATTCCATCTATCTTGCCATAACAGCCGCTGAGTCAGCGTTAAGAGCATATCAATCATCTGCCGACAATCCCAGGGTGTCAAAATTTGACCCCCAAAAATATTATCTAACATAGCTTGCATAAAGGGCACTTGCAGCCTATAATTCACAACTGATTTATGAACCTCCTTGATTAAGTCCCAATGAAAAGGTGCCTGCTGGTTCAGCCCCCCTTGCACTACTGTAATTGGGAATGCAAATGGCACATCAGTTATTCCGTCCCTCAGAGCTCCCTCATACACATTCCTCCACTGCTCGCTAGGATCACAGCCCACACATTGCCCCCTGACTCGCTTTTGCCTTTCACCGTACATTGTTACTGGGGGCTCATCTCACTCATCATCACTGTCCTCCAGCAGTGGTGGATAATCTATTGCAGGGTCAGGTGGGGAGGGTGAGATCTTAGGAATGTCTCTCGGTAATGGTGTCAGAGTGACCTTATTATGCCAAGGAGGTTTTACTGGAGGGGTCGGCTTTGGAGATGCTTCCATACACACGCCTGGGCAATGTGGGTTACGGTGAACACACTCCATGGGACATTTCCCACCTCACTTGCACCCCCCTTATCCTCGATTTGCTCTATAGGTGCTGGTGTAGTCAGTGCAAGTGAAAGGGTGTCCGATGGAGACAAAAATGGATTAGGTGGGGCAAGAACAGATTTATGGCCAGCTGTGCTGCTGTTTCTGCCCCAGATGCCACCTTTCTTTCTGCTTTCATATCCTGCAGTGTGGCTAGTACCAATTTCCATGATACCACCAAATCTGACACTACTTCATCTCCTTTCCCTATAGCATCCTTTAATTTTTTTCCACTACCTTCCCAGGTCCCTAGCTTAAACGCCAAAGCTGGATCAGGGGCATACCCTTGATTGTGGCACCACCTTAAGAGCAGCCATAATGAATATTCATCATACTTCAATCCTCTCTTAGAGAGAATATGCAGTAGGAGTCTGACAATTGCTCTCTCTTTATGTGAAGCTTTCTGCCCCATACCACCCTGGCTGCTCACCTTGCAAGGTGCTTTATCCCATTGCAACAATTCCTCTTTCTCCCAGGCCGTCATCCAACCCCCTGCACCGGTCCAGCCATGCAGCCTCCAGCCGGGCTCCCCCGCGGTGTCTTCTGCACTCTCTAATGGATCGGGGTCACCATTTACGGAAGAATACTGGACTTGCACAACTCTATGAGAGTTATAAAGCAAAGCCACTTTATTATCAAATTTCATATTAATTTATACCCTAAAATTTCCTGATCATGTGCACACTCACTTGCTATTGGTTCTACATGTTTATACATGAGCTGTTCACATGTCCTAAGCTAATACATAATTGGCTATCCTACACAGCCTCCATCACCACCCCCCATCCTGGTTATCTTCTACTTTCTTCTTCTTGCTTCACTGCTTTGCTTCCTCCTTTGCCATTCTCAAGCATACCTCAAGATCATCGCCCGCAGCCCAATTTATTCCCACACAGTCTTGCTGATTGCAGGCATGCCCATTCTCCTTCAGGAATGATCCCATACTTTACAACAGTCCCTTATGGGACTTTCAGACAGACAGGCAACCATGGGGGCTTGTCTGTCTGATGTACAAGCCTTTGATGTAACAATATGGCCTGAAGCAAGAAGTTTTTTTGGGGAAAAGGGAAAAGTCCTGGTGGTATTGGATGCTCTGTAGGGTAAGCCCACGTATATGACCCTCTATATTTTACTAGGGAGACTGTCTTTTTATTTAACATGCACTTAACTGTAACAGAAAATGAAGATCAGATCTATTCACTATGTCAGATTGAATGTCTTTTTTTACTTCAGAAACAAAATCACACTGTAACATGCACGTTTCTTCTGTGACAACCCTTTCCCCTCTCCCATGACAATGGATGGACCTATTTCCAGCTTGTGATGTGAACTCTTCCAATGGAATTATTGCATCTGGGCCATTCTTCTAGCTCCCAGCACAGCTTTATAAGCATTTTCTGTATGTAGCAGTGGGACATACAGTGTAGTGATGAAAACACAGGTGGTAGAGGGGCAATGTCAGATGTGACTTATCTCAAGCCACTATTGCACCAGACATGGAGGTACTCCTCATGAGGAGAAATCCTTGTGAGACCGAGGGGGGTGGCCAGAGGGAAAGCCTTTCTATGTGGGACATCTCTTTAAAGTAGCTTTTTAAACTAAAATAGAAGGGAAAAGCATGTAGACTTTTTGGACCATGGCACTACTACTTGGTGACAAATTTGGTACTCACTCCTCTAGCTTGTAATTCAAAAGATTTTAGCCTAGATTCTTGCCTCACTTGCTGTGTCTCTGCATTTTAGGACAAATTGATTCCCTCCTTGCAGAGCTGCTGCTAACCAAAGGACAAAACACTGGACAGCATGACTCTTGTGCCTCTCTGTCACAGGTATGAGTAAAGAGGGAACTTTTATTAATGTAAATTTAATTTGTAATATGTGATCTACCTATCCAGTGCTCTTGAAGACTGAAGAACAGGTGTATTTTTAATGCTGCAAAAGGGCCATACTAGGGCCTAGAAAGAAGAATAAATTTAGTAGAATTAAATAATAATAATAAAATTAATTAATTAATAAGTTTAATCAGACCCATCCAGGCATCTGTGAGAAAATACATGGCATGCAACATATAATTTTGCACTAAGGTGTTCAGGGAGGGAATTCCTTATGCTTGTGTCTCCAAGCACAGAGGCTTTGGGAAGCATGCTCTTTTCTCCACCAAGGGAAAAAATTCCTCTCTTTAGATAGGAATGAGAACTTGTACAGATAGTG
This sequence comes from Todiramphus chloris collaris, assembly GCA_025345505.1. Lineage (NCBI taxonomy): Eukaryota > Metazoa > Chordata > Aves > Coraciiformes > Alcedinidae > Todiramphus > Todiramphus chloris. Next base: position 14,775,669 of record JANVCC010000057.1, read on the forward strand.
ATGTCACTTCTTTTATAGAGTGTACATAAATGAGAGCCTGTGTCCCTCATGAATTAATCTCAGGACTTCAAGTGTGTGAGTATGCAGCTCCTCCTACATTTAAGACAATTGTTTTCTATTTGCGGATCATGACCTTCTTGTTCTTTCTGCATTGCTAAACGGAGGAGGGTGGGGTGAGGGTCTAACTGTGAGCCAGAGTACTGTGAATGGTGCACTTTTGAGGGAAGTCACAAGTTGGAAAAGTTGAGTCACTGATCTGGCCTTCAGAAGATAGCAGATTAAGTAGAAGGCAAGACTGTTTCCTTAAACATTTACAAGTAGATGGATGCATTCTGAAATGAATTATAATCAGAATGATAATCTACTCCTACCTATGGTTTGTCTCAGAGCATTTATCAATGCTTTCTGATATGCAGTGTTATCTGAGATGGACTGGTGGTCAGATTTGTACAGCACAGCTTGATGTTGAGAAAGTCTACTTAGGTTTTCATCATTCATTCTGTTTATTGATTCACAGTTAACCACACTGCTGCCATGCAAAAGTCAGATGGTGCCAAAAGAAAGAAAAAACAGAAGAGTTCAATTTTTCTGACCTCCACTGAAGTCCTAAATTTCTTTGCTGTCTGTTTACAAATAGGTCCTCAGCTCTTAGTTCTTTTCTTCTGACCTCAGATAAGCAACTTGATCACAAGTAGGATCCCTGGTTTGGGCATGCCTGAGTGGTCATTGCACTGTAAGCCTTAAATTCAGGCCTTATGTTCCCAGTACTTCATTATTCCCTCCCATTTACTTCTCAGTGCTCAGAAGAGGAAAAATTGAGTGTGTCCTGGGGTTCATAGACCTTCCAGTAAGGAGCTGAAAGGCGTTCAGTTATCTCAAGACAAGTTAATGGGCCTCTGGGCAGTTTTGGTAATAAATGGTAATAAATGGAGATGTAGACATTCATATGGGTACTTGTCCTCAATAGCAATAGCTGACAATAATGACTGGGTTTTTTTAAACAACATTCCATTTATTTTTTAATAGTACCATGAAGAACTTGACAAAATAATCTTTCTAAAGAATGCAAGTTGATAAGAGTATAAATCCCCAAGTTCAAGCATTGATTTGCAAGGTGAATTACAGTATCATTAAAAAATCCAGGTGTAGTAGAAACTTCAAAATGCCAGTATTTTAGCATCACTCCAAAGAGTTAACAGCATTTTTCAATCATCCAAATAATTTAAGTAGGAGACAAAATGCTGCTGTGTAAGGGGTTAAATTAGAGGGCATCTCACATTCCTGATCTCTGGTAATGGAATATGGAGCTTTTCAACTCTGAGTAATTTTGGGTTCTACTAATGTGATTGAGTTATGACTGTCCTCTGAAATGGTGTAAGTCCTATTCAGACTGATACCTCTCTCTTTCTCTCACTTTCTCCCCAATACACATGTCATTTTGGTACTTTTGATGAGGAGAGTATACAAATGCTTCACCAGCACAGTCAGAGGCTGTGCAGAACCTGCTGCTACATGAGGAACGGGAAAGGGCACAAGGACTAGCAAACTAGATGTAAATCTTTCGTAAGCTGAGAGATCTGAAATGATCACCTTATATAAATGCACCAAATAGTTTTGAAAGTGATTCTGAAATAGTGAGGCTATGCAGTCTCATTGCATTGAGTGACTAAAACCTAAGCAAGCATGCTGCTTACATTCTGTGTGCAAATCACACAGCTGAAACCATTCTACAGAGCAGTTTCTTCCTGACAGCTTGTATTGCTGCACCTGTTAACATTATATTTGTCATGTCTTTGTTTGCAGTGGATTCTCTGTGGACGGACATCTATCTGCAGAGCTGTCAATCAGTAACTTTAATCACTTACTTTTAAGAGTAGAGAACAATCACACTGCACTGGGAGATAAGTCAATGTGTTAGATAGCTTGGCATGTCTTACTGTTTTATCTCTATCAGTGCTGTTCTGAGGACCAGAATCACAGAAGGGCAGGGGTTGGAAGGCACCTCTGGAGATCAGCTAGCCATGCTGCAGCCTTCCCACCCAGGTGAACTTGAAATGTGGACATGCAGTCAGCCTTTTGAAAGGGTGAAGGGGATTAAAAGTGGAGACTTGTAGTTTTCTTCCTTCAGAGCCTTGCAGACAGCTGGCTCACCACTTCTGAAAGCAATGAAATTGTCTGTTTAGTCTGTGCTCAGTGCCAATCCCCGCTGACATCATAATGCTTATTTGATAAAATCTTCTTAGGGCCAAGAGGTAGCAGCGGTCCCAGAATGGTGCCTGCTCTCTGCCAGCCCTCACAGGTCTTATGCAGGAAGGTATGCAGCCAGGGCTGATTCTAGGTGCTTAAAGAGCAACATGGTGCTAATACACGAACCAGAGTCTGGGCTTGCTTTTATTGCTGAGGTTGCATGGGCAGGGATTACTGGGGGCACCTAGGAGTGGGAAGGCTGCTTTCAGATGTGGAGATGGGGGATTTGGGGAGTGGGCAGGGAGAGATCCATTTTGCTGTGTTACCCCTTCCTGTAGGATGGATGGCAAAGCATTTCTTCATGCCTCCCTCTGCACCGTTCCAGGGTGGCAGTGCAGCTACCTCAGGGGACAGGATACCCAAATCTTGCCCAACAAACAGTGCACAGGAATGGCATGTCCTGCTTCACTGGGCACTTGAGTCTTACTTCTGTGAAGCTCATTCTTAACTCTATTTGGATGATGCAGACTGATACAATGACCAGAGGTTATGGTCAACAGTCACAGGAAAACAGCAAAGAGCTTGCTTAGATGTTCTACTGGTAATGCCCAGTTTCTTTACCAAAAACAAAGCCCCACGGTCCCAGTTTTTTCTTTCACTTTATCAGCTTGTTTGCAGGCAGGGTAAAAAGGGAACAGTTTGGACATTTTTTAATTCCTCAGATTTTCTAGTCAGAGATTCACTAAGAAAATTCATAGCTTGAACCACTGGAATTGCCTTTTACCTGCTATTTCACTCTCCCTTCACTGGCAACTTATCCACACTGATAGATTCCTGTGGGGCTGTCTTCCTTCCTGTTTGGGGTTCATTGCAGTCCAGGGGTGGTTCCCATGTATCTGCTCTGAGCAGGCCTACCTGGACCATGTCTACAGGGTGGTTTCAACTCCAGCAATACATTTATAAATAAAGAAGTCAAAGTACAAGTGAAAGATGGGTTCCATTCTCAACTACATGCTTCAACCAGTTTGCTGAATGTGTCTCTCATTTGGGCCAGGCAAGGATCTGTACCCTGTGCAATGCTATGTCCCTAAGTCCATGTGCTAACTGGCAATTGCACTCCATCTGCCAGCCCTGTGCTCCTTGTTCTGTGTTTACAAATTAATTAGAAATACAGTATGTTCATGGCCAATCTGTGAGCTCAAAGGGATGTACTGTGTCAGATTATCCCTTATGAATTATTTGCCTGGCACTGAAGGGAACATAGCAGCCATGAACAGAAAAATATGCTCTCTCCAGGAAAAATTTGGTTCCTTAAGGGAGATGCAAAGGAAGTTATCCATTCTTCTTAATATTTAAAATAAAATCTGCCTGCTCATTAGCTGTGATCTATTGTTTTTACTTGGGTCCTACAAATGGACTGGATTCAGAAGGTTAAGTCCAGATGAGTTCATGCTGTTCAGCTGGATGATACTAGGAGTTAATTCCTTTTCATGATTCCATGTTCTGTAATACCTCTCAAGCCTGATGATTGCAGCTGTATTTTAAAAGCTTTTTGGTTTGTTTGTTTGTTTTTGCTTTGTTTGTTTGGGTTTTTTTAGGATAATCTGCTGGAAATGTGAAGCTGATAGAAATAAAAATATTTTCTTTCCATAGAAAAAACACAGTATCTGTTTCCATATTTAAACTCTTCTTTGAATTGGCTTGCAAATCAAATTCAGGATTGATTATGGCATTCCAGTGATGACTTGTAACATAAAATCGATTACGGAGATGTAACTGGTAACATTTCCCAAACCTTCTGCAAGTGATTAAAGGTCTCCTTCACATTTAATAACCTGTTTTTTTCTTGTTTACTAAATAAATGTTTTGTTCCACATGGTTTTCTGTGCTTTGTGTTGGTGGCACTTAACATGGCTGGTTTCTGGGAGCCCATGAACTGCTATCTGTTTTAAGTGTAGCTTATCATCCAGGTAATTTTAGAGGTTTCTGGATATGAGATAATTAAATATATGTATAAAAAATCTACCCTGTAGACTGAAACTCCAAATGTGTGCTTGATTGACCTAAGGGTCCCAGCAGGGATTATTATTGTGATTCCCATGCTAACAGAATGTTTTAGGGATTTGCTACTTACGTGAAATCCTCATACCAGGTTTCTGAGCCATCTATTGAACAGCTGACCCACTCATCCCAGTTAACCTTCTTGTTTTCCATATGTGTCAAAGGACTCAAGGTGGAAGGTAGATTGCAAATAACAGACTTGCTCGCTTTGAAGAACTGTGGGAACACTGCAATTCCCCAAGTGTTTGAACATGCCTCTGAGCTAAATATCAATTAAAATTAGCTTACTTTTGAAAGAAAGCCAAAGTATGGGTAACTCTGGTTTTCCTTATAGTTTTCATGAGTTTTATTTACAGCTTCTGTGTAAAAAAAAACCCAACAAACAAAACCAAACAAAACCCACACAAACAAAAACAAACAAAAAAACTGGTTGCAGAGAAACGTGATCTTGGATATCAGAAAGCAGAGTAAAGGGTTTACTATAGATGAGCATGCCTGTCCTTTTAAAATCTGAGTTTATATACAAAACTGTAGAACATTGTGGTTTAAATAGAAGTCATTGGTGTGGTCTGTCAGGGCTAACAAGAGCTTGTGTGGAGATCTTTTTCTTCTGTATTAATATTTAGTGCATCAGCTGTTACTCTAAGCTCCTTATGGGCAAATGGTCTGTGTGAAGAAATAAACTCTACAGGCACACTGCAGGGGGTGCTCCTTTAAAGATCTGTGTGGTCTCTAAATTAACCAAGTAATTCTGAGGGCCTGACTTTCAATTTAGGAATGCTTAGGCTTCCAGTGCCAGAAGTGAAGCAGAAAGTAACAGAAGTGGTGTTTGAAAGGGAACTGAGTGATGGAGGGGAAATAGATGGGAGGAGGAAAAGCACAGTATTCTTAAGCCATTCATACTTTCAGTTGGTATTTTTTTCGTAAGTTTCAGTGATTCTTTTCCCATTCCTTCCTTTGTGCTCTTTTTCTGCTTCTCCCCTGCTTAGGCTCAAATATACAGTGCTAGAAAACATTGGTCCTGATTTTTATCTGCAGAAATGTGCAGAAAAGATTAGAGTTTAAGGAACCTCTGTTCTAGGCTGGAATTTGTGTGACACAAATAGATTAATAGAATGGAGTTTTGGCCAAGAATATAATATTGTCTCTTCTGGTATTAGAGAAAATTTTGTCTTAAAGTTGATGAATCCGAGTCCCCCTCAAAGAGCCAAAAGGGAGGTCTTCTGTGATAAATGTGAGACTTTGCATTATTGCTTGATTGGAATAGTTGTCAAAGTTTAATATTGCAGTTTGTCCCCCTCGTGTAGGCTAAAAAGCTTCCTAGTTGAGGCTGAACTAAGACTTTAAAAATATAGCTCTGAATGACCTTTGGCAAATCTGATCTCAGTGCATCTGTTCAACAGACACAGTATGCCTCTCCAGCAGTGGGAGAGGTCAATCATTCATGTTCACAGCAGCTGAGATTTTCAGAGGAATGAGGAGTATACCAACACCTACAGAGACTGGCAAACTTCTAGAGCTGTAAATTGGAAATGCCACCCTTGTTGTGTGTATATTAGCTAATAACTTGTGAATTGCTTTAAATGAGTTTGGCTAAACTCTGCTTAGTTTTAATATAAAACAATAGTAATATGAGCTGTGCACCTAAATTAGACTGAGTCCAATGTTCGTCAGTAATGTTATCCATGCTGGTACTAGCCAGGTTTTTTAGCAGGCTCTTCTGAGTAGCACCTGCCTGTCACCTCCCTAACAAGGAACTCACCAGATTGTTCTTTATATCTCATACTATAGCTTACATTGCCCCAAATCTGCAGTAAAATTTGTCTCAGTGGGGTGAGAATCCAAGCCATAAACTTGAAGTAGCTATACTGTGCTGGCAGGTTGGGTAACTGGAATCTAGTTCACCAGCATTGTGCACGCAACTGGGTGGCTTTGTATGAGGCTCCAGGAAGTATGGAATCTGTAGCTGAAAGTTCCCTGCTGCTGTACTTGTTAAACTTGAAGCTCCAGGAGGTACTGCTGCCTGCTGAGCACTCAGCACATTATCTCTGTATTTCAGGATTTGACCATACTTAGAGAAGGATGGGGGAGTTCTCCAGAGTTGCAACCCTCAGGAGGTACTTTCTCATCCCCTAGGCCTCAGGTAATGCACCTGGAAATTAAATGCATTGCATTTAAGAGGAACAAAACCAGAAAAGCACATCCGGAAAAGGAGCAGAATTTTCTGCCTGCTAAGTTATAGAAATTATGTGTTTGTTATTTAATTGAAAGGGATTTTCAGTTTAAGGTTTAGTGGAAAAATGCTTCATCACATTATGCCAGAGCAAGGTGTAGATAATGAAGCTTTTTCAGCTCTTGCTGGCCAAGTGTGTGGTTTCTGTTATGTTTTGAGGTGTGGACTCTCCACTGCAGTATTTCTAAAAGGGAGGGAATAAACTTAGACAATCAAAGCAGTTTAGGTATATCTATGTAGTTTTAAAAATGTGAGAAAGCAAGAGTGATACAAAGGTCCAGAGATGTAAATCTTACTTCAACCATCAAGCACTGTGGCTGCAGTAGTAAACAGTTTTTTAAAAGGCCTTCTATAAACTTGATTGGCTAATGGCTTCTTCAAAGGAAATACTTTCCTCTAATTTGCTGAACTTCAAGTACACCAACAAAACAGTTACAAAAGCATACTTCAGGCTGTCAATTATCCTGGGAATTTTAGGTGGCTGTGTTGCTATTAAGAGACCAAGTAGACCAGAGAAGGATGAGCACAGCTTTCTTGTCTGAGCCCTGACCATATATTGGTGCCTGTCTACTCCCCTGGTCCCTATTACCCAGCTGGGACAGATCCACCTCAGAAAGCAGGAGGAGAGCTGAGACAGTCTTGGTCAGGAGGTGCTCACCTCCTCAAGTACACAGCAGTAGCACAAATGTAGGGAACTGTTTGTTTGGACTGATGCTTCTCAAGCTGCCTTAACCTTACTCCTGCTGACAGTCTTTCCTGGCACTTCTAGGTAGGTGATGCCCAGTACCTGCTTTCTGGTTTTTTTCTGCTTTCCCTGCCACCCACAAAGATGAAATAAGAAGATGAGGCACTTTTACTTATGGAGACTTATCCTTCCAAATTCTGACATAGACATCTCGGGAGGGGAAAATCAAAATCCTTCTGGTAACAGTTACCCATGGTGGTCAGGAAGCTTTCTACTGTCTGGGGATAAAGGATTAAAAAAAAAAAAAAATAAATCTTTGTAGCCAGCAAAGGTTGTGACAAGATGTTCACCTTGCTGGAGCTTGTCTCCTGCTGCCAGAGACTTGTTTCAGGCATGTTGCTGGCTCTGGAAGTGCAGCTCACAGGTCCCTGTGGGTCTTGGCAAAGGCAGCACCTTTTCAACATGCCACCTAACAGCCCAGTTCAGCCAGAGGTTGCTTTGGACTAAGGTCATGAATTTGTTACAAAATGCCAGTCCCATGACTGTTTACAGCATAACTGGTTTACAAGATTGTATATGGAACCAAAGCCCGGTCTTTCGGGGTTTATGCTAATCATAAGGACATAATTAAAAAACACTCTCTGACAGGGCTAGACCATGGTGTAACATACTTGGCAGTGATGTGCTTACCTGATGCTGTTATGAAGCAGTAAGCAAGGCTGTTCTTTGTTGTGTTGACTCTCCCTGTGACACTTTGTTCTCCTTTCTCTCTGTCCTGATGGTTAACTCATGGTGTAAGTATTTTGGCTTTGCTTTTATAAGCTGTAGACAAAAATGAATTGCATGTCATATCACTGAGTAGGCAGAGCTTTTTGGTATCATTGCAGTGACAGTTTTCCCTGAGGTGCTTGGATTGCACACTCTGTCTTGACCTGGGCCAGGCCTGTGAATGCAAATATTCACTTCAGACTAATGCTTTGCTTTCATTATTTGACACAAGTGTCCAACAGCTTCACTGCTTTTTGTAAACATGCAGATCTTTCCCCTGAAACAGAGAAGAAAATGCAAGAGGAGAAATCCGCCTTTACCTTCAGCCACTTGTGCCAGGAATGGTAAGTTCAAGAGAAAAGCAGATGCTTTTGCAGTATCAGCGGCCAGCAATGAGGTTGCACTGGAGCTCTGGATCAGGAGCTGAGCCTGATAAATGTGTTGTTCTGCTTTGTCTGTGACTCTCTCATGAGTCAAGCCAGTCATTCTAGCAGTTTGTAGGGAGAGGTAAAGCCTACGATAGACAAATTAACATGAGTTGCAGGAAGGCTTCTTCTTAGGCTTGAAAAGCAGTAACGAAATTTGAGCAGAGTGTAGGCTGAGAGCAATTGCTTTTAGCAGTTTACCTTGAGTTTGCCTTGATCGTATTTTTGTGATACATTAAAGCCTGCTGGATTAGGGAAAACTATTTGGCCTGTTCACAGTCAGCTGTGTGTGGAGGTGACTGCCACCTGATGGCAAAACCTGGGGACGGTGTTGACCTCTTGGGTCACCCTGTGTGCCAGCCAGGTGTGTTCTGAACCTGAGTATAGCCCTTAACAGGGCAGACAAAGCCCCCGTGCCTCCAAGAGAAAAAAAACCACTGTGCAAAACAGGGCACTGCTCAAAGGTGGCCTTCACCTGACAGCCTGCACAAAGGAAAGCACTTCACAGCTTACAAAGAGAGCATGAAGGAGTGACAAGGTGCTCTGGACCTACCTACTCAGGGATTATCTCTGTCTCCAGTTGTAGACAGCATGGTTTATTGCAGGACATCTTTGTATCTAAAAGTTACTGACAAATTTCTTGCTGAAAGGTTTCACTGTAGAAAGGGAGAAAGATAAGATTATGATTCCTCCCTGAGTAGGAGTAAGAAGAAGCAGACCTAAGACTTTCACCATTCCTTCCAGTTGACTACAGAGCAATTTTATTTTTAACAAAAGCTAATGCTAGAAAGTTAATATAACTGATGATACACCTGAGAGCTCTTGTGTCACTTCCTGAATTCTGAAAATCTTCTTAGGATTGGAGACATGTATTGATTTTTCTATTGCAGGTTGAGTGTGCTTGCTAGCTTTCTCCACTGTGACAGATTAGGTCATCTCCACTGAAGGTCACTGACAGGTTTACATCTTTTACTAGAGTTTGGGGGTTTGGCTTCTGTGTGCCTGTCTGTGCTTGGTTTGGCCAGCAGAGGGTACTAAATGAAAGGTTAATATTGAAAGAAGTTTTCCCTGTCAGGCTGAGCTCAAAGTTGAGGATAAAAGCTGCACTTCTGCTAATGGAGGGGCATATAAAAGACAGTAAACAATTAGAAACACTTACACCTCAAGTGGCTTTCCTATGCAAATTTGCTTTGTTTTATGACAAAAACGTTTGAATTTAAAACTTGCCAATCCTGTAAATTATTGCTGTTTTTACTCAGTATTCAGTTAGCAATGTGTGTTAGTTCACATCCTTGATGGCATACTTCGTAGAATTGAATAAATGTTACTAATTAGGCTTTTAGTAAAAACAAAGCCATAAAAGCAGTTATGAAGTGATTTCATTATTTTAAACAAGATAATTTATGTTAAAGAATGTGTATCTAAATCTAGTCCTCAAAAGCAACAACATAAAGTATTTATTCTCTAAGATTACCATGGAATTTTCAGACACCATTTTTATCCTTTTGCCACTTTACTTTCTTTTACATCACAGCTATCTGTCATTACCAGATGTTGTCTGTCCTGAACTGGGAGGGGTGTTAGTCTCCCTTACTCCACTTCTTTTCAGACAGGCTTCTTGCACAGACTTGGATAAAGATCATGCTCTATGTTTCCTAGCTTATTGCTGCTTATTTCCGTAAGCCCTAGACACAGCTTCACTGTGCTAGTCACTGTTTGGGTCAGTGGCTGGAGCAGGATGCAGTCCTTGCCATCTTCTTGTAGCAGTGAAATCTTTGCCTACTCTGCTGTCCCAGATCTGGGGATAGAAGTGTTGGCCAGTTGATGTGATACTTCTGAAGTTCCTTGCAGTTGTTCTGCACATTGTCATTACTAGTGAACTTGTGCAGCTCCTGAGTTGTTATTGGAACCCATGGACTGCCCCTGAAAAGAGCTGCTGTGCTGCTCTGCTTCCAGTGCTGTGTCTGAGGACTGAGCATCTGCACTGTGCATGGTTGTTGGCAAAAATAGCCTGGACTGCATTTGGAGCAGTGTTAAGCAGGGGCTGAATGGAAGGCTGCAGGCAACAAATCTGCCCATTTTGGCTCATACTGTGACATCCTCATGAATTTTAGTTTCTTTGTTCTCTGTAAAACAAGGTTATGTCCTGGTTTAACCCTAAACCGTGACAGGTTAATGTTTTAATATTTCATTGCAAAGTTGTGACCTGCATTCATATTTTCAAGAAACTATGTTATTGCTATTTTGCTAACTTCTCCTGTCCAACCTTGTGTTCCCAACTGGGTGGAATTATGTGTGGAAAAGTGAAATACAACTGTTATCAGGAAAAAAAAAAAAATAGGACTTCTGGAATACATTTTTAGAAAAAACAGATTAGAAAGAAAAAATGGTGGCATTTTTCAGCTTAAATTCCAAAACAATTTAATGTTACATCTAGGAAATGTTCTTCCATCTAGTGTTAGAATATTTTGTAGGTATAAATCAATTTATATAAGAAATATCCTTTTGTCTTCATGTTTTGTACATATAATGGTAATATGAATAGTGAAACTGAAAATGCAATTTAAGATTGAAATCAAATGTGCAGAAATGCAGAATTGAGGTTCAATGTCCAGTTGGACCCTATCACTTCTCATATGATTTGCGATACCTCCTCTCTATTGCATGTTATTTGTCAAACTATCAATACTGTATGGAACATGTTAAATTATGAATATGGATCTGCATCTACAAAAATGTAGTATGGAGAGGAGGAAACCTCAAGCATCATGTATGTTTGCTGAACCTCAGCACTCTGCACCTTTCCTCCTCTAAGCTGCAGGGAAATGTGGAAAATTACAGTCCTTAAGGAATTTGTTTCAGAACGTGATGAGACTGTGAAAGAAATGTTATGATGGAAGCTGAAACTTAACCTTGACACTGTGAAATGTGTGCTTATTGGTAACATAAACCGTGAAAGAATGTTACTTGGAAACCTTCCCATTATCTCCACCTTGTTTTCCAATTTCTGCCTGCTTTTCCCCTTTATTGCTGTGATGTGACTGCTGTCTGTCCTTGCTGTCTGGAGTCCATTTCCTTCCAGCCTGGCCCTGGGGCTCTGTTTTATCTCTAGTAATTCTCTCCATGCTGTTAAAGCTTCTCAGACCCCACTGAGCTCATATCAAGCACACCCTCTTCATCCTTCTGGGCCAAGCACCTGCTTTTCACATCCCTAAGGTCTTCACATCCATAAGACCTCCATAAGGTCTTCCTCCCAAAACCTGTCACTAGCTATCTGTGATAGTGTCATTGTGTAGCATTGTCCGGTCTTCAGTAATGTCTGCTGGGAGAGGTTTCTCAAATGATCTGAGAGGCTGCTAGTAAGATTGATTGCAGGAGTCTTGATCCCATTTTCTTCTTCCTGTACAGCTTGGCTGCAGGAAATATTGCCTGCAAAGCCCCAGGTAACCACTGTTTTTATGTGCACAATTCAGCATCTTTATCCTTCTGTTATCCCATCCCAACAAATGAAATCTTTGGACAGTCTTCCTGGCACTATGTCAGTATTCACCTTAGCACAGCTTTTGAGCTTTTTCTTTGACTACTGCAGGCATTGCCATTGTCCTTCTGTGACTCAGGATGATATCACTGTGTGGATATCATCCAGACTTCTGCAAATGTCCTTATGTCCAAAAGGGGTCTGTATTTCACAAGCTGAACTTGAATCAAAGCTGTAAAGGATACAGTCCTTCCTTTCGATCCACACTAAGCCTCCTGTCCAGTCTGTAACCCTTTTACGCTTCTGTTACTATAGTGTGCATCTCTGCATCCTTAGCAAACCTTCCTGCATCCTCATGGCATGCTGAGGCAAGGACTTCTTCTTGTTTTAAGTCTGTTTTGAGTTTCCCATATTTCATCCCTCTCTCTTCTTGCACATGAGATCTCTTCTTGCACATTGATCTCTTTCTCCTTCAGCTGCTTTCAGTCTAGTGCCTCTAACCCCTTTGCTGTGAGATGCCTTGCTTCGGACTGGCACACAACAACTTGCACCATTCCTTTGTCTGTGTGGTGGGTTGACCCCGGCACAGCACCAGGTGCCCACCAAGCCCTTCTATCACTCCCCCCGACCCCCCTTCAGCACAGCACGCAGGGAGAGAATGAGACGCAAAGCACAGGGGTGTGGGTTATGATAGATAAGATGTTATTCTCTACTTCCCGTCCACAGGCAATGTCGGGCCGAGTCCAGGAAGCAGGGCTCCAGGAACATGTAGCAGCCACTTGGAGGACGAAGCAGAATGCCCCCCCATCCTCCTCCTGCCCTCTCCCTTTATAGTTGAGCTGACATCATATGGTATGGAATAGCCCACTGGTCAGCTCAGGTTGGCTGTATCTTCTCCCCCATCCTGCCCCCCATCCTCTGGTGCCATGTGAGCACTGGCAGTCATAACATGGGTGTGTTATCAACACCCTCCAGCTCCCAGTGCTGCAGCATGAGGGCTGGATGGGGAAAAGCAGCTCAGCCAGACCCACTACAATCTCCACCCCTTATTCCATACCATTTGCGTCATGCTCAGGCCCCACATAATACATACTTGAGCCATCTCTAAAGCCAACCAATACATTATCATCAACTACTATCCCCCAGTCCTTTAACAGATAGTTCCTCATTCCATGAGATTCCTTCACTCGATGACTTGGGTCTCATCTGTCAAGGTGGATGTTCTGGACAGAAGCAGTACGTCTGATTGTTGGGCACCAACACCGGCTAGATCTTGGTCCTTGCTGTACTTATCCGGTCCTTCACCAAATTCACTTTCTTTTATTCCATCTCCTTCCTACAGCATCATTTCCTGCAACATACAACTCACATTCCAGATCATCTTTCTGCCAACGCCAAATCTCCTTGAGGTACACACTGGGTCTCACCATCCTCCCGCATTACCCACCAGGTATATATCCAGGTCCTTGAGCAAAGACAATCCCACGAATGGGTTTGCCTTTTCCCAAGGGTCGAGCTATCCACACTGCCTTCCCCAACCACCTCCCAGTGTGCACTACAGGGACCTTATCTCCTCCCACAACAGGCAGGGGTTTTGTTTGGGCAGGGCCAGGACAGCTAACAGATCCTCTGGTGTTAACTAACCAGGTGGCCTTTGCTAGATGTTTGTCCCATTGTTTAAAGGTCCCACCCCCTAATGCTTTTAATGTGGTTTTTAACAGCCCATTGTACCTTTCAATCTTCCCAGAGGCTTGTGCATGATAAGGGATGTGATACACCCACTCGATGCCCTGCTCCTTGGCCCAGGCATTCACGAGACTATTTCAGAAATGAGTTCCATTATCTGATTCAATTCTTTCTGGAGTACCATGCCGCCACAAAATCTGCTTCTCAAGGCCCAGGATGGTGTTCTGGGCAGTGGCATGGGGCACCGGGTACGTTTCCAGCCACCCAGTGGTTGCTTCCACCATTGTAAGTACGTGGCGCTTACCCTGGCGGGTTTGTGGGAGAGTGATGTAGTCAACCTGCCAGGCCTCTCCATATTTATATTTTAGCCAATGTTCTCCATACCACTGGGGCTTTAACCTCTTGGCTTGTTTGACTGCAGCACATGTTTCACATTTGTGGATGACCTCTGTGATAGCCTCCATGGTCAGATCCACCCCTCGATCTCGAGCCCATCTATACGTTGCATCTCTTCCTTGATGACCCGAGGTGTCATGGGCCCATCGCGCTATAAATAATTCACCCTTCCGCTGCCAATCCAGATCCACCTGAGCCACTGCCACCTTGGCAGCCTGGTCTGCCCGCTGGTTGTTCTAATGTTCTTCAGTGGCCCAGCTTCTCGGCACATGGGCATCCATGTGGCGCACCTTCACCACCAGGTTCTCTACCCGAGCAGCAATGTCCTGCCACAGCCCAGCGGCCCAGATGGGTTTGCCTCTGCGCTGCCAGTTGCTCCGTTTCCACTGCTGCAACCACCCCCACAGGGCGTTTGCCACCATCCAGGAGTCAGTGTAGAGATAGAGCACTGGCCACTTTTCTCGCTCGGCAATATCTAGGGCTAGTTGGATGGCTTTCACTTCTGTAAACTGACTGGATTCACCGTGTCCTTCAGCAACTCCAATGACTTGTCGTAGGGGATGCCACACAGCAGCCTTCCACTGTCGATGTTTTCCCACAATGCGACAAGACCCATCAGTGAACAGGGCGTATTGCTTTTCATCATCGGATAATGTGTTGTATGGTGGGGCCTCCTCAGCACGTTTCACCTCTTCCTCTGGTGACATCCCAAAATCTTTGCCTTCTGGCCAGTTCGTGATCACTTCCAGGATCCCTGGGCGACTGGGGTTCCCTATTCGAGCCCGTTGTGTTATCAATGCAATCCACTTGCTCCATGTGGCATCAGTTGCATGGTGAGTAGCTGGGACTCTCCCTTTGAACATCCATCCCAGCACTGGCAGTTGGGGTGCCAGGAGGAGCTGTGCTTCTGTTCCCATCACTTCTGAGGCCGCTCGAACTCCTTCATATGCTGCCAGTATCTCCTTTTCTGTTGGAGTATAGTTGGCCTCAGATCCCCTGTATCCTCGACTCCAAAAACCCAGAGGTCGGCCTCGTGTCTCCCCGAGTGCCCTCTGCCAGAGGCTCCAGGTAAGACCATTCTTCCCGGCTGCACTGTAGAGTATGTTTTTGATATTTGGTCCTGTCCGGACTGGCCCAAGGGCTACAGCATGCACAATCTCCTGTTTAATTTGTTCAAAGGCCTGTTGCTGTTCAGGGCCCCAGTTAAAGTCATTCTTCTTCCGGGTCACATGGTAGAGCGGGCTCACAATGAGACTGTAATCTGGAATATGCATTCTCCAGAAACCCACAGCTCCCAGGAAAGCCTGTGTCTCCTTTTTCTTGGTTGGTGGAGACATTGTTGTTATCTTATTGATCACGTCCATCGGAATGTGTTGACGCCCACCCTGCCATTTTATTCCAAGGAACTGGATTTCCTGCGCAGGCTCCTTCACCTTGCTTTGCTTTATAGCAAAACTGGCCTCCAGGAGGATTTCAATTATTTTCTTCCCTTTCTCAAAAACTTCTCCTGCTGTGTTGCCCCATACGATGATGTCATCACTGTACTGGAGATGCTCTGGAGCCCCACCTTCCTCCAGTGCAGTACGGACCAGTCTGTGACAGATGGTGGGGCTGTGTTTCCACCCCTGGGGCAATCGATTCCAGGTGTACTGGACTCCCCTCCAGGTGAAGGCAAACTGTGGCCTGTACTCTGGTGCTATGGGAACGGAGAAAAATGCGTTAGCGATGTCAATCGTGGCTCGTGGTGTACCACTTGGCTGCCTTGGACTCCAGCTCATACTGAAGTTCTAGCATGTCTGGCACAGCAGCACTCAGCATCGGTGTAACTTCATTCAGACCATGATAGTCCACTGTCAATCTCCATTCTCCATTTGACTTTTGTACAGGCCATATGGGGCTGTTGAAAGGTGAATGAGTTTTGTTGATCACGCCCTGGCTCTCCAGCTGATGAATCAATTCCTGGATAGGGATCAGGGAATCTCTGTTGGTGCGATATTGCCGCCGATGCATCGTTGTCGTGGCCATTGGCACCAGCTGCTCTGCAACCTTCATCAGCCCCACTATAGAAGGGTTCTCTGAGAGACCTGGCAAGGTGGACAACTGTTCACTTCCCTCCGCCTCCAAGGCAGCAACAGCAAAAGCCCACCGGTATCCTTTTGGATCCTTGAAATAGCCTCTCCTAAGATAGTCTATGCCAAGGATGCACGGGGCGTCTGGGCCAGTCACAATGGGGTGTTTATACCACTCCTTACCAGACAGGCTCACTTCAGCCTCCAATACTGTCAACTGCTGAGATCCCCCTGTCACCCCAGAAATACTTATGGGCTCAGCTCCTCTGTATTCTGATGGCATTACTGTGCACTGTGCTCCTGTATCGACTAAGGCCTTGTACCTCTGTGTGTCTGACGTGCCAGGCCATCGGATCCACACAGTCCAGTAAATACGATTGTCCCTTTCCTCCACCTGCTAGAGGCAGGGCTTCTCTATTCCTGCTCCTGGTCTGAATATTCACTGGCTGACCCTTGCTGTGTCAAACCAGAATTCCCCTCATCAGGCTCGGTGGAATTGATTTTATTCTTCCCGTATCTGCGAGATCGTCGATTGCCTTCTTGTGCTTCAACACTGACTGCATTAATGGTCTTCTTGGATGACCCTGAAGCCAGGAAGCAACAGTTTCCACGGTTGGATTATCCATTTGTGGATAATACATTGCTGCCAAGCTGGCAGAATATGATGCTGGCGCATTCTTAATCACTTTCCTCCACATGGCCCTTGTACACTGAACATCCTCTGGATCTTTAGGATGCTCATCATCATCTAAATCCCCATAGATGAATTCCAGTACTGTTAGTTCCCTCAGGTACTGGATACCTTCATCAGCAGTGGACCATTTTCCTGAGGAGGTGGCATTCATTAAGTCTTCCTTGAATGGATATCTTGCTTTGACACTTGAAAGGAGCCGTCTCCAGAGACTGCAAATTGCTGCCTCTTTTCCAATTCCTTTTTCAATGCCACGATTCCTAGCAAGGGAGCCCAGCTGTTGGGCTTCCTTACCTTCCAGCTGTTGGGTATCAGCCCCAGTATCCCAGCATTGAAGCAGCCAGGTAACAATGCGTTCCCCTATCTGGCAGCCGTAATCTTTCCTCAGGTCTCTAAGTTCTGACAAAGTCAGGGACCGGGTGGTCTCTGCCTCTTGCTTCAGTTCTGTGACCCCCTCCTCCTGTCTTCCTGTTGAGGGCCCAGCTTGCTGGTCATGTTCTTCCTCCTTTTCCACCTCCCTCACTAACCGAGGGTAGGGGCCTGTTGTTCTCCTCGTCCACTGCTTCTTTTTCACTACTGGGTCAACTTTGGCAGTTGTTGTTGCAGTCCCTATTTCAACTCCGGTGTCTTTGGATGCAGTTTGGGTCCCTGCCTCAACCACAGTCTTCTGAGGGTACTCAGCTGTGGCTCGATAGGCACAGGCCAGGCCCCAGTACAGTGCTAAGAGCTGCTGGTTTTCATCAGGGTAGACAAGGCACCCTTCTATTAAATGCTGTGTCAGCTTGCCAGGGTTGCTTGCTGTTCAGGGGTAAAGTCCCAGGCTACAGGAGGTGACAACCGTCCTAGGAACCTGCCCAAATCCTGCCAGACCCCTTGCCACCCAGGGACAGGCCGTCTCGGGGCACATTTCGGTGTCATCCCACCTGAAACTTGTCTCCTCTCAGGCCAAACTGGGACCAGACTACATACAACCCGGATTAGGACAACGATATTGATTAGTAGTATCCAGAAGCTCACATAAGGGTGGACGAGGACCTTGGGAGCATGCACGAATAAATCATCTATGTCAATTTCCGGTAGAAAGGGAGAGATAGATTCATTCATTTTCTCCCCAAGGTAGCCCCCCCAACACAGCAAAGCCACCAATGCCAGTGTGAAACACATCGTTACTATTTGTGCCAGGGTGCTCCCGAGGCCCTTCATCCTCCCCACTACAGTCTGCAAAGGTCGTTATATTTTATTTCAATACAGCAGATTTCTTAAATTCCTCTGGGCTTTCATTAAGGAATAGTGAAAATTCTACCAAAAATGTCCATGTAAATCTCTTCCAAACTGTCCTCTGTCTCAACAACAAATTAAGAGATGTAAGAGTTAGACAATGCTGCTGTTGTGCTGAGATCACCTGCCTGTCACAGTGAGCAATGTTGTTTTATTTAATTTGTACTCCTGTGCTTACCTCTGTCACTTAGGTCTTCTTTTGTACTACATTTAAGCCTCTGGCAGACAGAAAGGCTTAATGTCTTTTGGTTTCATTATACTTCCTTCGAACTGATAGCTAGAAAATGCAAAAGTAATGGACAAAATGAACCCCACAACTATTTATGATGTGAGCATCTAAACAAGAATAGAGGAGTTTACTGTATAAAACCCTATAGTCATAAGTGCCTTTGCTTGTTCACAGCATAAACTACCTGGTGATAATACATAAAAGTATGAACTGTGAAGATCATTTACACTGCACTGCATCACTGCCTAGGATAGAACAGCCCTGTATTTGAAAGGTGGGTTAACAATGTGAAAAGTAAATCTGGAGTGCTTGCTTTAGAAAACAGCACCACTATGCCATTTTCTGACTCTGAAAACAGAGATGTATGAACCCACTTGTGTATGAACCCACTTCCAAAGTCAGTCTTGAGTCACTAAGTGATTTTTAGCAATTACTTAATAGTACTCCTGTATTGTGTATTGTGACATATCTCCTTAAGGACTTGTACTATTTCCTAGAATAATATTTGAATTTCATAGTTGCATTTGCTTCTTTCTGATTTTTTTCTGAAGATCTCTACACATGCCAAATCTTACAGTGCTTCTGAGGAACTTCAATAATTTAAAAACCTGTTTCCCCTCAGTTATTTGTGCTAAATGTTCACTACTGTTCTCGAATTCTCAGCCTGCTGATCAGGTCAGATGGTTTCTTCTAATGCCTAGATTTTTTCAAAGCCTTACATTACATTTAAGCCACATGATTCTTTAAAATCAGTAATTGCTGTTTGTCTGCAATTCTGTGTAATATCCTGAAAGTGTAATGCTAGCTATTGTTTAATACTTCAACAGTGGTTTTTTGCCTTTGATTCTTGGGAGCAAATGCAGGTTAATTAAACTGTAAACTGACCTAGCATTAGGTAATTATCATTATTTATTCAGGATTAATAAGGATAGTGAAAATGTCCCCTTTCTATCCTGTGACAGAAATTGTGTTTGTATGTGTACATTCAGGAAACAGCAACGTAAAGTCAGCCATAAATCTGAACAGTTGTGCCATTTATTCTCACATGCAGTATAAAACAGTTACATACAAAATAAAGACTGATTATAAAGCTCTCTGAGGGCCATGGTGTATGCCTGGTATATCAGCAAAGTTCAGCTAGCAACACTAGAAGCTTTCATGTGCCAAGAGCTCAGGATGAGAAGGAAATAATGGTATCTAGTCTAGAGCCACATAATCACAGACAGCCTCATAACTGAAACTGCTGCTCCAATCTTGTTTTTTTTAGGTTGGGCTAGACTTTACAACTAGTCTGCTGTCTGCAGAGTCTGCTGTCTGCAGGAGCTGAAATATGAAGAAGTTCTGTCCTGCTCCCATTGATGAATCAATCAAAACAGTGTCAAAGACAGCAATTAGTGAGTTTTGCCTCAGTTGTGATTTCAAATCCTGTGCTAATGTGGAAAAAAGCAAATGGAGCTGCTTAGTGTGGCAAGATCCATAGAGCACCTATTTCATGCACTGTGAAACACTTTTCAGTATCTTGAGGGGCTTTGCATTGGTAATTAGAGATTAGTCATTGGGGAAGAATGCCTGCTATAAGCAGGTGCTCATGCCTGCAGTAATGCCTGGAGTCTGAAGGAAAGACTGCACCCTTTAAAACATGTTTGAGAATACAAACCCATTTATACAGCTGCCAAGGCCTCTACTTTCTTTCATTTCCCATCTGGACAGGATTTGAACCAGTGACATAAGGGTAAAAAGACTGCTATCCTGTTACAAATCCCCTGAAACTTCTTGTTCACCAGCTCTTATTGCTGGTCAAGGCTTCTCTTTAACAGCTACCTCTCACATCCTATCTGGATGGGGAGGTCTTACAGCTCTGGCCTTAAAATTCATGCAGCTTTAGAAAAAAACTTAGATTTCCAGACAATCAGTCGCATTTCTAAAAATGCACGGCTGTTGTGAACATCCAGGCAGGGACTAGCCTAGAGGCATCTGATAGTCTAATTGGATAATAGCCCAATACTGTAAAGGCAGCTAGGAATGCCCGTCCCCCCCCTTAATATTATTTGCATATATTTGGGTAACACAATTAGCATAATACTCTAAGTAGCTGTTGATACTAATTACAAGGCCGCATCTGGAAATATTTGTAACATCTATTTTTGCTGTGCTTTTTCAGTGAGCAAAACACAATCAGTTTTTAAAGCAATAGATAAATTGTAAGCTTTCAGCTCTGAGAATGTATGAACAGCCTCTTGGGGTTTTTTTTTTCTATTAAAAGAAGCTTTCATATTTATGCCTCAACTTTTGACTGCAAAACATTATTAAATACTCTGAAATATCACTACATCAGCACCCCCTCAAAACTATATTTTCACTTTTCTTACATGAAAGTTCTCATTTTGGAATGCATCTTTTGTATAATTAGGGTAACAATTCTGTATTGAATATGTGGTGTCAGGTGCACTGAAGACTCTGTTCTCTTGACATATTAATCCACCCCTGTCCATACATGGAATAAAATTCTATTACAGTGCATGCATTTAAACAGCTCCTTTCACTAGGAACAAATGACAATTACTCCACAATAATAACTTCTACAGTTTGCATCCACTCTTTTCTGTAAGCCTCACTAGGAAACTCAAAAAGAATTCATACAAATTTGGTAACCAATAAATTAGAGTCTTAATAAAAATGGAAAAGCAATTTATTACATGCAGAGGAGACAACAATGCAAATTATATTTAGAAAACCTTTTTCTTATGTCTGAAAGATTTTATTTAACATGAGTTAAATTAAGGCAAACAATTCTAGAAAGTATTTGTTTTGCAACGGGGATATTTTGCTTACTATTTTTATTAAGAAAGTGTTAGAAATAATGTTTTGCTTTTTACTTTGTTAGTGTAATGTTAAAGACTCTATAAAACAATTTATGCTAGAGTTTTAATTGAATCTGAAAAATCAAGTCAAGGTCCCTTTCTGACAAACCCTAAATCTGGCACTGTTTAAATGAGGCAGATGCTGGGGGGGGGGGGAACTTGGCTTCTGCAGAGAAAGCACCACTCTCTCTTGCAGTGATTTTTCAACCTGTGATCCATAGTTCCCTGTCTAAGGATCACTGCTTAAATGTCAAATATCAAATACTGTGTTTAGCAAGAGCCAGAGAGTGGGTTGCTGACCTGCATTGTGATTTTAGTAATGGAGTCCTTTTGATGTACTGCCTGTGATGTTTAGTGACATAAACCAGTTTTTGTTTGGAGCTATTCTTGTGGATGCTTTGGAAATATGTTCTGTTAAATAACTGTAACATTTTTCTTATTTTAATAGTCTGGACAGTATCCTTACTAGGGTAAGCAAGCATGTCAGATTCCCTTAGTCCAGACCCCGGCAGAGACCTCAGGGACTTTCAGTATGTACACAAGAGGAAGCTATAGCAGGTCTCATGGTGATTTTAAACTCTTTCTGTGGATAGAGGCATTTTAATTGGGAAGCATTTGCTTTCCCCTGAAGGAACAGCACAGGAGTTTTACAGGGTTAAAGCCCATAGGTCTGTATTTAGCTGAAAGATAAGGGTGAGCAGCTTCTATTTATGTCATGCAGCTGTTTAAATGACCACATTGCTGGCTGGAGGCATCGGCACAGCTGCTTTAAGTAGCTTATTGAATCTGAAGCTTTGCTGTTTACTGCTGCCCTTTTATTCCTTCTTAAAACAGACAGAAAAATCATGTTTGTTCTCACAGAATAAATACCTATTCCACTTTTTCCCTAGGGAAATATTTGCTTGCATCTGAAAAGCAATGCAGGAAGTCAAATAATGAGCA
>JANVCC010000057.1:14797757-14895214 GCA_025345505.1 Todiramphus chloris collaris
TATTTGCTTGCATCTGAAAAGCAATGCAGGAAGTCAAATAATGAGCATTTAGACTTTCCAGTTATCCAGAGCTTGGAGAAAACAACCACCATGTGTTCAGAGAGAGGTGAAGTCCTGTTCTCAGCCTTCAGAGTAGGGAGTCAGTACTCAGAGACCATATCATTTTATACAGCACCCCATATCACACTCTATTTCTTTCCCAACATTGGGCAGAATTCCTCACAGAAGAGCCTTGGTCTCTAATGGCCTTAGGTAAGAGCCAGCACCAAAAGCAGACCAACTGAGATGGTGCTGCAGCTGAGGTCAGCCTTCACAGCACTCAGCAGTGCCCATTAGGAATGGGTCCTTTTATTCCTTCATGGGCAGTTAAACTTCCTTGCTGTGAACCACTCTATACAGTCGGGCAGGGCAGGGTTGTTTTGATTTGGTTTTCATGTCTCCCTCTTGTTGATCTAACAACAAATGGAGGATTTGGAAATGGCACAGAAACCATCCTATAAGGGAGGTATCCTGGGACTGCGACCAAGGCACAGGGCATCTCTGAACCTGGCTTCAGCAAGGCAGGGTGGAAGATACAGGAGAGAAGGTGGATGCCAGTACGTGAAACTACTGCTGTTTTTCACCCTCAGAGGATAAAAGGAACAGAGTAGATGTTGGGATGCCCTAAGCTGGTTCCAGTCTGTACTGTCTGCGCAGAATCTGGATTATGACCAGGTTTGTAAAAACAACTTCAAAGCACAAAGGTTTAACATAGCAACCTCTCTTCCCTGCTCCTTTCCCCATGTGGAGCTTGGGGAACTGGGATTTCACATGCTGTTTTCCTACAGTCTTTGATACAAGTACATAAATTGCTGTAGCCCTGGTTAGTGCTTCACAGGCATGTAAGAAAAAGGGAACAAAAGAGATTTCAATTATATACAAAACTCAATAGAATAATTAAAACTCATGCTGCTGATGCAAGGTATAAAGAAAGTGCAGGCTGTTACCTGTACTTTACTTTTTTTAAAATGTGAAATTAAGTGAAGCATATCAGTTTGGTTTGTTAAATTATTTTATTATTGATATCTATGTACAATATGAATTTAAATCAAAACAACTGGCTACTAATGAGGAGAAATAATGCAGGTCCTGTATGAACTTCTGAAAAAAAAGCTACCCTTCATTTTAGTTTTAGATATGGACCTGGAAACATCACGCAACTTAAATTGAATAGTATATGAGTAATTTCTATCACATTAAAACTTTTATCTAAAATTAAGGAACCATGTAAATACCTTTCCAGAGAAGAACACACCATTCTTTTGTGAAAATACTGTTTCAACAATAGCAAAATACTTCAATTCTCAATAAGGGCTTTCATTAAAATTACTGAACTGTATAAAAGGACTTATGATGAAAAAAATACAGTAGAAAATCTGTAATGTTAATTCAATTCTAAATTGACTGTGGGGAAAAAAACCTCTTCAGATTAATGACTCCAAATCTTCTGCTGACTTCAGGAAACATGGATAGGGCTTGTACTTACTGCAGAACTGTAAGAAATGACTGAAAAAAGATAAGCAATGAAGAAGCATATCAGTGTGTACATCTCTATGAGTAGGTTTCCTGACAGTAATGTGGGAATGGGCTCCAGATGTTGTTCTGTTTGTGTAGTGGCTGGCTGGCCACTTTTACAAATTTCCCAGCACAAGAGCTGTATGAGGCTGATGTGTTTGGCTCTCCACTGGGCCCCACAGCAGCTTCTAGCACCAGAAGTGCTGTTAGTCATCCAAGGTGTGAAGAAGATTGACTGGAATTCTGTACACCTGCAGGTAGAGCTCCTATAAATTACAGGCTTTAATAATGTCAGGATACTGTCAGATTAACCAGGGATCTGGTGAGTGCTAAACTGTTATTGGGCCACCTTGGCCTGGCCCCAGGGCTTCCCTGGCTCCTACAGGGCAAAACTGTCCACACATGAGCAGTGACTCCTGTGTGCCCATCTATGAAATACAGCACAAGTTCTGCCCCTGCTGTTGTGAACACAGTCTCTGTCTCAGGATATGCAGATTATAAAACTGCTTTGGCACTCTAATATCATCTGTTGTGCCAAGAATTTACACTTCCTAGCATCCCTCTGCAGGTGAAGCTCATGACAGTGCCAGGTCATCGATGCAACTTATCTATTGTTACTTAAGGCAAAAATTGCTGTCACTGAGATCCTTGCAAAGCATTGACTTGTCCAGAAAGCTCCAAACCCTGATGCATCTCATCAGTACCCCAGCAAACATGCTAGAAAACTAACAGGAGCAGAGTACTTCAGCAGTTCTGTAGCGTTCCCATATTTATAAGGCAACCCACAAAAATGCCTTGTGTTGGTTCCTGCTGTTTGAGATCCAGATGGACATTAAGACTCCACTAAAGACTGCCTGCATGCAGGGAGAAAGGGCTTGGATGCAGTGGGAAGTGTGAACTCTTGCAACTTTAGGTACTGCCATGAATAGGTTTATGAACTGGGGAGAAGCAGAGATGGATTAGGTTGATGCACATACCCACAGGAGTCTGTGGCATGGGGTACTCAAAATAATTTTATTTTTTTTTTTACTTAACCATTTTTTAATTAGTTATGCTGTTCATTTAGTATTTCTGGGCTAGAATGTACCTGATCTACTTCAGGCTATTATACAACTTGAGACAGTTACAAAAAGCAGCAAATGGCTATTCTAAATAGAAAAGCTCGTAAACTATAATTACAGCATCACTGTTTAGATACATCAATTTATCTACAAATGTCATTACATTTTTTTTTCTACCCTTTTATTGAAACTGGATTTGGTTATTGAGTATTTACAAGCAGCTCTCAAGCTGTGATACATCTGGGGAGAATTAACCCTGCAATGCATTCACTATACTGTGTGTAGCCCAGCTTAAACTAATAAATGGTGCTATGAAGGGATTGCTTAGCTTCACCTTTAATCTGCTTTGTAGCTTACGTTGAAGCAACACTAATGCTCTGTGTTCCTCTAGACCTTCAAAGTGCATGGTGCTGTTGGAAAGTGGTGCTTGAGAAGTAGAATACTCTCCCAGGGGAACAGTATTTTCAATGTATGCCCAGCTCTTGGGGCCACTGGACAGCAACTGCTCTCCTTGCTCTTTCTTTAGAGGGCCAGGAGGAAACTTCTGTATCCACTCTGTGCTCTTCCTGAATATGGTACTACAGAAGGGAAACCAATCCATAGCAAGATGAAGAAAGTAATGCATATAATATTCTGAAGTGGTTAGATTGTTTCTGTGCAGGCTTGGAAGCTGCCAGACTGATAACAAATGACTAAGTCATTAAAATAAATGACCCTTTTTGTTTGTCTATGACATGCACACTCAGCACAGCTGGCCAGGTCCCTAGAGGATGGATGTGTCCTTGCCCTTCCACAGCCTTCTGAGTACTCTTATTTAAGACTAAGGAGACCTTTAGATGCCACAGGATAAAGCATTTGAAAAAAAAGACCGCTATTACCCTTCTGATTGTTCTTAATACTGTCATAATTGGGATGATGGTAAGAGCTGAAAGCCTGAAAGATTAACTAATTTATAGTTTAGGTAGCTTCTCAAATTTTCAAGTTATTTATATACAACAGGCAAAAGTCAGAGTGAAAAAGAGAAGCAGGTTTATGAATCAGATCAGGCAAAAGTTGAGCTGAATGCATTCCAGCCTGAAGCCAAAAAAAGGTGTCACAGTCTGAAGCAGGAGGGGAATAAAATATGTCTGACAAATTTTCCATCAAGGTCTAGTAACTGTTGTCCCTTATATTAAACACAAGGAAAATTCTGTAGAGCTTGCATATTAAACTCATATATCACTTGTGTGGTAAACATTTTGGGTATTCATGCAGAATTTGCTGGATGCCCTTATACAGCTCCATTTTAGCCGCATAAGCACACTAAAATGTATTTTAGGCACCTATTTACAACGTTCAGATACCAGGAAAATTTCTCTTGGATACCTGAAGGTATGACTTCCTCATTTTGCAGTGTCATCCTGTGTTGCATCATTCTGCTATATCATTGTGGATAAATCAACTCCCTGGCCCATTCAGTTAACCCATGTGGATCTGATACATAGCTCTTCATTGGCACATAGAGAATTTTTTTTCACTTACAACAGTACAAGAGGAGCTTTCTGCTAAGGAAATGACGTAATGATGGTGAAAAACGCACAGGCAGAACTGCAAAGCTGGGTGGTGTGACATGGCATGTGGGCTCAATCTTTCCACTAGCACATATGTAAAATGTTGTTGTCCCATGAAAGTAAAAAGTACATCTCTTCAGAAGGGGACCAATGTGAGGTTGGTGGCTGCATCAGCCACCCATGTTGACATCATGTCACCCTGCTGCCAGCTGACTAACATGTTCTTTCAGTACTCTAATATGTAGTGTTGTTGTTTTAAATGTTTTCAGTACCACTATGAGAAACTGGTCTTTACATTAGAATAAGAGAGATCAGGTCCTGGCCCAGTATTTTTTTTCGTAAACACCAAGAGATAAACATCTCTTGGAATCTATTACAGATTTCCAGTTGTTCTGCATCAGCTTTATGCTGAAAAATCTCTGGGGTTTGTTGCTGTGTCTATATTTTACTGGCAGATCACTGACTCACAGTGGAGAAATACAGAAACAAGACTCTCGTTCTTCATGCTTTATAAGCAAATATCTGAATCTGGAAATTAAATTTTAGTATCTCGCGAAAATCTAGCAATACAAATTTAATCAGAAAACATCTTGCATGTTGAGCTAAATTTTCCAAAGCCTTTTCTTTGGGAAACATTTGAGATATCTAGAGTGTATTATGCTGGAAATGAAAAGCTAGAAGCCAGATGCATAATTTTTCACTTTTAAGTAAGCACAGACATGTTGTAGCCAAAAGAATGTAACAATTTAATCAGTCTTCCCTCTCAGATTCTGGTATAGGTGCAGGCTGACTCAGAGCAGCCAGTCTTGAAAGATCAAATCTTTCTGTCAGCATAACTAGGCTGCGTGTCAAAGGACACCATCTTTAGGAAAGAGAGTACTGTCCTGTGGGGCTGATCAAAACAGATTTTTTGTGCTACTGTTGATACGCAGAAGTAACTAACTACCATGCAGCTATGGTACTCTGTTGCAACTCATCCAGATGCCTGGGATCTGTTGCGAGTGAATAGATAAGGATCAGCTTTTGCCAGCCTAAACTTTCCCAACCTATGAATCCAGGGCCAGTGGCTTGGGTTGAAGAAACATGGCCATGGTCTTTGTATTCCCTTAAAGTCTATCGTTACTGGCTGCTAATAATGTTCTACTTCAAAATACTAGGGACAAGCAGACATTGTCTGCACAGAGAGTCTGACCCCCCAGATGAATTCCACCTCTTACATTGTAGTCAGTTCATGTAGTGCATGTAATTGTTTCTAGCAGTTTTGAGTTGATTCTGTTAGTTCCTGAGATTTTTTGTTATTTCTGAGCTTTTTTCCACAATCTGTCTTACTAGAATAACAGTCATTTGGGCATGAAAGTAAGAAGAAAAGCACAAAGAGAAATAATGTATATTGAATGTGCACAGTTACAGCAGGGGGGAGGGGGCAGAAATAGTAGATCTATTCTCCTGCAAACTGTAGACCTGTGAAAACTGTTTTTAAACCTGATGCAATGTTACTAATTTAACTGCTGTTCTCTTTTTCCTGCAAAACATTCCTGTCTATGTCAGAATGAGCTGGAATTGCTGGTTAAATCCTCTTTACCAGTTTATAAATTGTTTTTGAGCTTAATACATGGCATGTGGGCCTCACACAGTTCTCCTGCCTGGAAGGCATCTTTGTTAGGATAAAATAAACTGTTGCACTGGCCTTCCAGGACATCAACAGATTTGTGAGGGCTCTGAATATTGCTTTGTAGCAGCTGTGAGGATCACATCTGTTATCTGTTGGGGTGATGCTCAAAGCCTCTGATCTATACCAGGTGACAAAGTCAGCAGAATAGAATCCATAATGTATGAACTCCTACAGGAACTAAAATTTGGTGTTTAGATGGAATGCATCTGTTTGGTGCCCTTTATCTCTGTCCTTCACTGAAGACCATCAATCCTCAGCTAAAGAACAGTATCTGTGCTTTTGTATTTAGTGCTGCAGGCTGTCAAAGGTTCTCATGGAAATGACCTTACAAACACTGCAGTAAGAAAATTCTGTAGATAATCACAGTGCACCTCAGAATAACTGCTTAATTTGCAGCAAGGCAGATGGGATTGATTCTCTAGAGTTAAGTAGGTTATTACTGTAGCAACAGGTAATGACATACATTCTAGTTAGAAAAAATACTCAATGGTTAGAGTGAATTAAAGGCTAGAGCTGATTTGATCCCAATCAGTACAAATGAGGATACAGTACTTCATCATGCAGACAGTGCCAATAGCATCAGGTTCAAAAACCATCTGTTTCTTCCAGACTTTAAAAGAAATATGCTCGAGAGTGTTTCTAGGACTGTTGTGTTTCAAACTTTGGTCTTTTCATGCAAATGGGAGTGAGGTGGGGTTCTTGAGGCCAATCACTTTAATGCTTATTTAAGTCATTGTAATATTTGAGAAAATTTTAGTGTTCTGGCAGGATTGATGATGCATACCTACTGCTCATGTCTGTCCTGAGAGTTTTAGATTATACATTAAAATATGAACTCCATTTCCTAGTCAGCCTTATTATAGGGGTATCCATGGGTTTATGAATCATAGTACAAAGACCTAACAAGCAAGCAGCTTACGGACTGTTGTTTTTACAGTTTCTCAGATTCTTGACATAGCTCAAATTAAACTAAATTTGAATTTATCTCATTGAATGAAACAGTAATAATAAAAGATATTCAAACATATTTCCCAGAACTATGATGCCATTCAGGTTGCTATCTAGCAATAACTACCTATGAGATACATATTTTTATAAGAAAATCACTCAAATATAGTGGAATTATGTGAGTAGGACACAGCATTTTGGATATCTGCAAACACGGAGCAGGAAGCTTAGAATTCTAATAAATGTCTTGGCTGGAAACTTTTGCTAAGCATCATTTTATATTCACTTTCAAGTAGTAGAACTAGCAGTTCATTCATATCAAATGTTTTAATTTCTCGAACTAACTGGATTGTTCTGAGTAGTCTTAAACTTGGACAGGTATCAACATATCAGCTTCCCCTTTGGTCTCATGTATCTAGTCATTTTAGCAAGTCTAAGGACTAGAAGATGGTGTTTAGGCAATTTAAAAGGAGATGCTTAGGATTTGGAGCATAATTTCATGGCAGTGGAAAAGCAAATAGAGGCTTTTCACATAAACTAAAGCAGATGCAGAAAGCAGGGAAGGCATAGCTAAAACAGCTTGGTAGATAAAAGTGTCACAACAGACTGGAGAAAACAGGGTATTTAAAGTTTTACTCATGTCCATATTTAGCCCCCTCACAGCTTTCAGTTGATAGTGTACTATTGCTACTCTAGTTCTACAAGTCTTTTGTCAAAGAATAAAGCAGCCTGGGTATTCTTGTGTCTAGCTGTGAAAGGATGTAAGATCAGGTGTGTGATGATGAGCTAGCAATTGGTATTCACAGCTGGAATCCCATAGGATCCTGAAAAAATGAAAGTGAATAATAAAGTGTATTCCAGTCTTGCAGTAGCTTTTACAAGTCAGCTTTGAGTATTTAACTTTCTTTTATTAAAATGTGCAATTAGCAGTCAAGGTCTTAGAGATAATCATAGCCTTTCTGTTTAAAATATTTCACTTAGGTCTGAAGTCCTTCATTTCTAATGGCAATTATTTCAGGAAGAATACATGTACAAAAGCCTGACTTAAACTTACTGTGAATTATTTGACAAAGAAACTTTCATGTAAGCTGAAATACATTTTTTTCACCTAGTTGGGAGCATCAGGAAACTCAAAAAAAGATCAATCCTGAAACTACTTAGTTAAAAAAAATATGTCAATTCAATTAGTAAAAGCATAATTTTACCCAAGTAAATATAGCAGCCTACTTACCATCTATCCTGAAAATAAAACCAACAAACACACTAATTATTTTAGTTCTTGTTATTCTTCCAGAGTCTTGGCTTTCCTAGTAGCAGAACACAAATCCCCTGTAATAGACTGCAGGAACTTTATTAACAGTAGCAATCCGTTTGCAGAAACATATTTCCCCATATGATTTGACCCACAGAGGAAGCAAGACACGCCTAAGGAAAGCTGAGTGGGTGCAGGAGGTTTGCCAGAACATCAGTGTCGCATTAAAAGAAAGCTCTAGCAGTGTACCAAGCTTAGCTTCTTACAGTGGTTGGACTGTGTATCTTTTCATTTGTAAATTCAGATTTTCTTCCTTTCAGTATAGCTTTGGATTTCTGGGTATCATGTTTGCATTGCAATTGTACATTAAGGACTTATGCAAAATATAAGCAGTATATTCCAAACAAAATTAAAATGTCTAGTTATATATCTCCTGAAAATTAATTTAAAAAGAGGTATATATTATTATCCATATCCCACCTGTGTTGCAATGTAAAAAACAAATCAGGTAATTTATCCTAAAGTGTAAAAGTAGAAGATAATTTATCAGATAATGTATCACATGACTTACCAGAATATTAAATATTACTGATAGACTTACTAATATTGCTAATAGAATATTACTAGTTAGACTGTCTGTTAGTAAAAGATTATCATATTTAAATTTATTAAATATGACAACTTTGTAATTTGTACTCCATTAAAGAAGTGACAAGGTCCAAAATGCAAATTTAACAAAATTTGCATAAGCTCTGCAACAGAAACCTCTCACTGGTGCAAGACTTCTGTGGCTTTGATTCTAAAAACAGGGAAATAACCTTGGAATAAGCTTTCCATATTAAAGCAACTTTCTTTTGTTTACAAATATTGGTAAATAGTCTTATGACAACCACAGTTTTAAAACTTAATATAAAACAATGCATAATGTATCCACCTTCAAAGTAATTTGTAAATATATTTTGAAAAAACAAAGAATTCTCTTTTCCTGTATGTTCCCCCCCCCAGTGTAATTCTATACTGTGCAACAACTTACTCCTAAAAGGATTAGCTAAAATGGAGTTTAGATTCCTTTCCACTTAGTTTAGCTCTTTTTAAATTTATGGATTACTGATGCTTACCTCTTTCTCGTAGAAAGGTCTCTCTTCCTCAGCCAATTATTTTTCACACCCTTGGACCCTGCCCTGCCTAGGCATCTGTATAGAAACTCTTAAGAATCTAAAAATGGTTGCTAAAGTTGGATCTGGATTTTTTTCTGGTAAGAAAAGAACATTAAATTGAACTCATTCTGTTAACTAAAGGTTGAAATGCTCAAGAGAAGGGATGTTTCATACACAGCCAGTTTTAAAAAGATGAGGAATAAATAATACAGTCTTATGTTTGGTAACTCTTTAAATTTAAATTGGCTTACAATGATGTGGACAATTGAAGGTTGCAATAGCAGATTTCCCCTTGGCTTCTTGACTTCACTTCTGATTTCTAATGTGTTGAGTGTTTTAATGGAATAACATTTAAAAGTCACTGCCTGCTATGGGCTTCAAATACTAAAATAAAAATGTCACAATTCCATATCTTTTTGCCTTGTCTGCAAGAAACTCAGACAATACGCTATCAGTATGTGTCTAATACTTGGTAGCCATACAAGATAGGAGTTAGGATTTTGGTAGTTTAGGTTTTCTATCACATTTTACTTTTTTTAATTTATTGACACCTCAGTAATTCTAATAAATAGGACATAAACACTGGGGAATTAATGTATCAGCCACAAAACCTCTGTGAAATGGTACATGAAATTTGTATTTCTAAATGACACTTTAATGCTAAATCCTTCCTTTTCTGGGCAAGCAGCTTGGTAGACCTCACTCTAGGGCTTCTTTGTTGCAAAACACTTGTCTGTTCCAGTTGCTTCTGTTATCACTATGGGTGTACCAGGCACTTCTGCAAGAAAAATCTCATGTCTAAAGCTGATAATCTAGAAATGTAGAATGCTTTTGAAGATTTGACTTTGTGTCTTACTCAAATTCACACAATAGGTTTATATCAGATGTAGGAGAGCTGAAGAATCAGACTTTTAGCCTTACTTTTAGCCTTTCTTGAACTGCTTGTATTAGAGGCTTGACAGCAGCCTGTTGGCCTTTCGGTTCTGCTCTTGGGGAGCATTACAGTCACAAGTGAAAGGAAACCACAGATAAATTAATGGGGGTAATCATTAGTGTACTCTTTTCGTCTAGTCCTCTTTTAAGGTTATCGTGAGAGCATAGAAGCATTGTTTTACAAAGTTTCAGGATCATTTTACACTGGGCCTCTTGTCATGGTTGCTTTCTGATCATGAACTCCATCTTGCTATTCCACTGATGGATCTGAACACATTGGGGATAGCTTTATGGGCACTTAAACATGTGCTTATGTGAATTCTACGCATTAAAATTGGAAGGGAGGTAAGGAGCAAGGCAGAGAGAAAATTTCTGTTACTTTGAAAAAACCAAAAGTGATTTAACAGCTTGTCAGATGAACAGAAAGACAAAACAGCTCAGTCTTGGAGGTCTTCTGATCAGATGAAAGAGTTTCCATGGTGGTAGGAAACTTTACAAGTAGAATTTGATCAGAAACCCTGTGGAAGAAGAGTTCATTAGAAGGCATATATGTTAAATTACAATTAAATAGGTCTTTAACAGCAAATGTCACTGAAGCCTTAAAATTTGAGAGAGGGTTTCAGAAGGTAGAGCATCTGAAACAAGCAAGCCTTGGTTTTACTTTAACCTTGAACTTACTTAGCATGTACATGACTTTGATTAGTCTGAGTATCATCTCTAGAAGATGTAATGAATTGATATTCTTTATCGCACTCATTATTGTTACTACTGTTATATTTGACTCCAGCTTCACTAATTTATGCCTGTTTAATTTTTTTCCTTAAAATTGACTTTCATGTTGATAGCTCAACTATATCCTGAATAATATGTGTAGGAGGTATTAGGATAATGACTATTCATACTAGCCTTTCATCATCAGCCCCTGATTAGCCTTAGCCTGTTCCATAGAACTCTCAGAAAAGAATCTGTTATTGTAGCCTTTTTAATATATTCTCTTACCTACCAGTAGTGGTGTTTTTCTGTTCAAAGATACTAGTGACAAACAGTGCTTAATACGCCTTCTGCTCTCAAAGAGGTTGAGGATCAGAAATTCTGTTTGTTTGTGGGCCTTGAGGCATCTGTATTGATGTCTGGCTCAGCCATGAGTCTGTCTGGGTCTCCTCTCTCCCATAATGTGGGTCAGTCAGCGTCTGTGATTTTGTCAGCTATTTTAGGCTCAAATGCTTGTGGTTTGCAGTCTTGTGATTATATCACTGGGGCTTGCTGCCCGAGTGACCTCAATCACTTCAGGTCCTATATCTTCCCTTGCTGAGACAGGGCTGAGGGAAAGGGTGTTTGCAGAGAATGCAGAGAAGCGTCCTGAATAAAGATATTAGAGATTGGTCTTCACATGGTATTAGAGTGCCATTAAGCTCCTAAGTTGTCCCACTTCTCAGGTCTTTTTAATAATGCTTCTTAAGATGGAAGGAAGCTTAATACCTGTATTTCTATCAGCCCTTATTGGTAGAGCCCAAGACAAGGAAAGTGTCCATAAACAAAAGTTATATTGATTTTTCTGTGCCAGGTTTTAACTTTTACTTATATTCAGCCTGTTTTTTCATCCTTTATTAACATAATGCAAATGTAATTCAATTTTCTAACAAGAAATTGACCCAAGCTCTCTGACAGTCACAGTCACTTAGG
Source organism: Todiramphus chloris collaris (assembly GCA_025345505.1). NCBI lineage: Eukaryota > Metazoa > Chordata > Aves > Coraciiformes > Alcedinidae > Todiramphus > Todiramphus chloris. The sequence goes on from JANVCC010000057.1 coordinate 14,809,568, forward strand.
GCCAGTATGGATAAGACAAAGAAATCCATATGGGTGCAGTAATAAAACATCTATATTTGGTTATGAATCAGAGGTGCTTGTATTTTTAAACACCTTTTTGATTAGGGTGTCAGACGTGGGGTTATGAAAGCTTAAACCTTCATGGAAGAAGCTTAGGAGAATGAATCTAAAATGTTTCATTTCATACCCTGTTGAGATGATTTGCATGAGAAATTAGATGATACAAATGTCACACTTTCCTGTTAAAAAGGGTAATGTGAAAAGGCTAATTTTTTCCATAGGTTTCATCTGCTTGTATTTAGCCACTGAAATCAGTATAGCTCTTCTGTATAGTTTCTTAATGCAAAATGTCTGAAAGCACCATTATTCATAACAGTAATACATTCCTGATGTCTGAAAATAATCTGGAGCAAGGTCAGAGAAATACCTTACATTACAGTCCTGACCTTAAAGCATTAAGAATTGTGATCTCTCCAATGTGATAGCAATTATAGCCTGAACCAACAGGTAAATACGCTGAAGCTAGGTGGGGGTGAAGAAGAAAAAAAAAAAACATCCAAACAAGGGAAGCATACACCCCCTTTTCCCATGTAAGCTGGTTATGTCATAAAAACTCTCACATCATGTGATGTGTTTACCATCACATGGTTCTCTCTGCTTCTTCTTATCACCTAGCACAGCAGGGTTGGCTCTGTCTTTGCTGATAATCACAGACATGTTGCTTTCTTGCCTAATCCAACATAGGTATGGCTGAGCTATGCTCAGCTAACACTAATGAATAATGAATACTGTGCTGAAGATGTTCAGGCTCAATCCCTATACACTTTGAAAATCATTGAAAGACTTAGTAATGCTCCTACTTTATAATAAAAATTCACAAAAGAACACTCTTTATGATTCACCTGGGAAACTTCAGGACTGCTCTGCTTTGTGAGAGAAGATCTCACTGCATTGATCTGACAAGATTTCCTGTCACACACAGAGGCTGTATTTCATACCTTTAGTTTTAGCTAAATGATTCCAAATAATGAAATCAGGAGCTATGGTAGCCTGTTTCTTGCGAGCAGCAACAGGTTGAGAAGACTTCTGATTTGTTGTGATTAACGTGACCTATTCTCGGTGCCGAATCCCGGGAGACACCGAGGGTTCATTGTCAGACTCAGACTCTCATAGAGAAGAAGGCAAAATAGCATTTTATTAAAGGCTACAGGCACTAGTAACAGAGCCAGCCCTTTGTGGGCTGTTTCCTACCTAGTTCCTACGTTTCCGTTACAGCACGTGATCTTCCGCATTGCCACATCCCTATACTACCACAATTCGCCCCCTCCATGCCAACAAAGATACAATATTAAGCGCATTGGTGATGATGGTCAGTCATGTGAGCTAACAAGACATACTGTGCCTCTACTGTGTCTAACTGAGACTTAATAAATGCCACTTGTCTGTTAAAAACGCAAGGTCCAAAAGTTAAAAGCAGCAGCAAGATAAGAAGAAGACCAGCAAGAGTGGATAACAAAGTGGTTAGCCAGGGTGAATGGTTAAACCAGAATTCATACCATGCTTGCTGTGCCTCACGCTCTCATTTACGCTGTTGCAAACTCTCACGCAATTTCGATAGTGAGTCTCTAACTACACCCGTGTGGTCCGCATAAAAACAGCACTCTTCCTGCAGGGCTGCGCAGAGGCCTCCTGATTGTAAGAAAAGAAGGTCTAGACCCCGTCTATTCTGTAAGACACCTCCGCTAATGAGGATAGTGACTTCTCTAGAGCCAAGATAGATTGTTCAGTCCTTTCTAGATCCTCATCAACCGCTGCGCACAAGGAGGTCCAGCTGGTGCGTTGTTGAACTAGGGAGGTGACACCAGTCACCATTCCAGCAATTCCCAGTGCCATGAGGGTGGCAACCATAATGGCTGTTATCGGCTCTCTCTTGACGCTGACAGGGGAAGGCTGTTCTTCCCAGTGTGCGTATACGTCCTCCGGAGAATGATACAGGATCTTTGGTATAACTAAAACTTGAATACAAAAATCAGTGCTGGTATCAAACAATTCAAGTGATACACATGGTACGAGGCCCTTCCGACGACAAATCCACCACCCTCCTTCCCCAGCAATAATCCATTTGGTGGTAGTACCCAAGGACCGCCAAGAGATGTTGTAAGAGCACAACAAGACCCACCTCCTTTCTACCTGACCCAAACAGGTTCCCCCCCTTTGACTTGTGATAGTGTGAGGCCAACATGAGTCTTGTCCCACTTACATGATACGGGGTTATCTTCTGGAGATAAACTGTAGGTGCCATTCCAAGCAAGACCTTCATAAAATGGTGTTTGACATCATAACATAACCAACAGGGGTTGTAAAGTTCGAGTTAGATTCATTCAAGGTCAAATACGTTGCCTGCATCATGGACCAAAGGGGATTAGGGTCAGGACATATGGTAGGAGTCCTGTCGGGAGTGCGAATTATAGGTGCAGTCGCTGCGGGAGTTGTGAAAGGGGCACGGGCCATCATTCTCCGTGGTGATAGTAGCCCTGTGATTACCACGTTGGGGCCTAGGGGTTGAGGCTGAGTGGTGTATTGTGGGGCAGATGGGATAGCTTTTATGATTTTGATAAGGGTGCCTCTATCGGTACTTGATAGCCAAAGCATTACCCCCCAAGTTTTGCCAATAAACCAAGCCAGATCAGATGGATTAGTGACGTTTATCCAGGGGTATTCACAATTCCCACGCCAATTATATTTTAGTCCACCTTCCTTCCCCTTTTTTGAGGGGGCTTGATAGCCAGAGGGACGCCACATCACCGTGAGAATCTTGTCTAGCTGTCCCAGAGTCCATGCAGTAGCAATTGTTTCACAACCCCAGTAGGCACAATAATAATAACCAGGAAGATTGCAGTAATTTTTACCAGGATTTGAACTTGGGCACCAATATGTATGGAATCCCCCAGTGTCCCATTTGGCATCGGCAGTGACACAATGTGGACCTTTCCAGCGATTCAGTACAGTTGGGCCCATCAACTGGCATACCGTGGCGTTGACAGAGGGAGCACCCGGAGTCACTATATACTGGAGTATCCGCGATTCTTGAAGTTGTATTAGTGTCCAGTTGTACAGGTGATCACCGTTGACCAAGGACACCAAAACCAGTAACAGTACTAAAAGGCTTCGGATCCTTCCTTTTCCCTGTAAAAGAATCTAAAGTCATGCGTTATCATCACAGTTAAAGTCAGGTTTGATACATCTCGCAGGGACCTGCCTAACTTCTGGTTCCACAATTTCCCCTTTTTGTTTAAAGACCAAAAAGATATCGTTTGTAATCCTCTGCGGGTAGCCTTGCAGAAGGGAGAACAAACACAGCATAAGGGATCTGCTTGGTAACGGCCAGTTACCAAACAGAGCCTAAATCGGATGCTGATAAGGGGTCGGTCCGGTAATGGCCAGTTACCAGACAGAGCCCAAATCAGATGCTGCTTTAAAGTGGGCAGAGTCTCCAGTGATGTCATGGGAAATACGTCTAGCAAACAAATTCTACATCACAATTGTATCAGGTATTAATCTTAAATAGAAATTTACATCAGTTATTAATTCTAACATAGCCTTAAGGGCTTTAACTTTCTGACTCCATAAGAAAGAAACTTAAAGTTCAGTCTCTGCTTGTGGAAGGACCATCCCAGTCTCTGCCTGTAGATGGACCATCTGCCTGATGGTCAGTGTCCTGGTCATCGCCAGAAGGATCATTCGGTTGACAATCGGCATTCTGGTCATCATTTGGAGGGTATGCATTCTGGTCTGTATTTGGAGGTTGCCTGTTCTGCCTCTGGTGCCGCAGGTCAGGGCGAACACATCTTGCAGGTAGCCACCGTACTTCTGGTTCATCAGGATGAGATACAGCTGTGTATCCTCAACTAAAAACAACCAGTGACCACTCAGGTGACCATATATCTGTTCCTGGAAAATGTACTAGCACCTTTGGTTTTACGTCAGCCATGGGAAGATTATAGTGTTTTCTCATGGGTGTACAATCTGTCCCATGCCTATCAAATTGATTCCAGAGATATAACGCCTTCATTAGGACAACATCCTGCTGATCTAAAGGGACATGTGGTTTCTTTTCTATGATGCAATTTAAAGATTCTTTCAATGTACGGTGAGCGCGCTCTACAATTGCTTGACCTGTTGAATTATAGGGGATACCGTGTGTGATGATAATATTCCAATGACGCACCCATTCTTTTACGGATTGGGCCACAAAATTCAAACGTCCGTATTTCTAATGGGAGCCCTACCCTGGAGCGCATGGAAGCTAGGCAGTCGGACTACCCGAAGACATCAGCTTGCAAGAACCTCTTTGGGCCAGTGAATCATGAAGAGTTAAACAGGGACTTGAAGAAGCACCGCCAGGAGATGGAGGAGGCATGCCAGAGGAAGTGGAATTTCGATTTCCAGAATCACAAGCTGCTAGAAGGCAGGTATGAGTGGCAAGCCATGGAGAAAGGGAGCCTGCCGGGCATTTCCCGATGGCCTAGATGATCGGCAATCATGGGCAAAGTGACCTGATTTACCACAGTGCCAACACAGTTGAAAATACGGATACATACGCTTAATGTGACCAGGTTGTCTACACTGATGACAACGCTCCTGTATGGTTGCAATTTGTATCATTGGGGTTGGTGTCCCTGATGGACCTGCTTTCTCCTGCAGTGCAACTGTTCATAATAAACGAGGCAACGTCATCGATGATGACAGAGTCTGTAAAATACTTTGTGCAATTGGGTTAGCATTACTACGCAAAGCCTCTAGCAATACCGCATCGTGAGTAGCTGATGGCAAATTAGAACTAGCTATCGCCCTCTGAAGCCTGTTTGCAAAATCTAAAAATGGTTCACTTAGCTTTTGTTTAATGGTCATCCACGGTTCCTTTGCACGGTCATATTGACTCACCGCAACAAATGCGGTTTTTGCAGCTTGTGTCGTTGCTCGCAGTATTCTGCCACGTAAGCATGTTTGAGCCTGCTGTGTTGCAAAGGCACCTGTGCCCATTAATTGGTCAAAAGTTACTCCGTGTAATTCATGACGATGATCTGCTTCTGCTTCTTGGAGTTTCTGTCTAATAAGTGTAGCCCAATGTTCTGAAAACAACGTTAATATTGAGGGTGACAAGACTGCCTTAGACAAGGTCCTTACATCTTCCGGAATGACCGGTGTTGTTAATGCTGTATCAATTAATAATTGGGTCTCAGGATGTGAAAGCCCATTATTTTGGACTGATTTAAACAATGAAGTAACTACTTTGTGATCTAACGGCACCCATTCATTGTCTCCCTGTTGGTTTACTATAACTGGGAAAGATGTGAGGGGAGCCAAACGAATGCCCTCCAGTTTACACTTCTCTGCTATTAAAGACCAATCTGTTCCTTTCATTTCCTTTCCTTTCTATTCTTATTAGCATCTGTGTTTTCTGTGCTCTGTTCTACAGGGAGCTGCGATAATAGAAGTACCCTTTTCTGCTGTTGCACCATATCGTGTATCTGCTGAACTGCTGCTTGCATTTGTTTCATAAGGGCTGTCATGGCATCTGAGTTTAGCACAGATTCCTCTTGTGGCTCAACTGTTATAAATGAGACCAAAATAGTCTTTAAATAGAAAAATAAGAATTTATTAGTGATGGGGAATGAGCAAGCAGCGCTGGGTGCGCGGGGAGTCTGCGCTCCACCAGCACGCACGACAAGATGTCAAGCAAGCAGGCATTTCTTACACTAAATCATGCATATCCAACAGCATTAACTACATATTCATTCTGTGGGGTTGGATTATTATAATCAGGTCCAGGAACTCATTATCATAGGTCTCCTCCCTTTGGCACTGCGCACTGCTGTCTGGTGGTCGTGGGCCAGGGTCTTCAGGAGGAAGGCCCCCAGTCTTCCTCGCAGTGCACTTGTCACCTTTTGTCTCAAAATGATGAGTCGGGAACCAGAGGGTTGGTGTGATCTGGCTTATCTGCAGGTAGGCTCTCCTGTGTCCTGTCTCCTATCTTCCTGTCTGGGACTTAGTTCCCTTATCTACAAAGACCAAAACTACACAAGACAGGCTACAGGATTTAGGAGAACCTTGATAACTTTCAAGGCTATGGGAGACAAAACACAACTTACAGTTATGTAAAACAAGCTACAGTTTACAAAGCTACTAGGCTAGGATTTATGATGACATTTACAACTCAGGCCTCGTCCAGCCCTGTATCCGGTGGGAGCAGGGATGATGTCCTGGAGGGCCGAGTCCCCAGTATAGCAGAATACATTTGGTACCTTTCCATACCTGACTTTTATTAGAGCAAACCAGCTTAAGCAATTGGTACAAAGTTTGATGAACAAACAATTCACAGTTTATCACACAACTACCTCTTCTCCAGCTCCCTCTTGTATGTCAGTTAGAGCCCTCCCTTTACTAGTTTGATACACTCTATCCTTGTCTTTATTTAGCAGTGTTGATTGTGTTTTTGATCTTGCTCCTCCCCGTGTGTTAGTGTGTCTAGGCAACCAGTCTGCATCAGATAGTAGGTTGCTGGGTACGTCATCACGCCCCCTTGATTCTTCTTCCTCATCTGAGTTAGAAGAAGATGAAGTTGCCGCATCTGAATAGCTCATCGTTTGTTCTGACCGGCGCCATGTTTCGGTGTTGTTCCCTGCTTTGTCTATTCTCCACAATCTGTCTCCTTGCTCCTTTCATAACCCTGCTGACCATTTTTTATGTTCTCCTTGCTCCTTTTGTAACCCTGCTGACTGTTTTTTACATCTTCCTTGCTCCTTTTCTGACCCTGACGACCATTTTTTTTATGCTCTCCATCCCACACACCAGTCTCCTCCACCCTATCCCACCCCCGCTGCTCGTGTTCTGCAACTGTCAATTTCTGCACTAAATCCGCCAATTCATCTGATGGGTATAAGTGCTCGTGTTCCCGTTTTACATTCTTATCTTCTACCAGATAGCATTCCGCCCTTTTTTCTGGCAGTGGACTGTCTGATAATGGGCTAGGGGGAGGACTATGAGGTTTAGAGTCCCCTGCTATTGAAGTGCCCGCCTGCGTTTCCCGATCCATTCCCAGGAGCTGAGGACGCTCCACACCAAATATAGATGCTCTCACTGCTGCCCGTATTTGAGACACTTCACGTTTTTTACTCATAGCACAACATATCTTACCCCAGCTGGAACCCCACACCGTCGTGCCCAGTTTTCTCAGATTCCCAAATTTCCCTTTCAAATGTTTCCCACAATTCACAAACATAATATCTTGCAGGTTAATAATTAACCCTCTCCCTTTTATCCTTAGGATGATTCCCTTAATATCATTTCGCGGGCATTTCTCCCCCGCCTCCTTTACCCATTCTTTCAATATCTGTACCACTAAATCAACGTCGACGTCCTTTTCCGGCTTCATCGCCCCTCCAGAGGTTCAGCGTCCTCCAACGCGCTGCCTCCACGGATCACGTCCCGATCACGTTGGGGTCACCACTTGTGATTAACATGTCCTATCCTCGGTGCCGAATCCTGGGAGACACCAAGGGTCCATTGCCAGACTCAGACTCTCATAGAGAGGAAGGCAAAATGGTGTTTTATTAAAAGCTACAGGCACTTATATACTAGTAACAGAGCCAGCCCTTCGTGGGCGGTTTCCTACCTAGTTCCTACCTAGTTCCTACGTTTCCGTTACAGCATGTGATCTTCCGCATCGCCACATCCCTATACTACCAGATTTGATTCTCAGCTGTGCTCTCCAGGACTGGGAGTACTCCTAGACAGACTTCATGTTTTTACTCTTGTCTTTATTTAGCAGTGTTGAGTGTGTTTTTGATCTTGCTCCTCCCTGTGTGTTAGTGTTTACAAAACAGTAAAAAAATATTTATGATTATACTGTAATATTAAGTCATAGCTTTTATAAGACATCATTGAAAAGTCTCACCATCTCAATTTGTAGCTGCTCATTTAATTGCTTCATCTCTAAATAGCTCTAAAGGAAGGAGTACTCTCCGGCACAGAAAAAAAAATGGGGTCCTACACAGATGCTGAAAAACTAATTAAATGTGTCTGTGGAGTAAAATACAACTTATGTAAAGAAGTCAGGGTCAATAGTAGGTCATAGCGACAGTAGAATTACCAAGGGGAATAAGGACACATAGCATTGTAAAGACACTGTGTTGAGGTTTTGGGGAGTTATTCTGTTTTCCTTCTCTTAAAGAATTTTTCCATACTTTTTTGTCAGGAAGGTTAATGGCCATACTTAAGAGAGACAAAAGGACCTGGCCACAGGGGGAGGGGTCCAGCCAGCCGAATAAAGGGGGTTGGGGGGAGCCCCTGGGGCTCATTCCCTTGGTTTGCTCCCTGCATTCGAGGAGGAGAAGCTGCCCTGTGGGGCGGAGAACTCATCCCCACATCCCCACGGTGTCTCCTGCTCTCCCTGCTGCCTACCAAGGATCCTCTGGACACCGGGATCAGCTTGGAGAGAATTCGTCCCTGCTTCGTCTCCTGCTTTTCCTCCTACCCCTGCTGTCTCCCGAGGATCCCGCTGGACACTGGGATCGGCTGCCCAAGGGGGTTCGTGACACGGGCTTTCCGTCGGCCATTGCCACGTGGGGACTGAGCTGGCTCCGGGGCGACGGGGAGACCATGGCACCCTCCCTGCTCCCCGGGAGCCCCGAGAGGCTGGCACTGGGTTCCTGGTGCTGTTTGCTGTTACTGACGTAGTTATTGTTGTTTGTTTGTCCTGTTATATATATTTAGTAAAGAACTGTTATTCCTATTCCTCATATCTTTTCCTGAAAGCCCCTTAATTTAAAATTACAAGCATTCGGAGGGGAGGGGGTTGCATTTCCATTCCAAGGGGGGCTCCTGCCTCCCTTGGCAGACACCTGGCTTTCAAACCAAGACAGATTTTGGCGCCCAATGTGGGGCACGAGGGCATCGAGAGGAAAAGGTGAAAAAAGGAATAACAGTTCCTGGATAATCTAATTGTGTGTGATGGATATTGCAACCTTGTTCGGCAGCACCATGTGGTCTGGCCTGCCCCGGTTCACATGGCACGTGGTCATGGCTGTGTTCCTCCCCTTTGCAGCTCCTTTTCTAAACATGGATCCCCTGACTAAGGTCACTGTGGCTGTTATCCAGTTTGCACAGTGGGTTGATAAAGTGAGGAATTCATGGCTTTTCTACTTCCTCTGGAGTGTGGGCACATGGATACAGGGCTATCATACACTAAGCACATGTTTCTGGGCTTATATGAAAAATGGTACCTTCTGTGAGGAAATAACACAGTGGGAACTTTTCTCCCAACCCTTCAACCAGTTCTTTGGGCCTACCCCACCGGCTTTTGAAGGGTTAAGGTTTCCTCTAGATACTAGCCAAATGTTGTTGATAGGCCTGCTCTATTTAGCATTCAGATTGGCTTGGATAACTGCCCAGGTGCCTCCCCCAGAGTCTAGGGGTGCTGCCCCAGAACCTGACCCTGCCCCACAGCCCACCTCAGAAACGGACCACTCAAGTTCATTAGTGGTACTGCTGAAGGAGATTCGTGAGATGCTGAGGGAAGACGCCTCCCCAGCTGATGGGAAACCCTCTCCCTGCCCCAAAGAGGGGGACCTTGGTGGTGCAGCAGTGGAACCCACAAATGTTACAACTGTCCAGATTCCAGTTGAACCACAAGGGCTGCCCAGTGTCACGGTTTAGGGTCAGGGCAGCCCCTTAAACCTATAACAGACGCTCTCTGTTAACCCCCCTCCCTCCCCAGGGGGGAAGAAAAAGGGAATAAGGGAGAGAGACTTAGCGATTACAAAAGGAAACTGAAACAGCTTTAATGAAAATGGAATTAATAATAATAAAAATGGAATATATGGAAATATATACAGATATATACAAAACCAGTATCGAACCCAACCCCCCTGATGGTAATTACATCACCATCACCACTGATGTTGTGCAGGCATTGGGGGAGTCCCAGACTGGGCCCCGCAGCAGACGGGAGCTGTGTTCAGGAGCTGGATTCTGGTACCGGGTTCAGGAACACGCAGATCGGATCGAAGGCAGAACGGACAGAGTCTTCCTTGGGTGCTCTGAGGAAGGAACCGAAAGAGGACCCGAGCCAAGCCAAGCAAAAGCTGGCAAAGCAGTCCAAGAGGGGAGAGAAGAGCCCAGAGACCCTTCGGGTCCCTCAGCTCTAGACCAAATATAGCGTATATGGGATGGAATACCTCCTAGTCAGTTTAGAGTCACTCGTCCTGTCCGCTCCTCCCTGCAGGTGCAACCTTTCACTTTCTGCACCCCCCAATGTGGTACACAGGACCCAGCAGTGGCCTTGGTCTGCACACCAATCCTTGGTAGTAACTCTAAACATGAGGTGTTATCACTGCTAGAAGCAGGCACTGTCTGTGAGAACAGGATGCTAACTTCAGACAGTGCAGTTAGTTAGAAGAAGTGAGCTGAAAAGTAAAATTACTGAACAGAATTAGTTCAGTTTTCACTCAAACCAGGACACCCAGCCAGCAGCAGTCGCCCCTGTGCAGAGGAGGAAGTGTAAGACCAAATCAGCATGCCCAGTTAATGTTGATGGGGAACCAGGGCCCTCACGACCAGCAGGAGAGCCAGAGCCTGAAATCATCACTGAGTCCCTGTCGTATGACAGCCTTCGTAATCTGCGAAAAGACATTGTGCGCCGGGGGCGTGAGGCTTACACAACCTGGTTACTTCGGGTTTGGGACCTTATGGGCAAAGGTGTGCAACTGGATGGGGGTGAAGCGAGGTATTTGGGACCCTTGACCCAGGACCCGGGTGTAGATCAGGTATTTGTGAGGGAGCCAGGGCCCCTTTCTCTCTGGGAGCGGCTTTTAACAAGTGTGAGAGAAAGATTTGTTCATAGAGAGAGAATGCAGGAGTACCATCATAAAATGCAGTGGAAGACACTCGAGGAAGCGATCCAACAGCTAAGAGAAGTGGCAGTGTTAGAGGTACTCTTTGGGAGGGATGGACAGCATGATAATGACCCCGACCAAGTCAGGTGCACAGGGCAGATGTTGTGGAGCCGGGCAAGACTAGGGCCACCGCAATAAGCCACCTTCCTTGCAACCATTAATGCTGAGGACAACCGAGAAACAGTGGGCTCCATTGCTAACAGGTTCCGGTATTACGAGAGTATGGTCAATGGCCCAATGAAGGCTCAGGTCTCTGCTGTGGTTAGGGACCTCAAGGAGGCGATTGTGAAGGAGGTAAGGAAGAGCTTTTCCTGGGTGGCACCAGTGCGAGTCAAAGACCCCAGAGTCAGAGCCCAACGTCCCCCAGCTAGAGAGAGAGGGTACACCCCACAAGCTGAGCTGTGGTTCTTTCTTTGTGACCATGGGGAAGTCATGAAAAGATGGGATAGGAAACCCACTTCTGTTCTGGCAGCACGGGTGCGTGAGCTCAAAAGAGAAAACACTAACCAAAGGGGTTCCACCAGAGTGGAAGTGGCCTCAGCCTCCCGTGACCGAGCTGCCAGGTATTACAGAAGGGAGGATATACAAGCATTCGGAGGGGAGGGGGTTGCATTTCCATTCCAAGGGGGGCTCCTGCCTTCCTTGGCAGACACCTGTGTTTCAAACCAAGACACACTGTAATCATTGTATAGAACAGCAATAAAAAAAAATCATGATACTATTTAAGTAACAGCCCAGGATAATAAGTAAGTAAAGACTGGAGCACAACATATGGTAGTGAAATAATGGAATGGGCTGCCCAGGGAGGTGGTTGAGTCACCATCCCTGGATGTGTTTAAACATCGCTTGGGATGTGGTGTTGGGGGACATGGTCTAGGGGTGAACTTGTAGAGTAGGGCTAATGGTTGGACACGATGATCCCAAGGGTCTTTTCCAACCTGAGTGATTCTGTGATATGTACCCAGATGCAAGTATGTGCAATTATGTGTTTGGAGTTTCCTGAATAATCAATGTTCAGCCATTTAACTAAAGAATTTATCAAAAACATTTTCATATGCAATGTATGTTAACTGCTGATAATGGTGGCAGCTACTGAGGATGGAGCATCTGAGTATATTCTTTTGCCTTGCTGCTGTTAATATGTGTCTATTTCAGGGAAAAGGCAATTTCAAGAATCATAGAATCATGGCTAGGGCTGGAAATTGTTGATGTTTTCCAAACAAAACCAAATAGAGTATCAAATGAAAAACATGCATTAAAATATGTATTGATTGATGACAAAGTACATTTTAGAGCTGATCTGAGTGGTTGCATGTCCAGCTGCAACAGTTGTGCTATAAAGAAGGATTGTACCAAATTGCTGATTGGCCAAGAAGAGAAGCTATTAGTGGTCAGGACAGCCAGCAGGGTCTGTTATGTTTGTTTTGAGCCTCATCTTGGTTCCCAGCACTGCAGAATACTTCTCCAAAGCAAGGATGCTTTGCCTGTCCTAAATTTAATCTAGTGGAAAAAATCTTTTAGATTATTGCTCTGTCCTTTACTGACCCTCAGCTATTACCAGTAGGTCTTGGTGCCAATATCTTAATTTTTCATTATATGCTGCTTGCTTTAACAATGTGTTCTTTGTCAGTCAGCAATATCTACAGCACTCTACTATTAAAATGTGTGCTCTCTGCTGCAGCTGTCCATTTACTTTTTTGAACAGATCAGCCAGTAAAATGTAATTTAAGAGAATAGAAATAAGTTATAGTTGAGGGCACAAAGTATCAGTTGTTTTGTTGTATGTAGGTCTGTCCTTCAGAGATTTTTAAACTTGTCATATTACATGGGGGTTTTTTTAATTAGTGCATAATGTGAAAAGAATGACTTGACATGCTGCATATATTGGGTGAATAAAAACAATACTGCCCTTGCAGAAACAGCCTTGATACCAGGAGCACTCGGGAGTGACACAGTTCTTGAAGTCAACACAGAGCATAATTCTTTTCCTATTTAAATGTTATTACAGCTCTAGAGGGCAGGATCATTTGAATTTGTAATGGCATTAGCTTTAACAATTAAATAGAGCAAAGATGATCAGTACTTAGGAGACACTCGCATATTGTATTTTCTCTTGTAGTAGCTGAGGTCTTATTGGTCTGAACCCAATAAGACCTCAGCATCCTAAACTGGATTTTTAAGTGAGAGACCTTTCATGGAATGTCCTATTTGCCTATAAAAATGGTTGTTGAGAGACATGGTGGCTTACTGAGCTGATGAAAACAAAAACATCTACTGATACAACCCAAGGTCTGGGTTGACATTATGTCTGGTAAACAAGGGAGGAATGGAACCAGAAATTAATGGATCATAATTGATGTGCTGGCAATTAGAACTAACTAGCAGGCAGGGTAATGGGGGAATGACTCTGCTCTTCTGTCTTTTGAAGTCATTAAGAAGTGTGGGAAGTGTCTGTGGAGAAAGGCTGGGAGGGTGGAAAGAATTTTACAGTTATCTTTGCTATCTTTAGTATCCCTGGGATCTGGGGAAGCCCACCTGTTTCCCTCCACACCCTCCTCAAAACAGCATCATTACTGGGCCCAATCCAGGGATATACATTGAATAGATAAGCCAGAGAGAAGAAATATTGAGATTGTGGTCTCATCTATAACAGCAAACAAAACCTGAAAAGATGTCTTTTTCCTTCTCTGCCTTATTTAATTCTATCCTCTTAAAAAAAAAAAAAATGGCATTAGCAAGACATAACTTATGCTGTCTCAATATTTCCATAAGCTGATGGCCTGTAAGACAGTTAAAAGCTATGGCTAAAATGGCTCTGTGATATTTGCCAAGTCTCTGAGGGCTTGAATTCATTGCTCTAAGAACAAGCTGGCAAGGTACATATATAAATATATTTTATATATATTTTATATATATGTAAATAGATGTAAAAAATTAAGGCAGGAGAATGAAAGATAAAAAGAACCATAAAACAAAATCATATTCTAAAAGTTAAGTCCAAACAAGAAAGCACCAGACTTGCAGTAATAATAATTCCCGACACACCCCCATTCCCTCAGTAAGAAAATAAACATCTTTGTAGACAGAAGTTTTTCAGTATATTCCTTTCTCATTCTTCCCTCCAGATTATTTGTAAGATGACCAAGACAGAATTTACTTTGCTACTCAAAATATAGTCTCCTGCTGTTGACTACATTTTGATATGGAAATGTATTCTGACTTGTATATAAATAATCTGTTTTTATTCTTTTTGTTTAATATTTGAGTTGATGAACATTTAGCGCTAGCTTCGTTCCCTCTTGGCAGTGACCTAAGACCATCTCATATAGTTCTTTAAACATATTATTAGCTTTTGAATAGTAAATTTCATAAGAAATTACAAAGAAATTACAAAGACAGAGGTAATGGATAATAGGATCTTTATCTCAAAGGAGTACTACAGGGAATATAATGAGATTCAGTTTGCAGTTACCAATGGGGTCATATCTCAGTGAAGCTGATGTATTATTTCTGACTGACAGACAGTATGGTCTGATGGCTATCAAAAGAGCAGCAGAGTAAGTTTTAGTTTAATCTAGTCTTCAGTGACCAATTTTCCAGTGAAAACTGCTATTCTCAGTAGTTATCACTATTTTTTCTGTAAAGTTGTATGTTATGTTAGTAGTTTTGTCAAAAAGGACTGCGACTAATGACATGGGATCTTGAAGAGGATTTCTTAGCTTAGAAGAAAGCTATTTTGACAATGGAATATATTCTTAAAGCTGTTTCTAAGTCACATATGAGTATAGGCTTTTGGTTTTCAGGTTTCTTAATCTGGTACCTTTGTCATCATAGCTTTCTAAATTTGTAAGAGGCCCCAATCGTCCTCTGCTGAATCATGGAAAGGTCTGAAAAGATACAGCGATATATGTGTTGGTCATTTTTCTTCCAAATTAACTTCTGTTGTTACAGTTAGTTTGCCATCAGCTGTTGACCCTGTTATTGGGCAGTGACTGGCTTGAGAGCAACCCTGAAGAATAGGACCTGGGAGTACTGGTGGATGAGAAGCTCAACATGAGCCATCAGTGTGCTCTCGCAGTCCAGAGGGCCAATCGTATCCTGGGCTGCATCAAGAGAAGCGTGGCTAGCAGGCTGACAGAGGTGATTCTCCACCTCTACTCCACTCTCATGAGGCCTTACCTGGAGTACTGCGTCCAGTTCTGGAGCTCCTATTATGAGAAAGATATGGACTTGCTGGAGCGTGTCCAGAGAAGGACCACGAGGATGATCAGAGGGCTGGAGCGCCTCTCCTATAGGGACAGACTGAGAGGGTTGGGGTTGTTCAGTCTAGAAAAAAGAAGGCTCCGGGGAGACCTTATTGTGGCCTTCCAGTATCTGAAGGGGCCTACAAGAAAGCTGGTGAGGGACTTTTTAGGCTGTTGGGCAGTGATAGGACTAGAGGGAATGGATTAAAGCTAGAGGTAGGTTGATTCAGGTTGGACATTAGGAAGAATTTTTTCACCATAAGGGTGGTGAGACACTGGAACAGGTTGCCCAGAGAGGTGGTGGAAGCCCCGTCCTTGAAAGTTTTTAAGACTAGGCTGGATGGAGCTCTGAACAACCTGCTCTAGTGGGAGACCCATGGCAGCGGGGTTGGAACTAGATGATCTTTAAGGTCCCTTCCAACCCTGGCAATTCTATGATTCTGTGATTAAGTCTTGGTGCATGCAGACTGGTATCAACATACTTTTGGGAACAACTTGGCAAAGAAAGCAGGCAGCTGAATGATTTTTATGATCTTTTTACAGTAGTAAGAGAATAGGTACTTTCATTTTTTTTTTTTAAACAAAGACCTGTTGAGGATGCAAGAAGAATGATAATGTTTTCTAATATGGCTTTAACCAAAGCCCTAATGTTTAGAATTTATTTGCACCACATTAATTTCAGCAATAATTCTGCAGGTTCATTTTGCTTAAGTCAAAAGCTTATGAGGATGGTAAACATTTGCAGTTCTAACATGAATCTACAGAAAATGTGTATAGAACAAATTAATTTAAATGATATTTGAAATAAATTATTTCCCAAGCTGATATTGAATCTGCAATATGTAACTGAAGGGGCAGGACAGAAGAAGTGTCAAAGGACCGCAGATCCTTGCTTAAGCTTTTTTTAAAAGACAGTAGCCTTGGGTACTAATTTACTAACACTGATTGGTAAGGATGCTTATATCTGCATTTAAAATGACAGGGGACTTCCAGGACTTATAAAATGGCACCTCTTAATTCACTGACAAACAAACAAAGAGAGATTCACATGTACCTATAAATAGTGATTTAGAAAAGAGTTCTAAGGACCATTATATTTCTATCCGATACATACATCTTAATTCTTTCCATGAGTACGCAAAATATACATTTAGCTAAGTACTTAAAGTTGGCCTCAGGTGTAAAATTTTCCAGATGGTAATTGTGTCTCCCCAGTGATACTCTTGTATCTATTTAGCTAGGGGACACCCCTGTACTAGCATCAGGAATTAAAAGCAGCGTGGAGCAAGTGCAAAGTAGGGGCTTCCACCACTGCAGGGGATAATGGCAGGCCCATTTTTTTTTACTTCTCTCTTAAATATTTCATGAGACCTGATCTTCTCTTACTAAGAAGGTTGCCTTCTCCTTCTGATTTGGAAACACTTTCTCGGTGTCATTTTGTATTTTCTGTTATCCTTTCTTTCTAATCTCTCATTTCCCTCATTTTTCTCACATCTTTGGACCAGTCCATGTCATCTGCATCTAGAGAAATAGTGCTGAGTATTCTTATCTGAAGCTGCTTCTAAGCCTTCCATGAGCAGAAGACTTCTGTGACACTTGGAATATAAGAAAAGCACAACTCCAGGGAAAAATAAGGCTCATTTCTCTTAGCTAGCGTCTTCGATTCTGTTCATGATTTAGATGCATCACCAGCACATGCTACTAATTCTTAGTATTGAAATACATCACTTTAAATGCACACTATCACACTACCTCTGCCAGGAGAAGGGTACAGTTATTTATTTATGTGATCATACCTGTAAAGAATTCTGTCCTAAAGAAGATTAACATACCCATCTAATTTGTTTCTTGTGAAGTATTTTGGAATTAGAAAGGGAATTTCAGTTGCTGAATGTTCACACCAGTGAGGATTGTCATATTTGAAAATTTTCACTGGACTAATAAGGTATCTCTTTTATAATAAAAATGCCTCCAAACCCCTCTTCTCTCTGGATACCACAGTGTTTCTTAAGCTAATTATGATTAGAAATTCTGACTCCAAAAGGAGAATTTTTTCCCTTAAGTGCTTTGTAATGAACAAGAAGAAAATTATATACCATACAAAGGCATGCAATAATGTGTGCCATTTACACAGCAGCGGACCCTGGGGTCTTAATGGCAATGAAATGCCATAAATACACAACAATGCATGTCATGGCATGCTCTGGAAAAGCTATAATTTAGGTAGTAACATTTTCACTTTAGTAAGTGAATTATTGAGAACATTCCCCTTTCACCAAGATCCTTTACCCTTTACTACTTAAAGTAGATCTTTACCAAGAGATACTTTACCCAGAGATACTATATTCAAACACAGCAGCTGTCATTTCATAACTGATTGAATCCCATAAAATATTTGTCCTCACTTTTTCTTGCAACTTAATCATGTTGTCAGAGCATTATGCTGTTCTTGGAAAATTATTGCAATGAATTATAAAAATGTAGCATAAAAAAACCCCAGCAGACATCTAAAAAATGTTTGCAATCAAATACAGTTTAATATTATATTAAAATATGGGAGAATGCCAGACATTCTCTAAAAGCTTAGCCACCTATCTGTGCATTCTTTGTAGGTTTACTGTTTTCCAAGTGCTTATCTAATAATACTTTATGTCCATCATTGCAGTTTGAGTTAGTTCTGCACTTTAACTGCATTTTCAGTAAAGACAGATCCTTTGGCTCGTTTGTGTTGTCTCTTTTTCTTGCACTTCTGAGACTCCCAGAACCTCTGGTTTTAGCCAGCAACATTTAGGCAAATATCTACAAATATTTCTTAATTTACTTGTAGTTGTTACTGCTAAAGCTTTCTTACACTCTGTGTATTGGATATTATGTTGTTTCTCTGCACCAGTTTGGTATGGGATATATTTCACACAAGGTATTGCATGGTTTGATCCTAAACATCAACCAGTGAGGGATGGTGGATTCCAGCACTAGCTTGCCAGTTTGATGCTCATACCTTTCTGTACCTCAGGTTGTTTAAAATTAATTAGAAGTAGCTTTAAGTCTTAATGGACTTAAACACATTCTGAGAGCAAACTAATGTTTGCAGAGCACCAGGAGTTCCTTGATTTCAAAGGACTGAGAGCACAAAATATTTTTTCAAAGCTATCTTTACAGTGAAACTGAAAGAGCAGTAGTTTTACTCACTTTTATTTTTGTGTGTAACTTTTTGTCTGCCAGCATTTTCTATTTTACTATATTTTCTACTATATTTTACTATATTTTTTACTATTTTTTTACTATATTTTACATTTTCTATAGTGTATATTGAAGACATATTTTTAGCCATTAAAATGCCAAAGTCGTGCTGTTTAGAATTTGTCCTTGAGCCTTGTGACCATGAACTAAAGCATACCCATTATTATTTATTGCATGCATTTCTAAAATAGTTCAATCTCTTTCAAACTTGCTACTATCTGCAGGTAGTAATTATTAAATCAGAGAAAAACAAATTCAATATCTCCTGGTTTAAAAGTACAGCAGAACTTAGTTAAGTTCCTTACTAGATAGAGCAGTGATTGAAGCTCTAGTGCCACTATTTCAGTAAACTATCAGAATCTCTTGAGATAATTTTTTCTGAAGTCTATAAATCAGAGGGAAGAGCCAACTTGTAAGAATAAAATTTTATCTTTGTGAGAAACCTGCTTTTTTACTTGACAGGAAACCAAGTACTTAACATTTATTGTGACTGAACTATGTCTGACTTTGAAAACAGTTTCCAGAAAGATTCAGTGGTAAGGAAGGACCTCGGAGACACACTGATAGCTTATCTTCTAGGCTGTGCTAAGATGGACTAACCAACCCCACTTGGAGGAGCAAGCACTAGTGACCAGTAATAATTATATTTCCAAGATCCCAGGGTCACTATTTAGGAATCATCTAATTACCCACTTACATTTTCCATATGATTTCCAAAGCCTAGAACAACTTTGTTTATATATCTATACACACACACACGTATATACATACACACACATGTATATCAGGGTATATATAATGTTACATTTTATATAATATATTTTAATTTATATGCACATGCATATTTAAGCATAGCTTTCCTGAGTATCTAGAGCTAATAAAAAAGGAGGAAGTAAGCATAAAAGAGAAAAAGATCCTTATAAAACATTTTCTGAGAAATCTCATTGTTTTTCCAAGCAACTATGATTTTGAGCATATACTGTTACTCTTCTTGATATTCCTGTGGAGCTCTGAAATGTTCAGTTAGTTACTGATTCATCACATACATGATTTTGAATAAAGTGAACTCTTTTCTCAGTGCACATGTTACTGCCATGTGCATAAGAGGAAAAGCAATTGCATCTTTTAATCTGCAACTTTGAGCTCTTTGTTTTTCATTGCCATTTAATACTGAAAACGTAATCTAATCACTGGAAAATGGAATTCAGCTTCCATTTTATATTTTCTGATGCTTTCACATGTTCAGATGAAAGATTAGGGTCAAACGTGTACATGGAATAAAACTATTTTTAAAGTCCTGAAATGTATTTTGAAAGTGCATTTTGCTACAGTCTGCTTGAATTTTTCTTTAAGTATCCAAGTTAACTGAAACTAAATATTTGCATATAAAAAAATAATTATTGAAGTAGTATTTATCAAAACAACATCACTTTACTTAATTCCATTCTGCAGTCTACTTCAGCTATGAATTAAGAAATGTAGAACTCAGAAAAAGTACAATTCCTCTTAAAAGGATCCTGTCCAGCATGAGTTAAATGAGAAAGAATTAACTTTTCATCAGAGCAAGAAGGAACTATCCCCTGTGCCAGCTTCTGGTGAGCTAGAATCCTGCACAATGTACAGCTGTTCTGTAAACTAACTGCTCAGACAAGGATTTTCTGGTGGTGCACAGACAGCAGGAACACCTGAGTGGGTTGAGAGGAACCAAGCTCAGGGAGGTGGAATATGTCCTCATCTGTCAGTTGAGAGTCTGAATTGTTCTTTCACCTCTCCAGGAGCATTTGTAGCCTCACCATTTCAGGTTGCTGTGGCCAAAATTTCTGTGAAGTACAGATGCAGTGCAGGATCTCTTTCCTGTGATCTCTGTTACCCATCTGCACTACTAAGAAGATATTTACATTGTTCAGAGGACATATTTTAATTATTAAGGCCTCCTTATAGGATGCATAAGCATCTCATTCAACACTTTGAGTTACTATAAACTTTTTCATATAATTCTCTAGTCAATGGGAATTTTCCCTAAGAAAAGAATGTTTGATTAATCTATAATTCTGTCTTATGTTTCTTACATAGTCTCTCACCATGTAATAGAATATCTGTCATTGTTAAAACCAAAAATTATTACCTCATAAAAGTAACTTTGCACACTCCTTAAACCTTCTAAAGCAAAGTAGCAAATGTTACAAAGAAGCAGGTGAGAAAGTAAAGCAGGAATATTATTTTAGAATAGTTTTGATGGAATGTCATATAATCAAACTGTTGTTAGGACTGGTAAATGTATTTGCAGTCCTAGCAGAGAGACAGCACTTAGTCTCCCTCAAATCAAACTGGTGTGTGTCAACTGTCTTGTCAGTTCAAGGTACAGACTCATCTTTGGGGTATAAATGAACAACTGCACTCTGTGTATTACATTCATTTGTGTGCTAATTGCATGTAGAAATCTTTATCATGCTGTACTTTGAGCCGTCAAATGAAAGCAAACAAATGACATGTTCTTACTGTATGTATTCTTTTCCTATATGCTTTCTTTCATTTTACATTTTATTCCTTAATATGTGTAGCTCTATTGCTATATTATCCACTGCATTATGTGCTGATTATAAGTAGATTACTACTTCTACAAATCTCAGGATTAAAAACTATAATGGTATTGTAAAATGGAGTACACTAGGTATACAAAAAAAACCCCAAACAACAACGGTTTCAGTTCATCTTTGTTAAACATTTTAAGATTGCAGTATTTGCAATCTTATTAAATAACACAGTTATAAAAAATACAAATTATTCACTGGAGTTCCAGGTTATTATTCTTTTAAAACAGGATCCTTTGTAACAACGTTAACATAAAGATAAGCCATATGATGTCAAACATATTTTCATATTTTCACTGAATTCTACTGAGATTTCATTGAATTCCAGTCAACTTTTCTCATTCTGCTAAATTTGGAGGCCAGTATTAGAAACATACGTCTGTTATTTTTCTGTTGCATAACTGAATGATGAATTCATGGATTAGATTTAAAAAAAAAATCCAAAACACAATAGATAAATTTCCATAACAGTGTCACTAGTAGAAGGCTATTTTTTGAGTTCTGAGTTTATCAGTAAACCTTTCAGTTATGAAATACAATAAAATTGTTTAACTGGCATGATGTGGAATTATTTTTAATTATACAAAAGGAAATAATTTCCATACCTGTAAATCAATCCAAAACAGAGTTTTTATTTATATTTCAGAATCCTCAAAAATCCCACTGACTTAATAGAAATATTATTTGTATTGAGCATTCAGGCTATGTGAATACAAATTAAGTTGCAATGAAAAACAACAAAGTAACTGTATCAGACTTAAATGAAATATATTATACACTGTGTTTTAAGAAATACCAAAGAGCATGTTTTTAACCCAAAGTGATATACAGCACATTTATATTTTCGAAATGTGCAACCTGAGTTTAATCATGGTCTAGAAATGTTTTCCATGCCTGTAAAGGTGATATGTATTGTAGGAATATGGCTACTGAAGACATGCAGAAAAAAAAAATGGTGCTGTTTTACAAAGCAGCTTTAACTAGACTGCTTAAGTACTTTAACTGGTCCATTTATATAATTTAGACCTAAGTAGGTCTGTACACTAATATGGTGTTTTGAAGCATCACCCATGATCAGCCCTTAGAGGAAACGCCAACGGCAGCAGCAAGGCATCAAGATTGTCTGAGGCAGGTTTTAATGGCAGATTTCACTGCACTGGTCCAGACAATTTCTACCACAGCACTGCCAGAGTAAAGAAAGGATAAATAACATCAAGTGCGTGATCTTCATCTATGTGAGTTTAACTTAAATTTGGACACCTGCCTTGAGAGAGAGGGAGAGAAAGGAAAGCTTTCTGTCCACTTGTTCATTTCCTTGAGAAATGCTACAAATAAGAGAGTAGTATAGACCTGTGTAACTTCACTGTTTTTCACAGCATGAATAGAGTGTATAGCATTTTGAGCATCTCTGAATGCTGGCAGTGCTAGCCACAGAGTAACACATTATGGAATTCTAAAAAAAGATATCCTAGACTGCTGTTTAAGTAGTATTTCTCTATTTCAGCAGAATGAGCTGAAATACATCTCTGTATTTTCCCATACATACACAAAAGAAGATGTGGTGATGGTGAACCATTGTAAAGACCTCAGCTTGCATTAAGTAGTATTTCCTATTAATTAGTTTGTTCTTATATGATAATTTATTGCAGAATGGTGTAAAGTTTTGTTACCTGTGGGCACCATGCATGGAAATAGTAAATATACACACACAGGAGCACAGTCATATAGGTACTTTTGTATATGATATTAGCCCATTTTTCCCCTTCTTTGTTATCTCAGCAAACAAATTCATCAACTCATAATACTCATTTTAGTACATATTTTTAAGATATTACACAAATGAAGTTACTTGTACAGTTTAAAAAGTAGAAGTTGAAAATTAGATAGGTGATTCTGGAGATAGTGTCTCTCTAGTGTCAAATTAAAACTTGGAAACTATAAAAGATGTATTCCTTACTGAAAGAACTATGTCTAGAGACATATTAACAAAAAAGACAACAGTTAATTTTTTTACTACCTCTCAATGAACAAATTTTACAGAATGAGACATTCTGAAATCACAGAATCACACAATTACTGAGGCTGGAAAAGACCTCTGAGATCATCGAATCCAGCCTGTGACCCAAAACCGCCACATCGGCTAGACCATGGCACTAAGTGCCACATCCAGCCTTTCTTTAAACACACCCAGGGACAGTGGCTCCACCAGCTTCCTGGGGAGTCCATTCTAATGTCTGATCACCCTCTCTGTCAGGAAGTGCTTCCTGATATCCACCCTAAACCTCCTCTGGTGCAGCTTCAGGCCATGCCCTCTCATCCTGTCACTCGTTGCCTGGGAGAAGAGCCCAACCCCCACCTGACGACAACCTCCCTTCAGGCAGTTGTAGAGAGTGACAAGGTCCCCCTTGAGTCTCCTCCAGGCTAAACAACCCCAGCTCCCTCAGCCCCTCCTCATAACACTTTCCTTGTAGTCCCTTCCCCAGCCTCGTTGCTCTCCTCTGGACCTGCTCCAGCACCTCAATGTCCTCCTTGAGGTGAGGGGCCCGGAACTGTGCACAGTACTCGAGGTGAGGCCTCACCAATGCTGAGTGCAGGGGGAGAATCACATCCCTAGTCCTGCTGGCCACACAATTTCTGATACCCAAGCACACTGCTGGCTCATCTTCAATCAGTTGTCAGGCACTTCCAAGTCTCTCTCCACTGGGCTGCTCTCCAGCCACTCCTCCCCCAGTCTGTAGCGCTGCATGGGGTTATTGTGGCCAAAGTGCAGGACCCTGCACTTGGTCCTGTTGAACTTCACACCACTGGCCCATTGACTCAGCCTGTCCAGGTCCCTCTGCAGTGTCTTCCTAACCTCCGGCAGACTGACATTCCCTCCCAGTTTGGTGTCATATGCAAATTTACTGTGGGTAGACTCAATCCCCACATCTAGGTCATCAATAAAGATGTTGAATAGGACTGGGCCCAGTACTGATCCCTGGGGTACACCACTGGTCACCGGACACCAAATGGATGCAGCACCATTCACCACCGCTCTCTGGGCCTGACCATCCAATCAGTTTTTAAACCAGTGAAGGATGCACCTGCCCAAGCTATGGACTGACAGCTTTTCCAGGAAGGTGCTGTGGGAGACTGTGGCAAGGGCTTTGCTGAAATCGAGGTAAACCACATCCACAGTCTTCCCCTCATCCACTAGGCAGGACACCTGGTCATAGAAGGATATTGGTCAGACAGGACCTTCCTTTCCTAAACCCATGTTGTCTAGGCCTGATTGCCTGGTTTTCTTCTATATGCTGTGTGATGGCACTCAGGATGAACCGCTCCATAACCTTGCCAGGCACCAAGGTCAGGCTTACAGGCCTATAGATCCCTGGATCCTCCTTCCAGCTTTTCTTGTGGATAGAAGTCACATTGGCCAACCTCCAGTCATCTGGGACCTCCCTGGTTAGCCAAGACCGGTGATAAATGATGGAGAGCGGCTTAGCCAGTTCTTCCGCCAGCTCCATCAGCACCTTAGGATTAATCCCATCTGGACCTATGGACTTGTTGGGATCTAAGTGGCACAGCGGGTCACTAACTAAATGAAGAATTTAAACCCCTAGCCATCCAACTGTATGTACTCATCTATTTCAGCAGTGGCCAGCTATACCACTCTCTAATTCTAACCTCTGCTTTCCTGTTTTGGAATATTTGTGAGACAGTGAGAGTCCATTCTACAGATTTTTTTGTAAAAGTAAAATATCCACAATAAATAAATTATTACTTATATGTGAAAAAAAAAATGGTGGCACTTAGCTGCTTAGCCATTTTGAACTAGAAACAACATAAATAGATAAAATACAGTTCATGCATCAGATAATATAAAATCAGAGTGTAAGTAGGAAGTATTTGAATACGGTAACAAAAAGTGGGTGCACAAAGTAAAAATGAAATAACTGTAAACAGATTAGTTAGCAGCAGTCACTGTATATGAGCTATATATATAGCCAGGACTTTTTTGGTGGACATCAGAGCAAAGATGATTTTTATGAAGTGATGGGAAAAAGGAGATTTTCCTTGCTTTGAGGATGGCTTTAACTCAAGCAGACTAATTCAGCTTTATTGTAGTGCAGGGGATGAGAAATCAAGTTCAGATTTTTTAGAGTGTAGAACTCTGTTACATGGACAAATTTGAACAATCCTTATTTAATTTTCCATTAGAGTTAGGGAAAAACATGCACTTCCAGTCTGAAGAAATAAATGAAATGGAAACCAATCCAAAGTTAAAAGAATGAACAGGGTTTCCCTTGAAGCTGGTCTATGATACAGATTCTGACTGGAAAACATTCTTATTTACAACGATCAATGAGATTCATTCTGTGCGGTCAGTTGTTTTACATCTATCTCATTATCATTACCTATCAGCAAGTCAGTTCAAACTAAGGAAGCCAGTAAGGTTACAGACAGATATTCTGAAGATGCCTGTTCAACTGTTATTAGGACAACTAGGTCTCCACAGCACTTCCTGCACTGAAGCTGCTCTTACTTCAGCAGATTTGTGGAAAAGTGTGTTCTTGGCTCATAAAGTCCGTGGCCTGAAGAATGCTGGGGGCTGGGAGAATATTGTATGAATATCTCTCTGTGCTCATCCTGCTTTTAAACTTTTCTCTGGGTGGTTGGTGTTATCCATTGCTGTGTCTCTGGTTTTTGGAGGCAGCACAATGACAGGTCAATGAGTCAAGTGGATGAAACAAGCTTTTAGTCCATCTCCCAGTGTAATATAAAGTCCATTTAAATCAATTTAGTATAAAACCAATGGAATGTAAATTCCTCAAGCTGAAGACATCTCTAATATTAAACGGATAAGAATAGATACAGGACTTCATCATAGCTAGATCTCAGTCTGTAGTCTGTTAGTAAGATTGTTAAAACTATCTTGCATGAAGTAGTCAGAAGTTGGAGTTGTGTATGTAATGCTTCCCTTTATTGAAGTTAGTTTTCAAAAACTATAAATTCTGCTTAAAGACTGGGCCTTAATCTTGAGGCAATATATGCATTGTGTAAACCTGTTAAATGTCTAAACAGATAGTGGAGGCTCTCAAATCTGTCCTAAAATATCTCTAAGTTGCCTTCTTCTTTTATATATGCAGTTTTCTTTTAGAATTTTGTTTTAAAATCATTTTCAGATAATAGAAGTACGAGCTGGTTATAACACCAATTCTGTGCCTCCTTTCTGATGGTAATAAGTGTTCCTAGTCCTCTCTCTGATCTAGATGATGAAGTGTGATGACAGGGAATGATTTGTTCCTTGATCTCATTCACTGTGCACCTGATACCTACCTGCCTAAGAGGTGCACCATAGAAGCCTCACTTTGTGAGCTGATGCTTGAAATATCAGGGCTGAAGAAATACCTGCCAATATCTGCAGAAAGGCAGTGGAAAATTTCAGACTCTTTCAGTGAGTCTGTAATATCATTTCACTCTCTCAGTGAGTCTGTAATATAATTTCTTTCACTTTTGTGAAGGAAATGGAGAAGAAAGTTAGTTGGAGGAAATTTCAGTGGGAACAGTGAAGTTGTTCTGATGAACAAAGTAGGGAAAAGTCAAATTGCTGTTAAAGCAGTTGATGTTCAGAAGTTAAGAATGACTGAAAGGGTGATTGTGTAGTTAAAGCAATGATGCCTGACTCATGAAATCTGAGTTTGTTTCCTGGCTTTGCTATCTCTTTATCTTTGGGCAAGAGATATAATCTCTTGACCTTTTAAATTTTTTTTTTACTTCCTGTACCATGGGGGAGTAACTATAGTTCAGTTTGTTCTAAGAATAAACACATTAATGTGGATGGTTCAGGCAAAAAGATGCACACAAGCATTTAGTTCTTCTTCCTTATTTTTTAAAACAGGTCTTTCTGCTATCTATGGGGCAAATGAACTGAATTCTTCATGCTCTATGTCTAGAAAGGTGAGGAGGCACAAGTGCCTGTGGGGACATCTGTCAGCTGGTCTTAACTCCCTGGCAGTATGCCCAACTTCTAGTCAAAAGGCTGTGGCAAATGATGTTTATCAATTACAGGGTGGTGTTTTGTTTCTTTCTACATGAATATAGCTTGAAGCTATGCATAGCTTTCTTTCTCTGGGAAGCCTTGGGAAGCAGGGAAGCAAAAATTTAGAAATACTGGCAATCAAAATTTTTGAGAAAAAATTTTATACTTTGAAAATCTGAAGTTGAAGCACAGCAATACTGATGCTGAAAGGCCAGGAACACATACATGAAGGTCCCAGACAATGTGAGGTGCAGAAATGAAAGCCCTAAAACAAGTGCACAGGCAGCAGGGAAAAACATTGGGGTTACATAGTGAATCAGTGAAATAGTCCTGAAGCATCTCACATATCCATGGTCCAGTAAGTTCATATACCTTGCAGACGTTGTTAGTATTCTGTCACTGCTTTCTGATTCCTGGCACAGGCATAACATTTGAGAAACTCAAGTTCTTCTGTGAGCATCGGCATGGAGAAGGCCTGGTCTCCTACGGATCTGCATCTCACTGTTGAGTGCAAGAGCCCTTCCAGGCTTTTCACGTAGCTGGGACATTTGTGAGGCCTCTTTCCCCTGTCTCTCTCCACATTCCAGAGCCAGGACACTCACAGGACTATTTCTGTAACAATTTTTTCAACTACACTTTTATTTGATTCGGTCAACGCGCTCACTAATTGTTAGGGCAGGCTGCAAGATGCGGCTACCGGGCCCGCAGCCCCCGCGGCCTTGCGAACCGGGCACGCCGCATCGCCAAGGCAGCCCCGCAGCCAACCAGGCCAGGGGGACCTTAGCGAAGCCCGGCGCCGGCCTGTGGCGCGTCACTATCCAGGAGCGGCCGCCGGAGAGGCGGGGGGAGCCCCCGTCCCAGCCAGAGGGACGCCGCCCGCTGACGGAGGGGATGAGGAGGTTGGGCAGTCACAGCCACCGCCCCCAGAGACCCGTTGGTATACACACGCACGCGCGCGCACGTCACCTAACGGGCGATGAACGGGGCGGGGCGCAGCTTTCGGGCTCGCGCTGACGTCAGGGTGAGCCGAGGGCCGTAGAGGGGCGTGGAGAGGTGGCCGGCGCCGCTCGCGAGGCATGCGCGGCGGAGCTGCGCGCGCCGGCCCTTCGCGCACCGGCCCTCCCACCGCGGGCCGGGCGGGGCGGGGCGGGGCGGCCGGTGCTTGAGGGCGCAGAAGAGCCGGGGCCCTGTCTGACGAGGGGGCATCGCTGGCCTGCGCTCATCTTGGCGGTGAGTGCGGTGGTGGGTTGTACTGCCATTCCCTTTTTCTCCCACTTCTCTCTCGCCGTCATGCTGTGCTGCTTGTGGGGGGAGAGTGTATCTTCCTGCCCGCGATGAAGCGGGGGCGGCCGTTGTCCCTTCCTTGTGTCCCTCTCCCATCAGGTCTGAGGCCGTCATCTCGGCTGGGGGATGCTGCGGCATCATCGGGCGCGCAGGCCGCGGGAGACAGGTAGGGGGGAGGGTGCCTGGGCGGGCGTGCAAGGCAGGCTCCTGCTGCGTGTCCTTTGCCGGGTGCAGCCTCTGGATGGGCTGAATGTCAGCGACGGCTCCCATAGTGCCGCTGGCAGTGAGTTGTGCCACAGGTGTGGCCTCCCTGCCTGGCAGGGCGTTTGCGGCGGTGCCAGCTTGGCCTTCAGTGCCCGGGGCTTGCGCTCGGCTTACTCGGCTCCTCTGCTCCCAGTGGTTAAAGGAGACCTGTCATGGCAGGCCTGGCGCGATGTGCCACCCACCGCTCCTGCTGCGCAGTGCTTCATGTGTCTCTTTATTTGCTCTTTCTTGAAGCGTACCTGCAGGTATGTTTGGACACTGTTGCTGAAGGCCGTGGTCCCAAACTTTCTTCGTAGCTACAAAAAGAGAGAAAAGCAAAACTACCCAGTGTGTGGTTGTTCAAAGGCAAGAGTTTAAAAAAAAAAAAAAAAAAAAAAAAAGTAAATGGTAGAATATCTACTTCAGCTATAATCTGTTCAGATTTTGCTTATGACAACAATGTATGTTATGCACATTATGATGATTTCATCTTAATGACATGAAGACTGTGCTTTCGTCATCTAGAGCCCGCTGTTAACATCGTGTTCTGACAAATGTACTTTGACACACAGTGAAAAATGGGCAACTTCAGCCTTTAACTTTGAGCTGGAGGAAGTTGAGCTGTTTATCTTCAGTTAAAGAAAGCCAAACTGAATGGGAACTTTATGCTGTAGCAGAGCATTAGCGTCCAGGCCAGATGACAAATGAAGGTAAGGGCTGGAAATCTGGTGCTCTATCTGGTATGTTGCATAAAGGTGTTTGCCATTGTTCAAGGGAATTCGTTCAACTTGGAGGATTGGTGCTTCATATTCACAGTAGGTTTGTTCTTGGTGTTTGTGGGTTTTGATGTAGAATAGAATTTTTCATTACAAAGGCATTAAAAGCAAAATGAAGCTGGATCACATTTTGTTATGTTCTTATAATTGAAAATTACTTTAAATATTCTCTGAAACTTTAAAACATGTCTCTCCTGGAGTAGTCAAAAATGCAAATCTCATTTTATTAGCGAGGCAGTAAATATTTATTTTTGGTGATACTCAGTGAAATTTGGCAGATATTTTCTCATGTATGTAATGCTCACACCGCTCTAAATGTGGTGGGCATATTTTGAATTTAGTGCTTCCAAGCTGAAGATGTGAATGTCTAACAAATGGAACATTAGTAATAACCAGCTACCTAACTGTTAACCAAGGAGCTACATGAATATACAACTTGCAGTAGAAAAAATGGGTTTGAAGTGTAATCTTTGTTCGCAGTTAGTACTTTTCATTATAGAATCTTAATGTTTGGGTTCAAAACCTGCTGAATTTTTTCTTCTAATTGTAAATCTACTTAAACTGTAGAAATGTTTCAGGTTTGGAAGATTTCTATATTTGATATTTTTGACTAATATAACACTTTGTGTTTTTGAACTGAAGTAGTAATATACATGAATATAGAAAAACTGAATAGTAATGATCTCAGTTAACACAATGGTATAATTTAATGTATTGTTATACTAATGAGTAATTCTGTTTAATGGAGCTGTTAATGTAAAAGCTTACTGGAGTCAAACCTATTACTTTTGGACCTAATCACCATGTAAGCACTGGTGAGGCCACACCTTGAATGCTGTGTTCAGTTCTGGGCCTCTTGCTATAAAGAGGACATAGAAGTGCTGGACTGTGTCCAGAAAAGGGCAACAAGGCTTGTTGAAGTGCCTAAAGCACAAGTCCTGTGAGGAGTGGCTGCGGGAGTTGGCGTTGTTTAGTCTGGAGAAGAGCAGGCTGAGGGGAGACCTTATTGCTCTCTACAGCTACCTGAAAGGAGGTTGGAGCGAGGAGGAGGATAGCCTCTTCTTCCTGGTGACGTGTGACAGGACCAGAGGGAATGGATGCAAGCTGTGCCAGGGGAGGTTTAGACTGGATATTAGGAAACATTTCTTCTGAAAGGGTGATCAAACACTGGAATGGTCTGTCCAGGGCAGTGGTGGAGTCAACATCACTAGAGGCATTTAAATGGCATGCGGACCTGGTGCTTAGGGACATGGTTTAGTGATGAGCTTGCAGTGTCAAAGGTTGGACTAAATGATCTTGAAGGTCTCTTCCAACCAAAGATATTCTGTGATTCTGTGTAAGACAGATTTGTTGTTTGGAATAAACCAGTTACAAAGCAGTGTTGGCAATGGCTCTCTAGATAAAAAGACATTATACCATCAGTTTTCAGATCAACATTGCTTGCCTAAAATTATTGGAACATGTGAATCTCTGAAAATGGAAGAGAGATGAAGGAATAAAAGGTAGCCAGTTGCAGCAGTGGTTGTGTTGTTCTTTTTTTAGCCGCTATTTGGAAGTGCAAACAGCAGAGCGGGCTTCTTAATTAGAAGCTTTCAGGCAAAGTCCATGCCATTAGGGATACTAAGAAAATCAAAATACTAATGGTGCCTCTTATAATTAGGTTTTAAATCCTGTAGTGTGTTTCAATTGGAGCAGTAAAAAAGCTTTTTTAAATCTCTGGATACCTGAACACACGTACATTACAATAAAATCTCAACAGGATTAAAATAAGTATTCCAAAAGTTGAAGGTTAGCTAGTCAGTTTAGGTCTTTGCATTTCTTTGTACCTCTGGGAGACATACTCCAGTGCACTCTAAAAGTTCTGTCAAACAGGTGAATTTTGGAAGACTTTCTGAGAATGTTGTTTCCTCCTTTATCAAAAGTAGCTTGATTTGCAGAGATCTGAACTCTGCCCACTAGCTATTCTCTATTATAAGGGGAGGATTCAGCTGGAGCCGTTCTGATGATAATATCCAATAGTAAGTAAGGAAGTCCTCTTAGGGTGGGGGGGTGCTTGTCCCTGGTCACAAGTTCTCAGTAAAATTCTTTTTTCACTACATATTACTGAGATTTTCATGAGCATATCTGTGATGAGTCACAGTAAACAGTCTTCTGCAAAGTGTGTTTTAATGGCTTTGATTGAAGCAGAAGTATGGGTTGTGCTGGCGAGGTTCTCACTGCAAGGAGGCTTAGCCTCTTAGCCAGAAGAAAGTGGCTGATAAGGTTTTACTTTTATGTGGTGTTGAACAAGTTATAGCTCTGGAATAACCCTTAAATTGCAAATTATTTCTAAATGTATTCCCTGAAGCAAAAGAACTCTTATGCTTTTAGCCTGATTAGCCCAGATGGCTTGTGATGCACAGAGCACAACTCTCTCAAAGGAGAACTGAATATCCTGGGTTCCCTTGATTCAGTGTCATGTGTCCTTTGAGCTGGAGATTCAAGAATCTCTTCTAGATAGATACAGAGATTCTCACTACGTTATGAATCTGATACTTCAACTCATGTTATTTTTGTGAATCCTACTTAAAGATAGGATTTACTTAAATGCATTTTTTATGATCTTGGATGATGAAACTACTACATAGATTTGTCGATCAGTGTTTTTGATGATTTGGGCAAAGCTATGACTTTAACCTTCATCTCAGTAGAGCAAATCTGCATAGGTGGAGACTTGGCAAGGCCAAAGCTACTGTTGTCAGTAGCAGGAGACTTGAGAAAAGGAGCAGAATCTTTAATCCTGTACAGCCTTGTCCATCAGGAAATAATTTAAAAAAAGAAATCCTGATCCCTCTCTGTGTAAATCTTTCAGTCAGGAAAGGTGTCTGAAATGGTAGTTCATAAAAAAATAATGCTTTACCATGACTACATTTGAGATATTGATGAAAAAAAACCAATATATCAGCTTCCTTTGAATTCAAGTAAAATACAAGCACAGATGACTGTCTTTGTATAACTCTGTAAGCTAATGTGGGGGAAACTGATCCTGTGGACAAACTGTCACTAGGAACTGAAGTTGCACATGTCAGTTCCTTATGAGAATTAATTTTTTTTCAAATACAGGTAGTTGTTACGTCCTCATATGTTGCATGCATTACATAAAACTAACCTGGATTGATACATTCAGATCTAACTGTGTTCATGTAACAGAAAATCAGTAAGAAAATACAAAAAATGCTTTAAAATACTTGGAGAAGCTGACAGACTGTGGTTAAAACCCTGCTGATACTTGTTATGCTGTTGCAAAGTGGTTTGGTTCTGGAATATTTTTAGAGTTTGGTTTTGAGATTGAGAACTGATTTATAGCGATCAAATCATAGACAGAAGCTGTAGAGATGTCCAACATTAATGACATGCAATAGGAAGAAAGCGATACTTTGAAGATGTGGTTCAAACATAAACAAGTTTCAACTGAAAGCTCTTAATATGCCACTATATGGCTGCAGTACTTTTGGTCAAGTGTGGATGTTGAAAACAAGTCAAACTTCACTTCAAATAATATAAATAATCCAGTATTTTCTTAAAAGCACATCGATAGGAAACACACTGTTTGATATAACTGGTATGTTTGGTGTCAGGGAGAGCAGAAATCAGTGGCCAGTCCTTCCAATGTAGGGAGTTTACAAGTAGTTTTCCTCAGGAATCTAAAAGGCATGTTAAAATAGCTGTTAAAAGAATTATTAGTAGGGCTCTGGAACTCCTTGATTAAGGCAGTCATGGATGGAAAAATTTGAGGACTGGTTGGACAAGGTAGTGGAGGAGAGATTGTGCAGAGTTCTTAAACTACATCAAATTCAAGGTATATTATGAATTGAAAGTAATTAAAGCTTGGGGAATACACATTCTGTGCTTCCCATGTTCATCCTCTTCCAAGTGCATTTTTTTTAGGGCTACAATAGGAGACAATGGGACTTCTTATTCATCATCTTCAAGATTAACTGCTGGAATTTTGTGTCTGAGCTGGTGAATTCAATCTGTACACTGAATTGCCATGATACAAATCCAGAGAAATATTATTGTATCAATAATATTTCAAGTTTATTCAGGGTTCACTTGCTGTCTTTCACAAGAGAAGTCTTAAAAGATTTTCTCAGTCCTTTTTCTAGGTTTTTTTCTTTTTTTTTTTTAATCTAGCAGTATCTGACTTAGTAAGATTTTTTAAATGTCTGTAGCATGTTCTTGTCTCAAGGTCATCTTCTGAAAAACTAAACTATGTTGAAATAGCATTGTCAGTATGCAGGAAAGAAATACTCAGAATGATTTTCTTCCATCTTCTTTGTGCAGTTACCACCTGTGAAACTCTTCAGGCTTCCTGGAGATCTCTCAGTACCAGTGCATCTATGAATTGCATGCAGTGTCTTTCAATTATATCTGCTTGTCATTCAGCTTAACCTATAGCTAGAATTCTTACTCGGGAAGCAGTAGGAAAAATGAGCTTGTGGCTGGAGGGAAAGAAAAAGATTTATGTATTGGTGGTAAGCACATCCTCATTGCAGATTTAAACTAATAAGAATTCTTAACCCTAAGATACCTGCACAAATAAACTGTTTAGACAGGTGGTAATGTTTCTGTAATTAGTAATTGTATAATAAATACAAAAATATATTGAGCAATAACTGTTTGTACTGCTATAAGAGAGTTTTAGTGCAAGACAGCTCAGTGCTCCTATGTGGAGAAGAGTCATCAGTTGAATCAATCAGTTGAAGGCCAGTGGCATTCTGGGATGCATTAAGAAGAGTGTGGTCAGCAGGTCAAAGGTGGTTATCCTCCCCCTCTGCTCTGTGCTTGTGAGGCCTCACCTGGAGTCCTGTTTCCATTTCTGGGCTCCTTCCTCAAGAAGGACGAGGAACTACTGGAGAGGGTCCAGCACAGGGCCACTAAGATTATTAAGGGACTGGAGCACCTACCGTATGAGGAAAGGCTGAGAGTGCTGGGTCTTTTTAGCTTGGAGAAGAGGCAGCTGAGGGGGGATCTTATAATAAATATCTAAAGGGTGGTGTCAGGAATGTGGGGCCAGGCTCTTCTCAGTAGTGTCCAGTGACAGGGCAATGGCCATAAACTGGAAAACATAAGGTTCAGCCTCAACATAAGGAAATACTTCTTCACTGTGAGGGTAACAGAGCACTGAACAGGCTGCCCAAAGAAGTGATGGATTCTATCTCTGGAGACTTTCAAAAGCTGCATGGATTTATTCCTGTGTGATTTACTCTAGGTGATCCTGTTCTGGCAGGAGATTGAACTAGATGATCTTTAGTGGCCCCTTCCAACCCTAACCATTCTGTAATTAACAAACTAGAGGAGTAGGATGGACAGGGTCGCAGTCTATAAAGAGATATTTCCATTTACAATCAATTGTATTTGAAGTTTCACTTGGCTTCTAGCCTGCCTATTCTTATGAGCAAGAAAATTCTGCCCCAGGTAGCATGCATTACTAAATAAATAGCAGAAAACAGCAACTGTAAGCTGACTCTAGTTTGTTACTAATTAATGGTGAAGTCTTTCCTAGTACAGTTAGAGATGAGAGTGATGGTTGAATTATTTGGTGACAGTGGGTAGTTCTAAGGAAAAAGGGAAATTTTTAAAGTGAAATATTTGCCAGACAGCATGAGGTAATTCCTATTTGTTAGTAGAATGACATGGCTTTCATGTCTGAACTTGGACACAGATTAGTTGGTTTTCAGAGTAAATTCAGAAAGATTGAAATTAAGTGTGAAATGCTGTTGCTGAATGAATACCATCAGCAAAAGCAGTGGCCTGTTACTACTATCAGTTGTTTTGAGGCACAACATTGACAACATTTTTGAAAAGAGAAATTGAAATCCACTATTTCAGTTCTTAAAAGCTTGGATTCTAAACTGTGATTGATGTTTTGGATTATTCTGTCAATCTTAAAAGCAAATTAAATTTTAGGCTGTAGTTGAGATATAAACAATGCTGTTAGCTTTACAAGTTTTCTGAAAGGCAGCTGTCTACATGAAATGGGAAAGCTGAGCCTCTCAAATATGTATGTACATGCGCACATTATATATACGCAATTACAGATTACCTTCCAGGATGGAAATCTTGCCAAATACAACAGCATAAGAGACTAGCCTAGATACATCATGTGCTTTATAGTCGCAGTACTTTTTAGGGGTGGGGAGGAATAATCCTTGACTAATACTAAAATGTAGTTCTTTTCTTCTCTGTAGCTGTATTTTTTTCTTTAGCTCACAGAGCATTAGATCTGTAAGGCAGGCAAGGAGTGTATGCCTCTTCTTAGTTTGGTTTTCCCCTTTATTTTATTATCCTCACAAATCTGGTAACAGTTCAAACTGAATAATGTCATGGAATCAAAGCAAATGGAGGCTCTTTGTATCTCTTCACCAACAAAGCTTTTTGAGAACAATACATCTTTTGCCATTTAAGAGCTGTTAAGCTATTACAGTGAAGAAACTTAGTCTACATGACTTGCTTCCTGAGGTTGAATCTGTTTAATTGATTCTGTTTGCATAAGGCTGTTCTATGTGACATAACAAATGAAGTAATTAATGTATTTAATTCCTTCTAGCTGAAGTCTTTCTGGATTGCAACTAGGTGTATCAATCATGATTATGTCAATTGTTTCTGCTTCTGATTTATTACTTCCACCTCTTACAATGCTTTGAAAGCTGTTCTTGGGGTCAGCACGTTAAATGTAATGGTTTTGCCAGCTACAGCTTGTGTTCTCTGTATTTCTGGTGAAAGCCTTACTGTATTCTGGATCTTGTGTTTTGAAGAGTTGGTTGTGGAAGTTGGTGTTTGTATCTGCAGGTACAGAGTTGACATCGCTAGTTCACATTTAACAAGGTATGACTGTGCTGCATTTGGATGACTGACTGGCAGAGCGCACAAAGGCAAACTGAGGGAAACCCCAGTGTCTGTCAGTGTCTGAGTCACCTTTAGTTCTGAGTAAATGCATTTTCTAGAATTTTGCCAGAGTAGACTCATGTTTTATCTGCTGTGGCAAGAAGAGTGTATCTTTTAAAGAAGGGAATTGATGACTTCCTCCAAGAGGATTCATTAGATGATTGACAGCTTCAGAGAGGAATTCTGACTCTGCAGTGTTTTATTTGAATAAAGCTAGTTGAGCTTTGTCCCTGAGAACAATTAGGTTGTCAGCCCTAAGGAAGAAAAGTGTCATTTCATTTCATGTCCCATTTATGAATGAACTATAATAACCTCTATTACCATTAAAGAGGAATGTGGAAGTGTACTGTTTCAAGTGTATTTCTTCCTTTTTCCAGGCTCTGATATTCTCTTTTATTGGGAGTAATACATCCCCACCCCCCAAGCATCATCTTCCATCTTCTTTTCTTTGTCTTGAAGCTGCTTCCTTGCTGCAGCTGACTGAGCATCTGGACCTTGACTGCCTTTGGCATTATTCGTCATGTAAGAATGCAAAAAAATCAGGTCAAATTTACCTTTCGAGAAACCTTAGAAAAGGTCTTAGTTGTAGTTAAAATTTGCATGACCTTTTTTCAATAAGGTCTTAAGGGTTTTGTGATAAAACTTGGGATTTTTTTCAACCTTTTTGTAAAAAATCAGATTTAAAATATGTTGTTTCTATTTAATAATATGCAAAGCACAAGTGAGCAAACTATTACAAAGCATACATTTCTGGACAAATAGCCGTAGCAATTTTTTTTTTTTTTTCTGAGGTGCCTGATACTCAATGTAAATAGCATTACTGACAGAGTGATTTTTAGAGTGTGGCCCTAAGGGAAGTGAATGGAGTTTTTGTTTCTGAAAGTATTCTGGTAGCTGTCTTCTATAAAATACAGCTGTATTTCTTCTCCAGTACATGCTTGTATCCTCTAGCCTTACAAAGCATTAAGAAACCCTATTCTGATGTGTAACAATACTTTTAATGATTGCAAGAAATGTCACATCTTTTTGCTGTATTGACTAAAGGTACTGTTAGAAATACAGAAGCCCCAACTCTTCATAATGGCTGTCTTGTTTTCTCTTCCCTGTATCTCTGTTAATTATTGTGCTCTGCTTATGTTCCTTGACCTAGTGCATTCTGACTGACAGTAAAGAACATTCAGCTTGGGTAACTTCTTAGCTTGGTGTTTGATAGTTTAAACTTTGCAAGTGGCTAAGTGTGTGCAAGTTACCTAAGTGTGAGGGAGGAAGAATAGAAAAGGACTTACCTGTAAGCTCTTTGAGATCTGAGAACAGAGTCTTACAATTTTCAAGACAGAATAAGAAAATTACTTCAGAGAAATAGAACAGTGAGCATTAAGTGTCTTGGAATTTCTTACCATGCTTTATGACTATGGTAACTTTAAGAGGCAGACTGTCACGAATGCTACTGTTAATCACTATGCTGTTTGGACAAAGGAAAGGGAGAGACACTAAAATACATGGGTGCTTTCATAAAGCAGTGGGAATTGATACAAGAACAGAAGTGTTTCAGAGGCCCTGAAGGTGGGAGAAGGCAGGCAGGCTTGGGAAATTTTACTGCAGAGCTGATAAATCTTGCTGGATCTTGGAGGTGAGAAAAGGTGGATGTTTTGACTGGCTCTGGAGCCAGTCTGTGCAGGGTAAATAATACGAAAGAATGTGACCACTGTAAATACTCAGAAGTTCAGTCTTGGTGCCATCAGCATTTCTAGTTGTATACTTAATTCATAAAACATACCCAGTTTCCTCAGAATTCATCGTCTTTAATTCCTATGGGCTTTCTCTCATCAGAGTAGGTGTTTGATATCTAGATCTCCTGCTCGTTGCTTTCATTCTGTTAAGTGCCCAAGATCCTCTTAAAAATTGACTTGAAATTTGAAATTT
This sequence comes from Todiramphus chloris collaris, assembly GCA_025345505.1. NCBI lineage: Eukaryota > Metazoa > Chordata > Aves > Coraciiformes > Alcedinidae > Todiramphus > Todiramphus chloris. The sequence continues at coordinate 14,847,773 of JANVCC010000057.1, forward strand.
GACTTGCAGCCATACTACGCATCTTGCAGTGTTCCCAAGTACTTGCTGAAGAAGACTTTTGCTGTATCTGTTGCAGGGGTATCCATGATTTTTCCCTTATGTCGTTCAATACCTCCCTAAGCTGGTGGGAAGAAGATATTTTGAAAATTCCTAACTGCCTTAATGCATTATTTTAAATCACATTTTTAAGAAAAATAGTCCTTAAGTTATGCTTAAGTTTCACCACAGATCAGTGGTGAGTAGGTCTGCAATTTATGTGCCCTGATTTCAAAATTAAATAAATGAATGGAAGTTAATAAATAAATAAAAGTTGTGGTGGTATACAGAGGTTGTTTTAAAAGCTGCACACAGTGGATAGAGTTGAAATACATGTGCTCTTAAATTCACAAAGGCCATATGGTATATCTAAATTCAGCAGATGACAATAGAAGTAACTACAGTCTTTTTTCAAATTGGCAGATCTGTGTCTTGTCTTTGTGTGGAGAGTATCCTAAGAAAATGAGTGGGAAGTCAGGAGTGGCTGTCTTGAAGCACGTCCATAGCACCTTGAAGAGCTGGTCTTGTGTCTCAGATTTCAGCAGATCTTCTCCTGTTAGAAGTTCAGGATCTAATTGTTACTTAGGGTATTAGATTCTGCCTGCCCCAAGCCATCTTCTCATTGTCTGCCATTTGCTCTTCCATTCCCAATGGTAGGCTTTACTCATTTTCTACACTGCTTGGGCAGTAATTAATAGTTCTTTTCTTTGCCCTAGTGTACTGCTGTGACCAAGGGAGCTTTTTGCTAGAGGAGATCATTCCTCCAATGATAACTTAAATTTTCTCATCTTCCTGTCCATGCTGTTTGTATACTAGAAATGTGCTTTTGTGTTCTAGGAAAAAGAATGAAAGTCCCTGAAAATTCTAGCACCACGAAGTTATCAGGATAAATATGCATGGATATTGGTAAACTGTTTCAGATCACATGCCACTGAGCCACGTTCTTAGGCCTTCTGCAGAAGGCAGATAGTAGGAGTATAAGGTCAGTCATGGCAAACATACTCATTAAACTTTATTGGCTTCAGTAACATCTAGCACATGATGGTAAAAATATGAGTAATTTATTCACAGAACTTCATCACAGTTCTTCTGTCAGTCTGTTCACACTAAATACCAAAAAATTAGATTAATAATGGTCATTAATTTATATATGGATACTGATAGACATAATGTTTCTGGGAAGGTAAGGAAGCATGTGTACTATTGTAGCTGCCAGCTTCTTGCAGACCTACAGGAAAGTACCTATTTTATTATCCAGGAGCAGCAAGGAGGTGTTGACTATCTTTGTTTTTCAATACAATCCTGTTACAAAACTTGTGTTTGACTCAAGAAAAAAATTCTTCACACTGGGAAGGAAGTTGTTCTAAGCAAAGCATCTTAAGTTAGCTACTCAGTGTTTCTGTTTAGGTGGTCTTAAAATTGTGAAGGAAACATACATCTGAAAGTACATTGCATAGCAATAGTTCTGCAGAATTGCTCTCATCTGTCACCAGTCTGTCAGGTATGCTTCATCTAGCAACTGTTTATTGCACAATTGTGACAATAGGAGAGGAAATCTGTGCCACTCACAGTTGTCTGTTTGGGACTTGAAAATGCTGTTAGCTCTCTGATGGCATGGATCATAGGGATTGCAGTATTTTAAGGTGCCCAAACATTGAAATGTATGAACCTTATCTGTCTTCTGCTGTAAACAAAATACAGGGCAGAGCCTCAAATGCAAAGCTAGACATTGCTGAGAAGCTAATGCATAGGAAACTGCCTTCCTGGTGGTGTTGAAACAGACTGTGAATGAACTCGAAGGAAATGTTGTGTTTGCTAGTTGAAACTAACATTGGAGGATTTTGTGGAGGTGTAAATAACACTATACAGAAAGCACAAAGGAGAGTAGGACTGAATTATCACCTGGATCTTGAATATCCTTCAAGATAACAATATAGCAGCTTTTCAGTTACTTCAGAGGGGGTCTAAGTTTTAATTCCTTTTCCTTGGATTATATAAGACTAGGCTCTTTATAATTAGCTTAATTCCCGATTAGGCCTGTGTGCACTAGATAATGTATTTCCTAAGGCAAATTATGTAGGACTTGTTTGGCCAAATGCCTGTATTCAAAAATCCATAGATTGCCAAAGTCTAAAAATATTTCTGATTTCTTGATAATACCTATATTTTATTGAGCCTGAGTTTTGTGGAATACAGAGATTGTACTATAATTTGTAGGTACTATGCTTTTTGATAAGGGAATTTTGTTATTAGGATAGTGTAATTTCCAGTAGTAAATATATGTTGAGATTGAGGATGATGAAGGAAACTTGATACGAAAAATTCCCATTTTCTGGGAAAAGTAGTATCTGCCAGACAGTACTTTTAAGTTTTGAGGTTTTTTTATGACCTTGTATTTCAATGAAACAAATGCAACCTAGAATTAAAAAAGGGTACACAGTAGTTGCAGTTGTGTGGTTAATAAAACACACAAGTATTGCTTGTCTTTTAATTTAATTATCTGAACCATTTTAAGCAGTCAGTACAGTTTTCTTGAAGATATTTTGTCTTTTCCCAATTAAGGATAAATGAGCAAGCACAGTTCCTGGAGAACTGAAATGTCGTCTTTTCATTTTTAATTTGCAGCACTTGAGGGATTAAAGTAATCTAATTAAATGGCCTCATTTAAATTTTGCAGTCACCTAAGAGATGATAGACAGATGTGAAAAGGGAATTATCCATAAAGCATGGAAGTTAAATTAGCAGCTTTGTAATTTTTTGTATTTGGATGACACTTTTTTTTTTTTAAGATACTTGAACCCTTTTGTTAGAGTTGGGATATCCTTGATGGATCTGCAGTATGATGCTTGCTGTGAATGAATTCATCATGCTGTTAAAGGCCGTTTTTCATGCATGGACTTATTTTTAAAAGGTGTACTTTACCTTTGTGTATTGACAAAGTAAATATCTTTGACATTGACATTTGATATTAAAGCATAATGATTTTTTTTTCATTGACAAGGTATACAGGTACACTGTAAGCAAGCTTCATTTTGTATAGGTACAGATACATGAATGAGATGCTATGAATGCTTTTCTTAGTAGATCATGTGATAGTGTTTTTGAGATAAGTCTAACATTAGACACTTAAGTCCCCATAAAGGCCCATATTGTGAATAAGTTAAAATGCTTTGCTATTGCTGGAGAGGAAATACTTGTATGCTTCTTTGTATGTCTAGGTGAGGGTTATATCTCCATTTTGCAAGAATTCACTTAGTACTTGAAAACTTTGGATTTGTGTGCTCTAAATGGAAATGTACTCTACGAGTTGTAGGATATGGATTCCGATACTTTGCCTTTTAGGGGCTCCTAACTTAAATGAATGTCTCTGAGTATGTTGCTCTTTATATCTTTTAAATGTGGATCTACTTCCAGAAGTAGAGCTCTGGGGCATCCTGTTAGTTTACAAAAGCCTAAGGGTACTTCAATTTGCATTAAATTAATTCCACTTTGTTTTTTATCTTAACTGTTTCTTAGTGATATCTTGCAGCTTGGGGAGTGACTCACTTTATGGTAATGCTTGCTGTGGTTACACAAGGTATTTTCTGTACCTTGAATAAGCATAATGTTACTAGTTGTGTGTTGAGTCTAGTCATGGTTGCTGTGGTTTAAAATTTTTTTTTTTTACAGTCCTACCAGCTGTGTGTAGGTCTGTAAAAAGAGAGATATGAATAATAGTTTCAGGGAGTAACATGCAAACAACTGAAATTCTGTGTCTTTACATCTTCGTAAGACCAGCAGGTCGAACTGGTGAAAATAAGGCTATCAAAAGCAAGATACCTTTTTACAGATGTCTTGAAAAAACAGAAACTTGGTTTTGCAATTACAGAATTTAACACAAGAGTAAAACTTGTCTTAAGATATAATATTGAAACTTGGACACTTATTATCTTGGCCTTATTATCTGAATTGCAAGTCTTTAATAATAGAATTTAGGCAAGTTGTTCATACTGTGTGGCCAGGCAGAGTATCAGACTAAGTGCTGTACAGAATGGTGCTACAGACATAGTTGTCCAAATTGCAGTATAGATATGCACAAGAGTGTGGAAGAATCAAAAAAGCAATATATTGAAGCAAGGAGATCACATTTCTCAAGACAAAAATTTCCAAGGCAAAGATATGTCTGTAAAGCAGATATGGCTTTTATAAAGTAAGTGTGATATGAAATAGATCAAGATGACACGACTATAAGTTGAGATAGAACAAATCTTCATTAAAAACTGTAGTGGAGTCCCTGTATTCCAAATCAGGTGGATGGGAGTGAAATTCAAGATACAAGGGAATACATGAATGCTGTAATTAAATTTTCTCATACTTTTGTAGCAGGGCTTATGTGTTTGTGTATTGCTGCATGCAAGTGGAACTTTTTAATTCACTTCTTAACACTGACCGTATGTAACTATTGCCCTATATCTGGTCTTGTACACAAATAAGATGACTAAAATAGCCTCCTAGCCATTTTTTCTTCTTTGTACAGATACTGTAATGTTCATCTTTAATTTGGTATATCAATAAGATCTGGAAATAAAATGCTGTGGTGAAGGTAGATGATGAGTATTAATTTGTATTTCATAACATAGATGTCTGGGGAACTGGAAAAAAAAAAAAAAGAAAAAATTAGCTTTTACTCAGATTTTACATTACAGATTTTTCAGTTTTACACTGCTGACCACAGGTTTGTGCTGCCTTCTATTTGTGGGATTTTAAAAAATATCTAATATATATATCTATATATATCTATATATAAAAATATCTAATATAAAATATATTTTAAAAATTAATAATTATTAATTATTAAATAATTAATGTAATTTAATAATTGTAACATAATTGAAAAATTCAGTTTGCTCAATGCAGGTAAATGAGGAAAAATGAAACACAAACCTCTGTATTTTATAGATGTCAAAGGGAATAAAAAGCAAAACCAACAAAGGGCAATTTATCTAGAGAGCAAAAGTTGATAGAGGAAGGTGTGACCTGAATTACTGACAAATAAATGCTGGTACCAGTTATTTCTCTGGAGTTCACAAAATTTTTATGGATTACATTCTTGTGGTGCTACAAAGTAATAAACCTAGAGGTGAAAGCGTATATACAATTACATTGTTCAATGTGTAGTTGATTAAGGTTTAATTTTCTTTTTTTTTCTTTTGCTTAGATTCAAGCATGCTTTAAGGACTAATGTACCCAATAGCTCATGGAAGAAAAAAATCAAATCAGGACATCCTTGGTTTCCCGGCTACCAAAATACAGAACAAAAACTTTAGGAAGTGTTTTGCAACCTATGCCAAATGGGATGGCTGTTAGTTTAGCAGGGAATAATGGCAGCAGAAATTTTGGCAAGCAGAGTGGCGCTGTTCACACGTCTTCCTTTTCTTTCAACTGGAAAAAATCAAATAAATATCAACATCATGATCAAAATGGGAAAGAGACCAACTCTAAACATAATTCTAATGAAAAGATAATTGATTCTAAGAAGTATTTTCAGTCTCAAGGAGCATTGAGTAGTGATGTGATCAGTGTGGATTCGAACAGTACTACTTCAGTTGCATCAAAAGCAGCAAAGCAAACAAATATGTTTGTATCTTCTTCTGAGGAATTAAACCCAAAGCCTTTGCCTGGACTCTCTAGTTCAACAAAATTCACCAAAGGTACCCTGTCAGGAAGGACCTCGTGTTCCAGACTCAGTGCTCCAAAATCACATTTAAATGGATTTTATGGAAATAGGCCGGTGGTAGGTTTGCAGAGACCTAGAGCTAATTCCAGTGCCACAAGGACAAGTTCAGGAGAAAGCCTGACACAATCTACAGACAATAGCAAGACTTTTTCCTGTGAAAAAATGGTAAGATCACAAAGTTTTTCACATTCCAGTCAGAATTTTTTCCTTCCCACTGCACCTTTAACCAGATCACATTCCTTTAATAAAGCTGTGGATCTTACAAGGCCTTACCACAGTAAAAATCTATCTGCCAAGACATCTCAGAGGTCAACTTTGTTGTCAAGAAATGCACATGAATTGGATGTACCAAATGGAAATGAACCAATGAAGTATGGATTTACCAGGCCTTACTCTGGGATGTCTGCTTCTTGTTCAAAGAAGCCCCCACTGTCAAATGGATCTGGGTCAGCACCTTCTTTTGGATACAGATTAAGTCAGCCTTCCCTGCTGAAGCCTAACAGGCACCAGTTTGCTCTAAATGTTGTGGATGGCAGTAAAACTACAAGTCCTGACACATGCATTGTGGAGAGCTCTGAAATTTCAGCAAGTGTTAATAGAGCAATTGAGAAAAACGGTATTATAGAGAGCAATGCTCAAAGAACAGATATGGATACGGGCATACATGAAAGTATGGGAAAACATGGGTCAAAAATCATGTGTATGAGTGATGATGGAGATGAAATATCTATATCTTCTTTGTCATCCTCTGAAAAAAATGATTTGAGTGAAGACTTCAGTGATGATTTCATAGATATAGAAGACCCAAACAGAACTATACAAATACAGCAGAAGGAGAGCTGCCTTCAAGAATCAAAACATGGGAATATAATGTCTGTTGAACCATTCACTTCTCTCAAGGAAAGTGGAGGATCTTGCTGCAATGCTGATGACTGGCTTGATGTAAATGTTTCTGGTAAATACTTTATGTACAGTTTGAAATTTTAGGTACTAAATTAAGACTGTAACTTTAACTTGTTTTATATAATTGCCCATTGCTTGTGAATTGTTTCAGAATGGAACTTGGCTCTATGCTGGCCCATTTGTTTTCTTCGGTGCTTTTTTCTGCTTGATAGTTATCTTTCTCAAGCATGACTTCCAAGAGCTTTTTCTTTGGGATAAGAATGAATGATACCTCCCTTAACCACACTCTTTATATGGTTGTGGGATTCCTCATATCCTTGTTTCACCATTCATTTCAATGGTCTGGCGAGCTTTGAAGAAAATTTTTCTCCCTGCCCGCCGCTCCCCCCCCTTCACCTTCTGCCTCTGTAGTCAGAGAACATCTGTAACTACTTCTAAGTAGTGGCAATAAGTGTAGGGTATCTAATGAAATCAGTTAAATTAGAAGTAGAATTGCCCCTTTTGTTTTGTTTCCTAACACATGCTATATTAGTATTTCAAAAATTATTGGAAGAGACAGATGATGTTTTCAAGTCTCTGATGGGCTTCTCATAGTAGACAGTTGTTTGGAGAGAAGTTACATTGGAAAGACTGGGTGCAAAGGATATGCTTTTGGACTCGCTTTCTAATATGTTAAAAACATACAGAATACTAGAAAGTAGCTTTCATGATGGGTGAATTATTGCAATGTAAAAGGCTAGCAAAGGTGCAGGTTGGAAGGTTACTAAGTTGTAGCTACAAAACTAGCTAGTGTTTTTTTTGTTTTTAGGATGAGTGTATAATACTGTATAATCCTTCCAGATAATTCCATTACAGTACAGCTTCAGGAAAGTTAATGCACCAATAATATTAATATTTATTTTTGGAGTATTGGATTGTTTTTGGAATAGTAACTATTCTTGTTTTCTTTAAGTAGTGGATGACAACAGTGAAAGCACAAAGCATACCACCAATAATGTGATTTCTCCAGAGATGAATTACAGAGTGGGGTCCTCTTTTGAGCTTTCTCCATCTGACAGCTCTGATGGCACATATATGTGGGATGAAGAAGGGTTGGAACCTATTGGAAGTGTCCATCCATGTGGAAGTTACGAATCTTCAGAAATGAACAGCATAGTATGTATTTTTATGCACAACTTGCATAATTATTGGTTTTAGTTTATTGCTTATTAAGTATATTTTAAAATCAGAATTAATGTATTTTTTTTAACTGCGTAATTGTTTTACCTATCCTCTGTAGGTGACAGATTTTTAAAACATCTTGTTTAGAAGTCCTCTTTCTGAACAAGTGACCTTAATTAGGCTGTTTACAGTTTTTCCTTAATCTCAAGTTAGGATTGAACATGTATTTCAAGTATTTAATAATATAGATACCAGTTTTGGACTTGGACAGGGTTTGTGGTGCCTACTCAAACTTTGGTTTGTAATTTTAATAGGGTTGTCTTCTGTATCCCAAGAGCAGACCAGCAGAGACTTCTCCTGGAAAATTTGGCATAGCTATGTAATTATATTTTTATGTGAAGTATATATAAATTCCTTATATATTTTCAGCTGCTGTGGTATCATTTACTTGCTGTCTTAAATTGTGATGTTGGGATGTAGTGCTTAAAAGAGTTTATAAATGATTATTAAATTTTCATGCTTATTGTGGCCAGCTTTGAAAAGCAGTCTGAGACTTTTCTAGTATGAGCTTTGTAGCTTTGTTGACACTTACAGGGGACAGAAATGTTTAACGTAGGTCACTCAGCTATTTGGACTGTAGTCTGGTATATCAGCTTTGCTACACTTCTGCTTCCATTAATTTTTGTCTGGAAATACTGTTCAATATGCATCTAAGCCTAAAAAATGAATCCTAACTGGAGTCTCATCACTCCTTTACTTAAGAGATAATGAAGCACTCTTCCTCTAGCAGGTTTTGTTTTCTCCTGTCCATTGTATTAAGTAGACACAAGAAACAAAGTTTAAATATGTGTTTGTTCAGAGTGAAACTGCCTGTTTTTTGAAAGTTTTGGAAAGCTACCTTAAGTATAGGGTAGTTAGTATTGTGCATTGTTCTGAGATGTGCTTTTTTTAAAGACACTATGATACTCTAGTGCATAATGGTTGCAAGAATAAAAACACAAACTGAAAATATTCTGCTAGCTTTGGCTTCTTTCTTGAATAAATCCTACAGAACAAGTTGTTGTGGTGTGGTTTTGTTTTGGTTTGTTTTTTTTTTTCTTTTGAAGTAATTTCATTTGGGCAAATAAGGTTAGATGGGAAACTTGTATGACTGTGCTCTGTATTATCAGGTCACAGTAAGACCCTAAGTTGGGAACAGACAAAGGAGATAGTCTTTTGACCCCTTTTTACTATATGCTCTAGTAACATGATGAATGATTGTGCTGTTAATTTTTACTGAAATAAATGAAGTTTTTGAGTGTATTCAAAGTAAGCATTAATATAATTATACGGCTACAGGATTATGGAATAATTCTTGAAATCTGGCTTGAAGAGACAGATGGGTTGTAGCTTCTTTGCAGAGAATTTAATTGATCTTCGGACTAAATCTGGATCTCATTGGAATGAATCTGTTTTATCACTTATTGACATGTGGCCAGAATTTTAGCCAGAGTGGAAATACCTACATTTTTCTCTTTGTAGGTAACCTTTGAAATCCCATATGATTTCTGTTTTTTTGTTCGTTTTGTTATATTCTGTTTTCCCTTTGTGATTGAAACTTTGGAAAGGACAATTCTAAATTAGTTTTTGAGAGTGGGCAGAACACTTTCTAGTTCAAGGAGCACAGGTACTCACAGTGCTGTATTAGAGAAAGAGAAAATAAGCTTGATAAAACAGGATTGTTTAGTTCAGTCACTAATTTCTTAGTGATTTAGTTGTTTACAAATAATTTAATGTTAATTACCTTAATTTTCTTTAATAATTTGCTTCTCAGAATGACTTTATAGTATACTTTAAATTGCCAGTTTGATTTCTCAAATGAGTAATTTATTATGTGAATTCAGACTTGTGATGTGTGTATTTCTAATACATTTACTTCTGTGCAGTGAAGTGTTCTAGGCATTGTTTTACACTTATCTTCCTTTCTTTAGTTGTACTTTCTCTTCAGGAGGTTAATGTCAAAGCCATAATTCTTCTTCTCACAGAAGCTGGACTGTTTATATTTTGGACTGTTGTGTTACAGATGTAATAATGCAAGTGCAATGAAGCTTATGTAAAAACATGGAGTAGAACAGCTATGCAGATATATAAGGTTTGTTTTTAAAGCAGTATTTGGGAGACTTTTATGAAGTGTGAATCCCTTAGAGGTTACTGTTTGAGATATCTCCTTCCCAGTGTATTTGGTGGTTTTATAATGGAACTATGTAATACTATGATAGAAGTGCTGAAATTATTTTGCAAACAGTACAATGCTAATTCTATCTTTTGGAAACAGTACAATGATAATTCCAAACACGTAAATACTGAGTCTCCATACTGTGCTAGCAGCAATATATAACAGCTGTCGGAAGCATTTTCAGCACAAAATCTTTCTGAAATAAAAGCAATGTCTACAAATTGTTGAAAATAATTTTAGTAGTATACTGAAAATGAGTTGCATTCTTATGAAGTTTCTCATAAGAAGCAGTGGTTGATTTGAGATATTCAGTACAGAGTATTCAGAAGGTCTTGTGCTTCTTTTTCATCCATATAACAAGGTATAGTGAAACTGCGTATATATCTTTTCATGACACAGACACTTCTTTTTTGCTACAAATTTCTAAAAAGATCAGCCTTGAAATGAACTTTTCAGGTGTAATCTAGTTAAAAGAAACACACATAAAAAGCAGTTTCCATCTTATGAGCTAGTTTAAATTTGATTCTTCTTTCTGCTTTTCTTATTTCAAATGAAGTGTCTTAAGATTTTAATATACTGCAGATAAATGTAAAAAGAAGTAGAAAAAAAAGCAAATAAAAAAACCAAACTCAAAGGCTTTGATGCAAAGTCTATATTTTCATATGAAAGCATGTATATACAGATAAATTTATTATAGAAACAAAGACTCTTATGTTTATTTATTTTTTTGTGGTATCTTTAAGCCATTATTGAAACGCCTGGATTTCCAACATATAAGGTTTTTTTCTCTCCATTTTTGTATTTGCTTTTCTATCAGCAAGTTGATATTAAAGTTCTCCATTAGCAAAGATCTTTGTCAGGAAAGACTTGCACGCATTCAGCTCTCAATTCTTCCTCCCCCCCCCCCCCCCCCCCCCCCCCCCCCCAAGAGACAGAATCTACCATGTTTTTGTTCATTGATAGATTGAGTGTGCTTGCTCCTAGTATAGGAAAAGGTTAAAAATCTGAGTAAAGTATCCCAACTGCTGTTCTGCCACACTTTGTGACCTTGAGTGAGTCTTATAGAGTCCCATTTGTCCATTTTTAGAATGATGGGTAAATTAAAAATGAATAGTAGTACTTGGTGTGGATGAATTAAAAATGAATAGTAATATTTGGTGTTACCATCAATATGTATTACATTATTGATACATTTGTGGTTCAGCAAAGACCAGTAAAGATCTTTATGATTATTTTTTCTTGAATATTTTTGTTGTGTAGCATCAGAAATTTAGGGAGGTACTGTGACTTACACATGTTGAGGTCAGTTGGTTTTGTCGTACACCTAGCTTTGGTCCCTCTGGATGAAATGTGTACACTCAATTTCAGTCTTACTGTCCCCACATTTATAAACATGGGATGCACTTTAATGTCATATCTCTTCAAGACTTAAAATTGCATTCAGGCTATATGTTATACCAGCTGCAATCTGATATCACCTTAACTCCAATTGTTATCCTTGAGACTGGAAACATAACAAAGCACCATTTTTCCACATATGAGGTGGTTCTGAGTAAAGCATCATTTCAGTGGTTTTCTGTTCTTGGTTCACACTGTTGAAATGCATCAGGATAATGTGGTGAGAACATACTTTCTAAACAGTGCAGTGTTATTACATTTCATTTAGAGCTTGGTCAAGTATAATTACTTGAGAACAGTTAGGTATTTGAAGGCTTTTATTTTATTTAGAAACAAGTATATTAAGCTGACTGTATAAGAAGACACATTAATGCTGTGTAACAAGTCATATTCAGATTACTGTAAAATTATGCTAGGGTATAATTAACTTACTACACAGAGGAAACTTAACTGGTATGCTGGTAGCAGTGCTGCCCATGTAATGAAAATACAATACAACAGCTTTTCTTAGATTACAACTAAAAGAAGTCTAGTGTCTATTTTTAAGTATGAGGAGAAGAGAACTGTTCACATTTTCCAGTGATGCTTTTTGTCAACAGTAACTCAGGCTATGGATGAATAATTTGCAAAGGCTTTAGTTCTCCTTGTCAGTTACATTTTTAGTAGTACTTGCCCTTTTGATGTATCATAGCTAAACCCTCCAGTATAGACAGAACAAAAGCATGTAAGGCAGGTTCAGTTTAAGAGTAGGTATTTTTTTGTGTTCTAAGGAGACATACCCAGACTTCTCTTCACAAAGATAGTTTGAAAGCTGTCCATTGTTTTGTGATGGTTTTCTGTTGTCCAGAACTAGCATCCTATGAATCTATTTCTGTTCAATTATTTTTTGTAATCTTCATGCTTTTTAGCACTTTTTCCCAGTAAATCCTGGATGCTGGGTATCTTGTAGCTGGCTTTGTTATAAAGCTCCATCTTTGCTGCTTCATATCGTGATAGGACTTCAGTATGCAGTTGGGCTACTGAGATGTGTATCAAGGCTGTATCTCACCAATGTTTTTTGAATAACATGATTTCATTGACTGTTTATTGCTAAATGATAGCATGGGGAATTTCTGAAACTGGGTTTATCGCAATAAAACACAACTAGTGGTACAATACAGTACAGTGCTCCTGTTCTAAAGGGTCCTCTTGTGCCTTAGAAGGGTGGGTTGAATTGTCTCTTTATAGAGTGATTGTTTTGTCCCTTTGATGTTGTAAATGTGAAGACTTCTGCACTGCTGGGTGAATCAACTGAGTAACTGTCTTGAAATGATTAGGTACTTCGAGCCTTAACCATTAGACTAGAAATTGAGATTTCTGTCCATGTCAAAACCTACATCCTATGTTGTTTCAAAAGGGTTTTTTTTTTTTTAACTTTATTAATTGTTCTTTTCTCCTGTGTTGTATTAGGCAAAATAAGTATTGCTACATTTGTAGTAATGTATTCATTGCCATAGCATCAGACTCATGTTAAACTTTTTCATGTTAAATTATGACTTGGTCATCACACTACACATGGAAGACACCAAATGTGTAGTTCAAATAGGATCTCTTCAGTAGTAGCAATAGAATGAAGGTGATTGAACAAGCATGTTTGTTTGGTTTTTTTTGTGATGGAATGTCACAAAGACACTTATCTGCTTTAAGTGATTTAGCAACTTTGACAACTGTAATTATACAGAAGTATGTTGTAATACAGAGATGCTAGTTTTTCTAAGACTTCGGGTTTTCATGTAAAATTGTATTTTTAAAATGGTTTTCTCATAGTAATTATCCAAAAGACCTATAAAAGTAATTCCACTGTTCTGGAGATTCTGGTACAATTCTATTCAGAGGACTTTTTACTTGTGCTCATTTCTTACTATTTTTAGGACGATTTGAATGTCATTTTATTTTAAGCCATTGTTTAAATTGCTCAGATATGTTAATTAGTTTTACATTATCTTCTAAGCTTGTTATCCATGCCCAGATTTGTCTCAGACTGAGATATCAATTTCAGAGGACTATCAGAAATACACATGTCAAGCTTTTTTCTGGTATGTGTCCGTAAGATTTTTTTAATGTAAAACCTGAAGAAAACTTTTTACATGGGCGAATGACCATCTTTCAACAGTTTCAGAGAAAGATGTTTACTCCCTCATTGGAAATCAGCTTGAGGTGGATGTTGAAAAGTTGAGCCTAAAATTTGTCCATAAAGTCTAACAGTGTTCAGAATACGTAAACCACCTTTAACTAATTGAAGTCATAAAATAATCTTGATTTATTTTTTTTTATAGTGGTCAGTGCTCATATGTGCTGTAATATGTTTTCATCAAAAGGACTGCAGTATGGTAATGTAAGAATAACTAGCTACAAGTCTGATTGTAAGCTACTGATGATTTTGTACAGATATTAAAGAATAACTAAATAAATTGAATGTGCCGTAATGTGCTGTCATTCAACAAAGTGACCTATAACTTATGCTGTGTTCTTTATATAAATCAAATTTGAAAATATGTATGGGAAATAGGCTAGCATGTTTACCTTTCACAATACCCAATAGATTGAACAGTAAGGTAATGGAATTTAGTAAAATTTTTAGTAAAAAAAACCCTTTTATGTCAGATAAAGCTTCTATAAATGTGTTGTCAGTAACGTGGGAAAGTATTATGTGAACATTAATATCAAAGCCTGGCATGCCAGAAAGGTATTTACATACTGACACTGGAGATGAGACATGAGCATTTACTGATAAATATTGATCTTGTAGATGTTCTTTCTCTAGTGTAATTTCTTTTCCCCAAAAGTGGTGCTATCTATCCTTTAATATTTTTGTTGTTTGAAGTTTTTAAAGAGTTGTAATATTTAGTATTAAATTATTTATGTGCATTGCCCACATAGTCTTTGTTGAGCAAGAAAGTAAAAGATCAAAGAAATTGTGCAGATAGACTTCAAAAAAACCAGGATATACAGCAAATTAAACTGAAGAAATTATGTATATTTGATTAAAGTAATCACTATGGAATACTTAAACTGCCTGTGAGCTTTAACTTTCTTTGACTTCAGAAATGCACGATTATTATTGGAAGCAAGACTTAGCTCACTAAATCAGTAACAAAAAAACCCATTGTTTTTCTTTAACAGACTACTTTCTAAAGGTAGAGCAAATGAATGAGGTCTGAGATCTTGAATCGTGGAAAAAGGTATAAGATCGTTCTTAATGTTCACCAGCAGTTCATGACTACCTCAGTGCAATTGCTGTTCAAGCCAAACAGCATACATTGGCAGGGAGAAAACTGGTGTTTTGAGCTCAGACTCTTCTCAATTCTGTAAACACCAAATGGTTCAAAGGATAGTTATCTGGAATTGCATTGTATTTCTGCCCTAACCCCAATGCCTGACCTTTTTTTTTTTAATTCCAGTCTAAAACACATTGTGTCATGAGCTTTCACTAGTCCACATCTTTTACATTTAATAGGGAGGAAGTGTAGACATCTGTCTTTTAAGTTGGGCACATGTTAATTTTTTTTAGCTATATTATATACTTAAGAAATGGGAAAGCTGAGAATCAGGCCACTTGCCTGGGTCTAACTGCTAAGCTAAAGTGAACTTAAGTTGGTGTACTGAAATATACTGCTCTTCTGTGGAAGAAATAGCTTATGAATGAAATAGCATGAGGAATTCTTAGAAACTGAACTCTTCTAAAAAATAATTTGCTAATCTGATTCATTATCATGGTCATGAATTATTTATGGTCATTATTTATCATTCATTGTAATTCATTATTTATGGTCATGAACTTTAAACTTGTTCAGCTTTAGTAGAAGTAGCTGCTCTGCTGTGCCCTAATCTTAGAAGCATTGGTCTTAAGAGGTATAATAATATTAAATTCTTGAGAGTTTCTGAACACTATGCATCCACCAAATCAGGCAAAAAAACCCAAGCTGTTGTAGGTGAGCTGTTGCTATGTGCTTTATTAACTTTTGGTAAGACGTAGCACCTGAGGCCAAACACTAGAGGAAGAATTTGCAGAACATTGACTTAAACTTGCTAAATGTGGTATAGTTGTTCACCAGCCTTACCCTTGCTTGTCTATTTAGTCTTTTCCCATCTCTTTATGCAATATGAGTCTTACCTGCTTTTGGAATTCTCACCTTACTCAGCTGTTATGCTAGGAGTCATAGATACGTGTTTCTCACCTGCTGCTTTTTATGTTCTGTTGCAGTAAGAGAACAAAGCACTACTGCTTGTGCTCACTTGAAAGCCCATCTGGAGGAAGAGCTTGGGGACAGCATTGTAGTTTGACTTGAGATTTCTCAGTCCCAAACTTAATCACTTTTTAGATTGTACTATCTTGAAAATCTAGTGCTAAATCAGCCTTATGAAGTTACATGGTTGTTTTAATGTGCATTATTATTTTCAAATACACAAACGAAATAAACTTATCTCTTATTGTAACTTTTAATAATTGTGGAATTAAGGAATATTCTATAGGGTTGGAGGTGATGCACTTGTGAAGAACTTATTTCCTGTTCTGTTTGAGCTCATTGCCCAGAATTACTTCATTAAGTATATGTTAAGCACATATTATTAACAATGGTACTGCCTTGTAGTTAACTTCAGTTCATTATACAGTAGTAAGAATAACAATGAAGTCTGTAAATAGGTTTTATATGTACTAATGTATTGATAAAACCTGCTTTTTATCTTGTAGCTATTTCAAGAAGACATTGCTGACATCTACTTCTGTTTTCCAAGTATATAACACTGGGAAATGCTTAGAGGGAATTCACATATGACCCAGCTATTACAAAGACTTCATATTCACAGTTGTGTTTTCTAGTGGGGAGTTGCCTCAGTGTGCTGTAGGAATGTATAGTTAGGGAAGCATAATGAAATGTGCTGCTGACAGAAAAGTATGTTTGGTATCTCAAATGCTGACCTTCGCTGACATCGTTAGACTTCTGAAGTTCTAATACAAAGTTAGTAAAGTGGCCTG
This sequence comes from Todiramphus chloris collaris, assembly GCA_025345505.1. NCBI lineage: Eukaryota > Metazoa > Chordata > Aves > Coraciiformes > Alcedinidae > Todiramphus > Todiramphus chloris. Next base: position 14,864,219 of record JANVCC010000057.1, read on the forward strand.
TCTAGATTTATTAGTTAACACTGACATACTATGTTGTTATATTGTGCTTTTTTTTTTAGTGGTTTCACACACCCGTAGGAAACATTTTCAACTTCTGTATAGTTTGTGGCCACTGTAATTCATTTGTCATGCTTGTTAAGATTTGCACAGTAGAAGAAAAAAAAAATAATTCTTCATACTCATTTGGAAGATCAAAGTGTAGCATAAAAACAATTTATCAAGTAACAAACCAAAGCTGCTTCTCAAACGCACCTGCATTTTGCAGAATTGCCTAGAGAATACTTGTTAGTTATAAATCTTGCAGTTCCTGGGAAAAATGTGAATTAATGGAAACAAAAAGAAGTAAATATATACAGGCAATTTATTCTCCCTAATGTTAAATCCACATTTCCTTTAAATGACATGCACTTCTTTGAAGCTTTCCATAGTTTGTTTTATTTATTTTTTTTTTTGTGATGCCCTGATATGTAGGTTTTTCTGTTATCCTGTAAATACTTAAAATACTTCTGTAAACAAAATAGTTCAGATAGGACTTTGAAATATGGAAAAAAACAGGTGGTTCTTTCTCAAGTATGCTATTCTTTTTTTTATATTACATGTTTTACAAAGTGCATATAACTATTTTCATCTCAGTCTCCCGCCTCAATCAGTAGCTTTTCTCAGCATTACACAATGTATGTGTAATGCTCTGTTTCACAAAAAGAAAAAAAAAAATCTTTTTTTATCACAAAAAGTGATAAGAAATGTAGTAGTCCTTTGTGAATGCTATAGGAACACTGCTGAAAAACAGTTAGGGCAATAGTTTAGACAAATGCATATTAATATTCTTCCTTTTCATCTCTACATTTCTGGAAAAGTGAATCTAATAAGTGGTATCCAGACAAGGAATAGCTTTCCAAGCGAATATTATTTTGCAGTGTATTGATACTCTGTATGTAAATATTCAGTTAAGTATTTAATGATTACTTTATTAGACAGTGAGGAATAGTAAGCTACTTGTTTTATTTAATATTTTGTAAATTTTTCATTATTGATCCCATGAATCATCTTTAGGTATAGCTGTTAAACCTGACAAAAATCTGTTTTCTGCTCTTAGGAAGGAGGCCGATATGAATTGCCTGAATCTGATCTTGGGCCCTAAAGTTATGGGTTTTATGTGTGGGATATGGGAAAATAGAGATCAGGAGTTGGAGCTGTATAGCAATCAACAGTTTCCTTTGACTACTTTGTGTTTATAATCACTTGGTATTAATAAGTCTAGCTTTCTTTGAATTATGAAGTAAAACAGTCTGGTTTTTCTGATGAGGTACTGCACTTTGTTCCCTGCTGCAGCTTTTCTGTGGCATGGTGCTAGCAGCACACAACTGCTCATAAACTGAATGTTCTACAGCCTTGACCTTTAATTTTTTTCCTGTGGTTGGTATTCTTAAAGGAAGAGGGGTCAGTTTCTGTCTTTGAACACTAACTTGACCATGCTGTAGTCCTTTAATATACCTGACTGATTATATATAATACTTATAATTCCATTTAGTTGGAACACTTTATTGTGTCTTTCTTGTACTAATAGCACACTCATGCATAATAACAGTTTGTTAATCCCTTTAGAAACAGCTTTATATGAATTGCAACCTTATAGACAAATGGCAGCAGAGCTTAGTGACGATAATTGCATATTTTGGGTTGTTTTGGCCCAAAAAGCTAAGATGTAGGTTTCCTCCTCTTCCTTTCAGTGATATTACGATAACATGATATGAGAGCTGAAAAAGGGTGACAACAAATCTCGTTTTGAGTTGAAAATGAGCAAAATGATCAGTTTTAATGTGTTTCAAACTGAGGAGAAAGCAGGTTATTAATGAATAGAAAGATCTTTGGCATATTCCATAGGTATCAGGCAGAGAAATATTTTAATCTGTCTTTGTTTCATCTAGCACTGTTACTGTATTGTATTACTAGAGGTGTGATAATTATTGTTTGCTTAGATGGTTTCAAGTAAGATTAATCTTGGCCTCTGAAGATATGGGGTTGCTGAAAACATAGGGTATGTGTGCAATACATGAAAAAAAAAAAAAAGCTTTGATATAAAGCAAAGCTTTGATATAAAGTTTGTGCTACTAGGTTAAATGAAGTATCATAAAAGCAGCTGTATCTCACATTTTCTTTCTTGCAGGATATCTTGAATAATCTTGATTCATGTGATCTTGAAGATGATGATCTCATGCTTGATGTGGACCTGCCTGATGACCCACCTCATGACAAAGGTTAGTGAGTTAGACAAGCGCTCTTACTGTGATATTACATTATGAGCTTGAGATTTTTGAGTTGTGATGTTCTGACTTCTGCTTTAATAAGCCAATGCACTCTTCAAATTGTTTTTTCTTTAATTAACAACTTTCTTTTCTGAAATGTAGGAAGCGTGATGTATCTGTTCTCCAAAATACAACTCTTGCATTTTTAGTTATTTGTTATTAGTATTGTAATTAGCATTTGTGTGTAGTAGTGGTGTGTGTGTAGTAGTAGTAGTAGTAGTAGTGGGGGGTGTGTGTGTAGTAGTAGTAGTAGGGGGGTGTGTGTGAGGAGTAGTAGTAGTAGTAGGGGGGTGTGTGTGAGTAGTAGTAGTAGTAGGGGGGGTGTGTGAGTAGTAGTAGTAGTAGTGGGGGGGGGTGTGAGTAGTAGTAGTAGTGGGGGGGGGTGTGAGTAGTAGTAGTAGTGGGGGGGGTGTGAGTAGTAGTAGTAGTCGGGGGGGGTGTGAGTAGTAGTAGTAGTAGTCGGGGGGGGTGTGAGTAGTAGTAGTAGTAGTGGGGGGTGTGAGTAGTAGTAGTAGTAGTAGTAATATGTCCTAATGTATTTTATACAATTGAGGGTAAGAGAAGCCTAAAGATTTAAGATGTGTTTTTTCAAGGTGTCTTTTTAGGTACTCATGTCAATGAGGATGCTGACCAACTTTTCATAGGGATCTCAGTGGTACTGGATGCCACTGAAGTAGTATAAATACAGAGTAGAATGAACTAGGTAAGGCAAATTATTGCCGCACTTTCTCAAATCCTGACCTGGAAAAGCTTGAGACATTTGCTTTTGGTCATTCTTTACATACTTGTATTATGAATATGGGTAATAGTTTACCTCCAGATTCGTCTGAAGGTAATATATCTTCAAATGCACAGAAACATTGCGTGCGGAGCACTGTAATGCCTTACCCTGCACAAATAGACGCTGATAAAAAAGGGCTTTCCTTAGTTTTGTGTTCTGTGCAGCTGCCTGTTGAAGTTTGGGAGAATTCAGCTTTCTTGAGAGTACTTTTGAGTTCTTCGGGTGAAGACTTCTGTGTGTATTTTAGATATGAATCAAAATTAATGGTAAATAAATACATAGTCTTCTGTCTACCACAGCGGTGGCACATCATGTTTTAATCGTGTGGATATTCTTTCAGTAAGGGTAATTATAATTCTGATAGGAAAAAACAATTAACTATTTTAAAGGGTAGATCAGTAGATCATGAGTTTCCATGTTTATAAAACATGCACTGTACACTGAATATATTTTGTGACTATGACAATCTGCTGTGTAAGCTGCTGATTCAGGAGAACAAACTTACTGTTAAATATTGGCTAATTACAATTATTTTGGGCATTTTTTAAAAGTTGGAATTCCATATCAAATTAATGTGACCTAAACTGGATATCTCTTCTGTAATCACTTCTTATCTTGAATCACCGAGCTTTTTTGAAAATTGATCGAAAGAGTACAAAAACTATCTCCAGGCTTTCCCTTAAGTATACATGACCACCTGAAAAAGCAAAATTTCTTCTTTGTTCATATCCATGTGTTTTTACTCAGTGTCTCAATTTTATTTTCCAAAGCTGAAAATCATTATAGTAAAATTACATAGGAATTTGAAGGTTTATTTTGAATAGACTCACTTGAATTTCTGTGTGTAGAAGCTGTAGAAAGAGAATTCTAAAGGAAAATAAATCTGTTACTTTAGGTGAACAAGTTTATTTTCCTACCTTTTTTGTTGGTTATTCAAATAGGTGATAAAAACTGAATTGTAATTATGGGTTTGCTATAATATTTAACAGCACTTTTTGCCAACGCTTTTTTGTAATTATGTACAAGTTCACTGATGTCAGCCTCCTAAGAATTTCCAGGTCCTCAGAAACTCTCCTTGTTTCCCTTTGCAGTCTGGGATGCCAGTTGGACACTATTTATAGAAATGGTTCTAGCTCAACAAGTATGCAGTGAGTAAGGATGGCAGTTTTAAATCACAGGATAAAACTAGGCTCACTTCCCAACAACATGCAGGCTGGGAACTAAGTGGGAAGGAAGGCCTGTTTACGGATGTCTTATGCCTGAGTAGGCATCAGAAAAAAACCTGTGTTCTATTGTGTAGGGTTATTCTCCTAGCCAAGGACTGACAATGTGAGGAAAAGCTCCTTGGGTAAGTGAAGGAGAAAGTGCGGTGGCAGAGTAGCACTTTAACTGTTTTTGCTGTGTCTGACTGCACAGATAGCAGTTGTTTTGGCTTTGTTTCTAGTGGCTTACAAGTTGTTGCCAAATACAGCTTTTGTTCCCTTAACATGTTTGTGGAATCCACTTTGCAGAAGTTAGTGTTTTAAAGAGATTTTGTTTGCTTGTTTTAAGTAATGCTTTTTATCCAGGTAACTGAAGACTAAATGTGTCTCAAGTTGAAAAACAAAGATAAAGTATAGGATGATTGAGATATAGAGATTATATATATCTATATAGAGATATATATATAGAGATATATATATGTGTGTGTGTGTGTATTTTAAGTAATGAAACTATTCCATTTTGGTATGAAGTACTGGCTTTTTCCTAAAAAGCAGTCCCTTTGTGTTGCTTGAACTTTTTAAAAGGTGTGAAGATACTGTTGGTAATAAAAATGAGAAAATATTACTTCTGCTTTTTTTTTTTTTTTTTTTTTCCTTCCCAAAGCTCTACATCCTCCAAATGATTTCCTGCTGAAGATGGAAATACTGTTAAGGCAAAATTTTTAGTTTCTGCTAAAGGTTACTCTTATTCTGGTCACAAATTGATATGCTAGTAAAAATGTGATGACATTACAGAACTCTTCTTGACAGTTCTAAAATGCATACTTTTTTGGATCATTTTAACAAAATGAAAGCCCAATGATTTTACAATGCATCTGGTACTAGCACATAGGAAATAGTGTATTTATAAGGAACAAATTTTATAATTTTTTTTTTTTACTTCATGCTCTCTGTAGAGGATTGTGAAAATATGAGCCATTATGATAGACAAGACAGAAATGCTAGACAACATCAGGAAGGATTCTGGAAAAGAGCACCGCAACAGCGATGGAATACGCAGGATCACTATCATCTTGGTCATAGTGATCACTATATCGATGGTAAAAATGATTTGAACAGGTAAAGGACTACTTTTTTTTTTTTTTTCTCAGACAAAATACTGTGATGAGAGATCCCCTTTGACACTAAACGGTCTCAAGTGATACTGAGTTCAAGACATTTTCAGAACAGTTGTATGCATATAAATAGCATGCTTGAGTGGGAGCATCACTGAGATTTATAGCAATTTAGTTTCAAAACTTTTGTTTCTGTCATGGGTTTTAGTACAAATATTTGTTACTTCTGTTTATATGATATTATGAATGCTTGGCTAAACTCTTTACACTCTCTTATTACTTGCATTTTTAAGGTTTGGACAGCGTTTTACTTACGAATTTGTTGTTAAACTAAATGTAGTCATGTGATTATTGTAGGCTAGTACAAATGATAGCACTTGTAGAAATCTTGATGAGCAAGCTGGTTTTAGGATACTGTAGTTGTTACTCTGAAAGTGATTTATACAAGTGGGAAGGAAAGCCCAGCATTTAAGTAATGTGTTGACCTTTTCGGATTTATTTATTTGCTGGTGTATGCCACAACATGTGAATACTGTAAATGTTACATAACACTTTCTTTTTTACTAATTGCTTTGTAGCTCTAGTTTGTCATCACTGTGGGTGGTTTTTTATTTGTTTTGGTTGTTGTGGTTTTTTGTGTTGTTGTTTGTTTTTTATTAATTATTTATTTTATTTTTATTTAGGGGATCAAACTACCTAGAATCTCCTGTTGGTCATTTTGAAAGCTGTGGGGCACCAAATTTTTACCAGGCTCCTAGACAGCTGGTGGGCTTACCGGAGAATACTGTGATGCTTGACGAAATGACCCTTCGGCATATGGTGCAAGACTGTACAGCTGTAAAAACTCAGTTACTGAAACTGAAGAGACTGCTGCACCAGGTGAGCTGTTGAAATGAAATGAAAGCAGACAAATATATTGGAGAGTGAGCCTAGATGGGCAAATAAGAAGTTTGTCCTTATTAGGCTATTGGCATTTCTGTTATATGGTGAATTACATTGTTCAAGAAAGTGTACACTTTTTATTGCTAAAAGTAGTACTTTTTTTGCTTTTTCAATACTTCACTAACTGAAATTTTTTTTTAATACTATTACTTTGCTTCACTGAGGAAATAATGCTAAATAAAAAAAATAGTGGATGTGAAGACAATCTTTTATTTAATAAGATCCTAACAAATTGGGAGTAAAAAGGAATAATTTAAAAAATATTAAAATGGATCCCATTGATCAAACTTGCATTCAGCAAGTCAAATAAAAAAGCTAATAGTTAAGGCTTCATTTTCCTTATTCTTTTAATCTTTTCTGTGTGTTTTGACAAGCAGCTTAACAAATCCTACTGGGTCACTTACTGGAAGTGCTCAAATTTAACCTTTCTATTGTATGAAATCACTGAATTGTCGTAAACTTTTAAGGAGCTTTTTTGTTTCCCCTCAAATCTTTGCAAATCGTGGGAGTAGATGAATATCCATCTCAGCAGAAATACGGCATTTCAGCTACAAAAGTGCCTTTGCTACCTTCAAAAAAAAAAAAGGTCCATCAGGTTTTCTTTGTACACATACACAGACTAGCATTGGAAAGTACCTGTATGATGTTCTGTAATACTAGATTTACTGCTGTTCTTTCCTAACAAGTTTATATAATGGAAATAAGATTATGCCTTAAACACTGAACCAAAACATAGCAAAACAAAAAGCAAATCAACCTTGAGGCTAATTCAGGGTTATGACTGTGCCTTTCAGAAATGTGATCATTTGCTTCTTATGGTAACTGAGAATACTGGAGATGTTTTTCTACTGACAAAATCAGAAATACAATTGTAACAAGAACCACATAGTGTCTGGGAGGGAAGATGTGTTCTTAGAACCTAATGTCTGAGCAGTGGAGCGCATAAAATGTGCCTCCTAACAACCTCAAGCATGCAATTAGTCCATGACATAGCAGGGAATTTTTTATCCAGAGGTTTAATGCCTTTAATACAAAGGACAATTAAACAACTAGATAAATGACCTGTCTGTGTGTAATTCATTGTGTATGTGAATGTTATAGCTAAACAGTGTGTGGCCCTGCAGAATCTTGATCTAGTTTAGAAGAGCCAGACTTTTCTAAAAATTTACAGAACAAAAACTTTGTGTAGTTCAGCTTAATTGAAAAAAAAGCCCACACCTTAAACTCACAGAAGAAAGTTACTCCTCATAAGTACACTGTTCAAAATTTGCTGCTTCTCTTGCCAAAAGCTTGATCTCCTTCCCCCTCCCTCCCTCCCTCCCCTCCCAACTAATAGCAAGTTTTGTATTAACAAGTGTTACTCTTCACTTCAAACTTTATCATACTTCTCTCTATTTTCCTGACCTGACTGCCTCCTGTTTTGACTCACTGCTTCCAAAACTCATCACTGGACTTCTGAATGTTTATTCTACTTATGTGTATTATCCACCTTTTAATCAAACAGCATGAATAGTAATGTAAAAGTAAATTAACCTGCTACGGGGCGGGGGGGGGGAGGGGGGGAATAGATCTTTACTACATGTATTTACTAAACAATTAGAGTAAAACTTGTATGAAATATTTTTTTCATTATTTTTAAGTATTAAACCTTTCCTGAACATATTGAACTTTATATTAACAGAAATAAGTAAAAATATAGCAATTATTTTTTTTTAACCTGTTGTAAAGAGCAGAAGTGTAATTTTGAAAACAATTACATGAACTCTAGCATTCTGACCAGTGATCTAGGACTTAATCTCAGTCTGGGTCATAAGACAGACTGCTTCTTACAAAATGTACAAACATCAAGATACAGAGTCAGCTCCTTTCAAGCATTAGCTTCAGTAAAGGAAGCAGAAGTTTATGTTTACTTAACTGATGTTATACATTTAAATGTATGTGTTACCTTTTCCATTTGTGTCTTTTAGCAATATTATTTATCTTGGATAGGTAGAAATGGAGCCACAGGTCAGGTCACAGGAACAATTAACATGAAGATACTCAGATATAGTAATTAAATTCAATTCTATGTTATTATATAATCAACTGTAGTGTGGCTTACAGTAGAGCATAGTATGTAATGAAAGTATACCTAGCAGATTCCTAGGGAGACTTCATGTGCTATACTGGATTCATTCCTGTGACTGCAGCACTCATAACTCTGTGTAAATGATCTTGAATATTGCTAGCAACATAGCTGCAACAGCATGAGTTTGGTGTTGTGTTCCCAGTTCTGCTTGGAAAAGTAAGTAGTTATTTGAGCAGTCTAGCCTTTTCTGAACATCATGTGACTGGGATAACAATGCTAGCGATGTATATGCTGTCTTCTTACATACTGCCGTTTTTCTTTATCTTCAAACAGCAAAATCAGGAATAGGACTCTAGCTCATGCAGAGTTGCTTGGGGTTTTTTAATTTTTCATTGTAGTAAGTATAACCTTCTCTAATTTTGTCCTAATGTTATACTAGCTCATATGGAGTGAAAAATGTACGTTATTCTTACATTAAATTCAGTTGTAATTATTTGCAGGCAGATGTTGAATTACTGGTGAATATTCTCACTTAATGCTTAACTGGAGCACTAACTTTGTATTGTAAGAAGAAAATGCTTTAGAAATCTAACTAGTAATAATTGATACCTAAATGTTAATGTCTTTTAAACACTGACCAAGGTACTTCATTTGCATATATAGTAGTAAATAAGTTTTCTTGTCTTAAAAATTTCTTCATTTCTCTTCCTCTTCAGTCAATTTCTTAAACTTGCTGCTCTAGGTTGAGGCTACAGAGAGCGCTAATGTGTTAGAACATCCTTATTTAAAATAGCGTACTATTTCTGATGCCCTGTGGCTTTTGAACTAGGGAAGATTTGGCCATCTTTTTCTAGTAACTTCCACTCAAGACTGGCACCAATGATTTACAGCCAGTTTGTCTTGTCTCAGATAAGCACACTGATATTTTGCAGAGGACTGAAACATGCAGCAGGTCACAGAACTGTGAGATCTGTGAAGTCCTTTTTTCAGAGGAAGGCAAGTTTTCTAAAAAATGTTTCTTTCTTTTTAACGTACCTTTCATGAATGGAAAAGAAATTCTATTTTCCAAGCACAAATCTTCATTGTAACTTACAGATATGACTAGCCTATTTGTGTAAAGAGATATGAATGAAAAAATTAATATTGTAGTGCAAACATTATTATATTCAGCACCAATATATTTTTGCTGAGGCTTTATACTGTCACTTGTGTACCTTTTGTAGTGTTCTTTTTGCATCTGGTGAGATGTATAAGAGATACTTATTTTTGTTACAAGAAGCCTGAAAACAAGGAAGAAACAGATTTATTTAATGACATAAAAAAGTTTGTTATATAGGCACAGTGCTGACAAATAACGATGTTGTTAGATGTGCTGAATTATCTCTCAACTCTTATCTTCAAAATGTTAGCATACAGTTTTGTTACAGAGTAAAACTTAGTCTTTGAGTATTCTAAAACTGTTTGAAGGGAATTTGTGTTTGGATTTTTTTCTACCACAACCACCTGTTTCCTTTATGTATCTATTAATAAATTTAGGATTATTTTCCAAGTCTTGCTGGGATATTTTTAATGGTTTCTGACTCCAAGTTTGCTATAATTTTATAGGCCACTTTAAAAGATATTTTGAGGCATACAGTTACCTCAGTTTATTACATTGGGACATGACTAAAACTGGCCAAAATCTGGAGTGTTAACTTAAGCTGTTGACTTAAGTCATGGAAAAACTTTCCTGTAAATGTGATTGAGTAGAAAATCACTGTAGACAGATAGTGAGTGGCTCAAATGGGTTACTGATACAGGAAAAAGGTAAGGGCTGTGAAATGATCAGTCACTGCCATATTACTTGACTGTTTCTTAAATTAGCATTTTCTTTATTAAATTGCATGCAAATACATATATATGAATTGAGTTCAGGTTAAAATAGTCAATAACTACAGACTGTCCCTATATAATTAATTACATGTGAATGTCTGCAACATTAATCCTGTGTCAGTTTACATACTGCAGATTATTTTCATGCCTAAACTGGCATTAATGTTTGAAAATAACTGTACCAGTATCACCAGAATGTATGATGTTCGAGTCATTGAAATGTTTTAAATTTAGGAGATAGTTACAAATATTAACAACTATTTTTCTCCTAATGCTGCTGGTTTTGAAAAGCAATCTTCTGCTGAGGAAACTAGACTAAAATGTTATGTGGTTGCTTATATTTCTAAGTAGAACTTATTTGTCAGTGCATTTGATGAACACTTGTTTTTGATATGGCTAATAAGCTATCCTAACTTCTTGGTTTTGCAGACATCTTTTACATTTGCCACAAATGAGGGTAGAGCAAATGCTCCAAAGAGGAGACTATACTATAATAAATAATGTATTCTAATATTATAACAATGTTAGTCAGGTAAAAGTCAAGAGGTAGCAGCTTATTGCAATGTGGTTATACATTTTTAAAGTGTGCTGTAAATTTACTATGTGCTCTAAGTTTCCAAAACTTGATGTTATCTGCTATAATTTCTAGGATACTAAAAATAGCATCTGTATGTAACCATTTGCATTTGTTTTGTGATTTTTATTGTCTTTTTGCTAATTCTAATCTCCTTTTTGTACATACATTCTTATGCTGCTGATTTCCCCTTGTCCAATATCTTTTTAGCAGTTTGAGCAAGAAAGAAAAAGCAAAACAAGAAATAGCTTCACAGTGGGATGCTTAAGGTTCCCACTGATAGTGTTAGAACTGATTTTCATTTCAGTTGCCTTGTGTTCACTGTACATATTAGGATAATTTAGGCACTGGTAAGGCAGTTAATGCAAATGAACATAGTTTTTGCTTTGATAGTTAGTATTAGTCATGTTACAGCATAGGGCTGGAGTACGTGTTTTAAATCACAAGACAATATGTAACATACTTTTTTTGCCATTAGGCCTTAATCTACTGCTATAGAGGTATTATATTTAAAAGCTATGCAAAATACTTTTATTTGAAACAGTTTTACCTTGTTTTGTGTTTTTTCTATTCCTATGATTACTACTTCATAATTATAGCTGTGACCATCTTACATAGCTTTTCTTCTGAGTGTGTGTACTTCTTTGAGTAGTTATTTAATAAATGTTGATGGAATCTGTTAATTGAAGAATATGAAATATATAATCTGGTCAATTATAAATTATTCTATTTGCTGCACACTTCCTCTTGCATTTTAGAAATGTTTTGGATTAAATAATGTTTGGTTTTCATTATATTATTGTGCAAATTATTTCAAAATACACTATTAGAACTTGTTCCTAACATAAACTGCTGCTTCATAAGCTTGTCACCTGCTGTCAATCTGCCCAGAAGGGGAAAGCAGCTATTTGTCAATTAAATACAATTGTGTGTTGGACAGTATAAGATGAAATATTTGCTGTGTTAAGGAGTCAGAAGCCTTGAAATTTGACTGCTCTGACAATTAAGTCTTGTTTAAAAACAAATGAAAACAAAAAAATAAAACAAACAAAAACAAGCAAAACAAAAAAAAAAGCCTAACAAAAAATAAAAATTACAACAAACAAGCCACCCAATGAATGAAGAACAAAACAACACCAGTACACTGTAAGATACAAAATTACACCTAAGTGATAGAAATGAAATTTAACTGTCTGCAGTATAATAAGAGCAGTTTGGAATTTTATGATGGTAGTAATTTCATCTTTTAACTGTGGTGATGGTTGCTCATATTTTGGTAGCAGGTTATTGGTGACTGTGGGAAAAATTTAAAAATTGTTAAAACTTGTTAAATTTTAGGGGTTTTATTTGCTTTTTTACATCTGGGCAATTTTCTGGATGTTTCTCTGCAGTTTAAAGATTTATAAGAAATATTTCTTAAGGATTGAAAAGAAAAGAAAAAAAACCTCACGGACATAAAGAACATAAGTAGGTCTGTTGTGGGTTTTTCACTTAATTGATCTTCAACACTTGAACTACAGTTTTAGTCTTGTTGTTCTGGGGAGTTGCCAGCTTATCTTAGAATGGTTTCAGACATGTTTTGAGAGATGCTGCTGATATATTCTACAAATGCTATCAGTCTTAGGCAGTGAGGTCATTGGGTAAAGACACTCCCCTTTAGGAACCCTAAAAAAGTAAACCAGATTATTATAAGGTAGAAGATTTACTTTTTTTTTTTTGTTTTAGAAGTTAGAAGATGGAGGAAATGGGGGAAATAAATCAACATGGAAATTGGGGGTTATGATCTTCCGTGACCATAAAATAACTGTACTGTAATTGTAGCTTTGCATTACACTATGATTGGACACAACATCGTGATACAAACCTGCGAATAATACCATGAGAATACACCGCAAATTGTTTGGTCTGACTTGATTCTGTAACCTGACTCAACCTTCTCAGGATTGAGTGCCACAGGTTAAAAATACTGCACTTAACGGCTGCGTCTCTTTTTATCACAAGAATATAAGTGCTTCAGAACATACCTAGGCAATTGTCTTTTGGCATCTGTGACTATTTCTCCTTCTATTTGCTGTGCTTAATTTCAGAATTCATGGCTGTCCTGGTGGGGAAACGAATACTTTTGTATGATTCCAGGTTTTATGACTGATATTTAGTTCTGATAACTGGACTCATTTTATATTAGTCTGTCCTGTAGCAAGTGTTGCTTTTTTTATTCAAAATTCCTAGCTGAAATAGTTTGGCTGTATATTTTGATACTGCTTAGACATATTTGAATAGATCCTGAAGGAAGTGAAGCTTTTAAAATCACATTATCACTTTTCCTTCCTGATATAAAACATTTGAACATAATGGCCAGATCTTAGTAGATTTTTGTGCTAAATTGGCATACTTTGATGTAGCTGCAGCTACAGCTTTGAGTAGAGGGTGGCTGTTCATGACCCTCATTTGGACACTGCACACATGCTGCGGCAAGGGAGGCTTTCATAGCAGGTAAAAAAAAATAGAAAATTCGTGGTGAGAGAGATCAGATGTTGTAACAGGTACTACAGAGATGTGATGCATCTCTATTCTTGAAAGCAAATTTGTGATGGAGTTGTTTCAGCAAGTAATTCGAGCTATTGTTCTTGCTTTTATTCTCTGATAGCATGATGAAAATGTATCACTCCAGGACATCCCACTCTTAATTCCATCAAGTCCAAAACCGCAAGAACCTGAGTCAACTTTTAAGGTAAATGACACTGATATACACTGAGATACAAACCTGCTTGTGATTTAAAAACACAAACCAAAACTCTCTGTCACTGCAAAGTAGTGCTTAATTCTTGTTTGTTTATCAAATCGTTACATACTTCATTTTCAGCAAATCGTTATGTACTTCATCTTTTCAGTTTAGGTAAAATAGATGGTTTTATTTGACCTTCTGAAATACATACTTACAAATGCTTGAAGAGTTGAAATAATTAAAATAACTGCTTTTTGGTATTTGTAGCAGTCATGTGTGAATTAACAGCTGTGGAGTAACTTCTTTCAAAAATTTTCTGCCTGCTTGTGAAGTGCTAAAATTTTGAAAGACAATTTTTATTTTGAAGTGTAGTCATATACTTATTCAACTATTTGTTCTGTTTCATTACATTTATTGTTGATTTCCTCTTGAACGTGAGATAAAAGATATTTTGAGTTTTCCCTGAGATAGTGCAGCTATTGCAGATGTAACTTAAAAACAATGTGGACCCCACAAAGTCAAAGATGAGTTTATTGGTTAGAACGGGTATTAAAGGAAGAAGCAATCGCCATGGATATCAAAAATGTTCATCTTTTGTTGTCCCAGACTTGTAATGTTGTGCTTTTACAGTAGTAAGGTTTTATGGCATTGCTTGAGGCTCTTACTGTAAAATCAGTACAGGGAAGATCAGTAATCCTGCACTTAGAGGGGAACAATACTTGCTGAAGATACAATGAAATACTTGTTGAAAGGGAAGAACACTTAAAATCTTATTCTGGTTTGAAGGTTCCCTGCCCAAGTCCTGATTTAAGAGGTTTGCCAAAGCTGTAGATCCATATACATCATGCTTTAGCAACCCTGGTTTCTACATTATTAATATTTAAGCCTTTTCTCTTTAATTGTTGTCTGATATATTTGTTGTGCTTGCCCTTTTACAGTGTTCAAAATCTTAAGTGTCTTAGTATTAATTCCTAGAGAAATAAGTATTGCTTTTTAACTTCTTAACAGAAAAATTCTAGGTTTAACCAACATTTTGAATTGTCACTTCTTCAATTGATTCTGGAGTGTGGTTTGAAAATTAGCATAACAAATTGGTCTGGGTGTTGTCCTAAAGTAGTAACTAATAATGTCTTAAGTGAAACTGGAGTAGAAGATGTATGCTACTAACTGAAGTATGCCCCTTAATGATGGCCTAGCTATAATGGCACAGTTATAAAATACATTAAAATTACCTTGTGATGAAAAATTATATTTAAAAATTCACTCTTGTGTATTTACCAATTTTTTAAATCTCTGCACTTTTGCATAATTAAGTCTTTTAGCAGGATGTATTCAGATCAATTGTGCTGTTTGCATTAACTGTAGTTATGCTTATGTTTCTAAGTTATCTTTCTTTCTATTGTTTTGTGTTATTGATTTTTAAATAGCAATGTACTTAACCTTTTAAGCTTCAGTTTTTTTGCTGTCAGAAAGGAGCATAGGTAGCATTTTATGGCTAGGGATGTTCATCTACATGATGTTAGTTGCTTGTACAGTAAATCATAGAATCGTCTGGTTGGAAGAGACCTTTAAGATCAAGTCCAACCATTCACCTTGCACTGCCAGGGTCCCTAAGCCATGTTCCTCAGCACCACATCCACATGGTTTTTAAACACTTCCAGGGATGGGGACTCCACCACCTCCCTGGCCAGCCCATTCCAATGCTTAACTACCCTCTCTGTAAAGAAATTTTTCCTGATATCTAACCTAAGTTTCCCTTGGCGCAACTTGAAGCCATTCCCCCTCGTCCTGTCATTTTTAATTTGGGAGAAGAGGTCGACCCCCACCTCCCTACAGCCTCCCTTCAGGTAGTTGTAGAGAGCAGTAAGGTACCCCCTGAGCCTCCTCTTCTCCAAAACAAACCAAACAATCCCAGCTCCCTCAGCCTCTCCTCATAGGAGAAATTCTCCAGACCCTTCACTAGCTTCATTGCTCGTCTCTGAACTCGCTCCAGTACCTCAACATCCTTCTTGCAGCGAGGGGCCCAAAACTGGACACAGTATTCAAGGTGTGGCCTCACCAGTGCCGAATACAGGGGTACAATCACCTCCCTGCTCCTGCTGGCCCCACTGTTCTTGATACATGCCATGATGCTGTTGGCCTTCTTGGCTGCCTGGGCACACTGCTGGCTCATATTCAGTCGGCTGTCTACCAGCACCCTCAAGTCCTTCTCCTCTGTGCAGCTTTCCAGCCACTTCTTCCCAAGCCTGTAACACTGCAGGGGGTTGTTGTGACCCAAGTGTAGGACCCTGCACTTGGTCTTGTTGAGCCTCGTGCAGTTGGCTTCAGCCCACTGCTCCAGCCTGGCCAGATCCCTCTGCAGAGCCTCCCGACCCTCGGGCAGATCAACACACCCACCCAATTTAGTGTCATCTGGGAACTTGCTAAGGATGCACTCCATCCCCTCATCCAGATCACTGAAAAAGATGTTGAAGAGAGCTGGTCCCAACCCTGAGCCTTGGGGAACACCACTAGTGGCCGGCCGCCAACTGGATTTAGCTCCATTCACCACCACTGGCTGGGCCCGGCCATCCGACCAGTTTTGCATCCAGCGAAGCACACATCCATCCAAGCCAGTTTCTGCAGAAGAATGCTATGGGAAACAGTATCAAAGGCTTTGCTAAAATCAAGGTAGACAACATCCACAGCTCTTCCCTCGTCCACTAGACAGGTCATTTTATCATAGAATGAGATCAGGTTTGTCAGACAAGACCTGCCCTTCATAAATCCATGTTGACTGGGCCTCATCATCTGGCTGTCCTGTATATGTCCCATGATAACACTCAGAATGATCTGCTCCATGAGTTTACCTGGCACCGAGGTCAGACTGACAGGCCTGTAGTTCTCTGGGTCTTCCCTCTTACCTTTCTTGTATATTGGCGTCACGTTTGCCAACTTCCAGTCAGCTGGTACCTCCCCAGTCAGCCAGGACTGTTTGTAAACAATAGAAAGTGGCTTGGCAAGCACCTCTGCCACCTCCTTCAGCACTCTTGGATGAATTTCATCTGGCCCCATAGACTTCTGTACATTTAAGCTGTGCAGCAGTTCACGTATTGTCTCCTCTTGGAAGAAACCTTGATACTGTTCCCCATCTCCATCATTTGGTTCTAGAGGCAGATCACTCAGTGAGTCAGTCTGACCATTAAAGACCAAAGCAAAAAAGGCATTGAGCACCTCAGCCTTTTCCTCATCCCCAGTCACTAATTCTCCGTTTGCATTTAGCAAGGGGGGGACATTCTCCCTAACCCTCCTTTTGCTGTTGAGGTATTTATAGAAGCTTTTTTTATTGTCTTTTATGTTAGTTGCCAGCTTAAGCTCGAGCTGAGCTTTTACCTCTCTTATTCTATCCCTGCATTGTCTCACAGAATCCTTGTAGTTTTTGTGAGTGACTTGCCCCTTCTTCCATAAGTCATAGACCACCTTTTTTTTCTTGAGCTCTAGCAAGAGCTCTCTGCTCAGCCAGGCTGGCCTTCTGCCCTTCTGGCTCATCTTACGGCTCACTGGGACAGCCTGCTCCTGAGCCTTAACGATTTCCCTCTTGAGAGTTGTCCAGGCTTCCTGGGCCCCTTTGCCCTGCAGGACTGCCTCCCAAGGAACCCTGCCAACCAGTCTCCCAAAAAGGTCGAAGTCTGCCCTCTGGAAGTCCAAGGCAGCAGTTCTGCTGCCCCCCCTCCTTACTGCTTCTAGAACTGAAAATTCTGTAATTTCATGATCGCTATGTCCAAGACATCCTCCAACCTTCATACCATCCACAAGTCCTTCTCTGTTGGTAAACAGCAGGTCCAGTAGGGAGCCTTCCCTGGTTGGTTCCCTCACCAGCTGCATCAGGAAGTTGTCTTACACACACTTCAGGAACCTCCTGGACTGCTTCCTCGCTGCTGTATTCAACTTCCAGCAAATATCTGGCAGACTGAAGTCACCCACAAGAACTAATGGCTGTGATTGTGCAGCTTCCTCTAATTGTTTATAGAATATTTCATCTATATCTTCTTCCTGTGTGGGTGGTCTATAGCAGACTCCCACTATGATGTCAGCCCTATTGGCCTTACCCCTGATTTTGACCCACAGGCATTCTACCCTTCTGTCACTATTGCTGATCTCCAGACTATCAGTTCCCTGCCACTGCCCCTCCTCTCCTGCCTGGCTTATCCCTCTTGAAGAGTTTGTAGCCATCTAGCATGGCACTCCAATTGTGTGCATCATCTCACCGTGTCTCCGTGATGGCAACTATACTGTAGTTTCTCTTTTGCACCTCAGCTTCCAGCTCTTCCAGTTTATTGTCCATGCTGTGTGCATTAGTGTAGAAACACCTTAGCTGGGATAGTGATCTCCCTGCCTCTTTCTTGGAGGCAAGAGGCCTAACTCCTGCTTGACCTCTCCCCGCCAGTGCCCCAACTGCTAGCAGACCAGTGACTTTAGTGGCTGTCCTATCTCCAGACATAGTGCACTCAATCTCTGCTGGTGCAGCACCCCCAAGTACCTCTCTGGGACATTGTCCAAATAGCACTGATGCGCAGCTCTTAAGTTTAGTCTCAGCAAGCCAGACTTTATCCCCTTCCCCCTTCAAATCTAGTTTAAAGCTCTATCAATGAGCCCTGACAGCTCCAGTGTAAGGATTCTCCTCCCCTTATGTAACAGGTGTGTCCCATCTGATGCCAGCAAACCTGGTGCAGTGTAGAGTAACCCATGGTCAAAGAATCCAAAGTTCTGACAGTGACACCAGTCTTGAAGCCAGGTGTTGACCTGTCAGGTCTTGCTGTTTATTCCCTTCCCATTCCCTGACATTAAGGGGATTGAGGAGAACACTACTTGCGCTCCTGATTAAGCAATCGTCCAAGGGCCCTAAAACCTTACAAAATTCTCCTCAGGTTCCCTGTTTGGGCAATTTCGTCACTGCCCAGTTGAAATGTTAGTAACAGGTAATAGTCCGTAGGTTGTACTAGAGTGGGGAGCTGCCTAACCACATCCTTAACTCGGACCCCAAGCAGGCAGCAGACTTCCCAGGTCAGGTCTGCATATTGGGCCTTCAGTTCCCCTCAGAAAAGAGTCCCCTATGACAATGACCCGACATTTCTACTTTGTTAAAGGAGTTTTCAGGGTAGGCTTGTCCCGATTAATTCTTGGTGAGTTTTCCATTCCTATTGAGTCTTCTTCATTAAGGTTAGAGGATGCAGCCTGCAGAGCCTCGTATCTGTTGCCTACAGGCACCTGAAAGGGTGGGGAATTAACTAAAGCAGTCTGCTACATCGAGTGTGAACTTGTTGCCATTGCCCCTCATTGTCACAATCGTTGCTGCCATCATGATGAAGGTGGGACAGGGAGCTTTCAGGGTCTCCTGGTTTAATAGTTAGCTGGGTCTGCCCCAAGGAAGGCAGGATGCTTGCCCAGTAAGCGATCTCCCTCTTGCTCTCCCTGATGTTCCTCAGTCTGTCCACCTTCTCTCGGAGCTCTGTCATTAGTCCGAGGAATTCCTCTACCTGGGCACACCTCCCACAGGAATGCTCACCGTTTCAGTCTTGTACTGGTGTCACAATGAATTACTGCATCAAAAATGCATCTGTATTTCCTTATATATCCTGAAAACTATTTGGGTCAGCTCAACTCAGCCTCTTTAAGAAGCTTATAGTAAAGTTTCTTCACACTTGATTTTAGAATGTGTAGCCCTTACAAAAAACTTAATATTGCCCCTTGTTCTATTTCAGATGGATGATCTGCTGAATGAGATCAGGGAACTTAAAGATGAACTGAAGAAAAAAGATGAAGCAATCAACCAATTAGAGAATCAGCTTGTAAGTAATGTTTAATAAAATCCCGTGTGCACTGCAGACTGTAACTTCAAAAGGTAATGCTTGTGAAGTGTCTAAGAGGGCTAGATGTCTAACTTTTTCCTACACTTTCACTATAACAAAAGTAGATTTGGGTTCTGTTTAGACCCACCTGACTCATGGGTCTGTAAATGTTCAGTTATCAGACTGATTCTACACATTCTAGTGTATTTATAGCTGTATACCTGGAGTCCTTAATTCTATAGGCCAGTCGTGATTTGTATATGTGGCACTAAGCAAGGATGTTTATATGGTTGTGAAATACTGATTTCCAAGAAACTTTGAACATAAAGTCCTAGAAGCTTTTCAGAAATAAGAGTGAGTAAAGATAAGGCACTTAACTTTTAAAAATACTGTAAACGTAACCAAGTATTGGGCCTATTCTACTTAGTTTTGTTCGTTGTTTCACTCTCTCTCTCTTTCTTTCCTTTCCCCTACTGTCCTTTAGTTTAATAAAGAATTCCACCATAAATTTATAGCCAAGCAAGGTAATATTTTAATACTCAAAGCTGGTTCTTCTTAAAAAAGCAACCAGAAAAAAAAAAAAAGGCATGTTGAATAGTAAGATTAAATTGGACAAATAAATAAAGAGTTTTTGGGGCACTTTCATCATAAATCAGGTTCCAGGTAGACACAAGTCCTCAGGAAAAACATGAGCCTTTTGTCTTTTCACTCTTGTTCTAAGTTAACTGTGGATTTTGCCATGTGTATGTCTCTGTTTGGTTCTGGTAAACTCATCTGCTCTGACAATTCATGTAAAACAGCCCCATGTTTTCAATCCCTGTTTCAAGCCACAGCAAGATCCTAAAGATAGGGTAGATGAGATAACCAGAGGTGCACACCGTATTTATTTGTCATGGCTGGAGGTAGTCTTGTGTGACTAATCTCTAAGGAAATATTTAGTGTGTACTTTTTTATGTATGTGCACTGCAATTGAACTGTGGTCTTTTTCCCCTGTCTAGCACATTATCATTCTGTCTGAAATAAATATTACAGGTTAAGATTTGGCTTTCTGCTCTATTTTTTTAAACAAATTCCAGGTCACAGCATAGCAAAACAAATTGTCTTGTCTAGTATTATACTTTTTTGCTGCTAAAGAACTCTGCAGTAAAGGTGGGTGAAACTTACAGTTATGATTATGGAAGGTGACTTTAAGAATGTGGTACTTAAGAAATTATAAAGGGGTTTTGATTCACTTAAAGTCAACATTTATTCTAGATTATTTGTAAATATACTTAGGGAAAAGAAGCAGTTGTGCAGCACTGTAAAAAGTGTTTTCTACAGTTTAATCATATTATGCTATACTGTCAAGTAAGGCATGACATTTGAACACTTAATCTTGACGGTGCTTTTCAAGAGGCTTAGTGATTTTCTAATTTTCTCCTTTCTTTTTCTGTTTTCGGGGGCAATTAAGGCCACTAGATGTAACTGCCAGAAAGACAGTCAAAAACCTACAGGGGCAACGTGCACATATGCTGATAAATTTACACAAACCTGGAGGAGGAGTTCTGTGAGTAAAACATGCCATAGCTTTGCAGTTATGAATTTCTGCATTTCATTCCCTAGTTCTATTACTTCTGCTGTCATGCAGGCTGGCCTTGTTTAGGACTTTCTGTGCTGTGTGTGAAAGTGGTATCCTTCCTGCTGTGCATCACTTGCATTCTTTTGCATCCCTTTTACTTAAACATTTATTACAAACATTTCTTATTTTAAAGTAAGTAATTGAACTTCAGAAGTCTCCTTTCAAAATAATCACCCTTTGCACTAAAGTTCCAGTCAGTCCAAGCTATATATCTACTTGTACATAAGATATTTTCCTTTATCCTGATTTTTCAAGTTAGAGGTATCTGTATTTGGTTTGTTCCTCCCCCCTCCGGTGAAAGTTTCATTGTTGATGTTCTCGCATTTGAGAAAAAGTAACAGTGTATATTAAGTTTCAATCCATAAATATAAAACAAAAGGTAACTTTTTTGTATTGATTTTTTTCTTTATTTGTAAAAAATTATCATGTATTTTAATAACTTGTTTCATTCAAAAAATTATTGGGTGATAATCATGTTGTTAGAGTATCTTCATTCCCGTATGTTGTTGCATGGGTCACATTTGCTTCCATTACATAAAACTTACATTCTTCATGAAACACTAATAGAATACTTAAGATAGGGTAGAGACAACACATATGATACTATATAAGGATTTGCCTTTGATAAACAAGACTTTTGTTGGTCACCAGCATGTAGTCTTGGGATCTTGAAGCTACTGCTTTAGCTAGAAAATCCTAATAGGCTTCTTTAAAAGGTTAACAATGGGTTACATGTTTTGTTTCTTCGGTTTTATCTTGCTTTAGGTTACTTGATTTAAGATAGCAATAAAGATAAATCACTCCTTCTGTCCTTCTAACATTGCTCTTTTAAACATCTAGTGCTAGGATAGAAATACCACCACGCTATGTGTTCACCAGTTACTAGTAAACAGCGTTATCCTGGTGAGACCATACTTTCTAATCATGTTTGTGAGAAGAACACAATGTAAAAAAAAAAAAAGCTACCTTTAGTAGCTTTTATTTTACTCTGATGCCTGTGTTCCTGAATGAGTGTGTAAGTGTCTTCGTTTATCCCGTTTGTTTCTCTTTTGTTGTTACTTTGGTGCTTTTGAGCTCTTGTTTCTTTTTATAAGGTTTCAGTTTTATTTGTGATGTTCATTTGGTGGTTTTCTGCGTATTTATTATTGCTATGTTAGTGGCTATTGTTTCCATGTTGGTTTTTTTCCTATCACATATTCTGAAGCAGATCAGTAACCATTGAAAGTTACTTGCTAAATACAGAAGCTTTATTTTGAGCAATCTGTCTTGCCAATTAATACCAAAGATATTGGAGAAGATGGGTAATGTGAGCTGATATCTCAGGTAAAATGGGTCATTTAGACTAATTCTTTGTTTTTGTCAAGTTGGTCAGTATATTTCTTAAGTTATTCAGTAGCTTTGTTCAAAAAGGCACTGTTTTTTTCATGAGGAAGTTCTGGTTAAGGAAGAGTACGTTTGAAAAAACAAAACAAAAAAACCCAAAACCAAACATGTGCTGTATTCATGGTTGAGTGTGTCTGTGTGGATATAGGTATACGTATGTATATGATACACATACATGTGTGTAGTCATATGATCATTAGATGCGCAGAGTAAGCATCTTGATAATTTTATCTACATGTTAAGTTTCCCTTAAATTGGTAAAGGAATTAAGAAGAATCATCAAGTATTGACTAATTTTCATAATATACGGCTTTTCAAGAGCTTTTGTTTATAAATGAGCTGAAAAATTTTGGACAGCATGCGTGGCTTTTTTTCAGTGTCTTCTCATTTGCGTATTTGTAAGTTACAGGCTTTCTGTAAGCAAAACAAAATTGATAGAAGCTTCTTATTGTGGGATTTCTTACAAGAGAATGATAGTATTGCTGTTTTAGCCAAGTTTCAGTTCTAATGATCAGACCTCCTGGTTTAATAGTTCCTCTGCTAGCAGGCATTTTGTGCTTCCTTGCATGGCTTCATAGAATTATAAATGTAGGAAAAAAACTTGTCATGAAATCATTGTTAATCTGGAACCCAATGATCTAAAATGTTGCTTGCAATAGAAAAGAGAAACAATTTGGTCTGTTTTCTTGAGGTAGCAGTAAAATAAATGGAAGCAGCAGGAGACACCCGAGTAAAATGTATTATCACTAAAAAAAAAGTCTGTTATGTGGTATTTGTAGTAAGTGGTGTTGTGACAGTATGCAACTTAAGTAACTTCTGACTGTTCATATAGACAATGATAACTTGGAGGGAAACCTTATTTGTGGTTAGCCACTTTCAGTATAAAGGCCCTGACAGGGTAGCTTGTGTTGTTTCTGGAAGGATTTCTAGCAGATCTCATATGGAATTCACTTACAGTTAATTTATGTCTATCATTTTAACTATCATGGAAGAAAACAAAACAACACCAGAAACACCATAACAAACAAACAGACCCAAAACACAACAAAACAACCCCCCCCCCCCACCACCACCACCAAAAACCCCAAAACAAACCAAAGCCCCATCAAACCACAACCAAAAAACAACCACCAAAAACCCACACACACCTGGAAGAAGGTACTGAACATAAAATTACTTGAAGAAATTAATGCAAAGAAAAGCATGAACATTCATTACCATGACTGTCGTGCAGGCTTTGCAGCATTATTTCTGTAAGAGTAAATATATTTGAGACTTTGAGGGTAAAGGGGCTAGATACCATTATTTGCTTCTTGAACTGGAAAGGTTTGCAGATGCCTGGAAGTAAATGATAAACAAGCAAATTAGAGATCTGAATTTGGTTGGGGATGACTGTAAAAGATTCTGACCCCTGCCATCCAGTTCCTTGGCATAACACATCTCCTCCTAGTTGATTGGTGCTTTCCCATGTCCTGCAGCAGTAGACAGTGTACAGTAAAAGCTGATTTTTCTCCTTGGTGTCAGAGTGGTACACAGTGATGAGAATAAGTTTTGCTTCCTAAATGTGTGCACAAGATGATTCTTGTCTCTGGTAAAATGACAACTAAAAACCTCAGTTTGCATGGGAATATGGATATTCTTGTTGTATCTCTTCTCTACTTCTGCACTGAGGTATTGCTTACCTTCCTTTTGAATACTGTTCCAGCTTGTCATTCCAAAGCCTTTCACATAAATTGTTTTGATGAACCTTTGTAATACTTCATCTATCTCTGTGTACCCCTGTATTTTTTTTGTTTTGTTGTTAGTATCTCTTTCACCCTGGCCTTAAACATCCTATATGCTTTGGCTGTGTAACTGTGCATTTAGACTTCTAGGTTTTCAAGCCTAATTACTATACTAGTGTTTATTTTCACACTCAGCCTAGGTTTCTCTCATTGTCCAGTACTCTGCTGTTTGCTCTCTGATTCGTTATAATGTACGTTCTTGAGGAGACAAAACCATAGCTGGACTAGGTAGTCACATCGTGCATCTGCTGCTTGTGCTGTTAATGACAGTGCATAACATGTAGGTACACACACAGAAGAGAGGTCCTTTCAGAGGCAGTTGTTGTTAGTTTAGTGTAAACCAGTACATTAATGGTTTTGTTTAATTTTTTTTACTGACCTGAATGCTTTCAGGAAGACTATTGCAAGACAGAACTGCTTATTCACAATCTCTTTTTGGGTGCTAGGCTGCAAGAGAAGACTGCTGCAAAAACACTTGGTTTCTATTAATACTTGAAGTATGTCATTGTAGGTTTGCTCCTGGTGTTGTGCTCTTAGTTTCTATGAGACAACAATAAATGCTAGGTGAGACCCAGTGAAAATCATCTCTTTGAAGTCCTCAAAGGATCCAGCCATATGGAAAAAAAAATGAAACTTTCTTGTGTTTCTGTTTCTGCAACAGAAAAGACTTTTTAAAGCAGTGGCACTTGGAGATATTGGTGTATCTTTGGGAAAAGAAACAATATTTTGCTGTTGGAATAAAATTACTGTGCAGCAATAGCTTAGAAATATTTCTCTTGTCCTTTTCTGGCAGAAGCATGTGCTTTTGTTCATGCTTTTTCAACTTATTCTAAGATTGAGGTCTCTTCATAGCAATGGAAAACTGTCATTAATATCTTTATAGTAAAAAAACCCCAAACAAACATAACAACAAAAAAAAAAAAAAAAAACCCCAAACAAACAAAAAACCCAAATAAAAAAATAAATTAAAAAAAAACCCAAAAAAACCCCACCAAACCAAAAAAAGTCCAGAACAAACCCATCAAACACCACAAAGAAAAACCACAGCTTTTCCAGTGCAGTTAGGGTCAGAAATTCATAAAACATTTTGCAGCAATTGTACAATTCATCAGGATTTCTGAAGAACGGGGTTTTTTTTAATGGTTTGTAGACTACATTATTTCAGATGTTTTTTCTTTTCTCACTCCTGAGTCTTCTGTTTTGCCTAGTGTTTAAAGTTCTGAATCACTTCTCTTTTGGGATGCTTTTGCTGTTTCACAATTCTGCTATCTGGGAAATAAGAGGGATGGGTTTTAAGATTAGTAGCTGGATGCACATAACAGCTGGGGGGAGGACCTGGTCTAATAACTATGCAAAGTTCAAGTGGAAAGACTTGTGTCAGACTATGCTTCAGAACCCAGAAGAATCCCATCAAATGTGCTGGGTTTTTTTAATAGAAGCTGAGGTAAGTCATGTTTTCATATTTTGGTTCTAGTATAATCTGGCATTTATTTGATATTTGCTTATTTGATATTTGCTTACATGGAGCAGTGCAGACTCTTAAGGCTGCTGACAGAGGAAGAGCTATTTCTACTGCTTCCCAGTTTATAGAATGTTCTGTACCATTCAGGAGAGGGGATTGAACCATGTCTGGAGAGCAGTTCAGTTTAACAGGCAAAACACTGAAGGAAGTTACTTGCACTTTCTTCATGTACCTCTCTGGTCAGAGTAATAATTAAATGGCACGAAGAATTGAGAAGACTATACTGTGATGTGCGTTGAAGTGCTAATATGTATGCTTAAAAATTACTGGAATCAATCAAAACTTTTAAAAGATTTATTTGCTTTTACAATAGTATTTTAGGTGTTATTTAGCTCAGCTGGCTTGTACTTCTCTTAATCTCTCTTATTAGAGAGAGGAAGGAAGAGCATATAAAATTTTCACCTCTCTTCTTAATTTATTGTGTTAAAAATTTCAAAGAACTCTGGAAAAGGGCTGTTGATGTGAACAAGCCTGAAGAATGAAGTATTCTTTTGTACAGCGCTTTGAAAATCCAAAGCTTTTGTTAATGTCATCAATCATCAATTGATTAATCTTGTTCACAGGAATATTTCTGTATTTAATCCGTACTCAGTTTATGCAACATATTATTTTGTCATGTTGCTCAACTCAAGCTAGTACTGTTGCTCATTCATGCAGCAGTCGGAAAATTGTGTTCATGTTAATGGCTGTTGATGGGGAACTATAAGAACATGTTAGATAATCAATATCTCCATTTAGAGATAATCAGATTAAAGAACTTGTTACTTTTTTTCCTTGAATTTTGCTCCAATAATCAGCTTCTGAAGAACAAAGTAGTTTTGTCAGATTTTTTTTCTTTATTTCCTGTTAGAATTTGCTAGCCAGAACACTTTTAAATTAAAAGACTTGATTAAATGCATGTGTTACTAAGTTACGTCTTAGCAGTACTGAAACTTGACATAGTGGTGGATGAAACCTAATTAGGTTAACTGGAAGGTCAGGGAACTGTTTAAAATTCTCCTAGGGTAAATAAAAGCAGAGTATATATGTAAATAATGTGATGCTTAACATTCTGTTAAAAGAAGCATGGAAATAAAATACTTCATTGCTTGTACGTCCCTGGCAGTATGATCTGCAGCAGATATGCCAGCAGAGAAATTAGAGGAGTGGCAGACTGTGTTCCTGTTATCTTTGATACAGATGTTTGTTCCAAATATCTTCAACCTGCTGTCTTGAAAGAGTAGCTACAAATGGTTGCTGTTGATACCTGCTGGTTACCAGTAGCCAGGAGGCAATGGCAGTTGTTATTGTTACCACAGAATTTCAGAACTCATAAACCAGTTTTCAGCTGCATTCAGTTTGAAGGGATTGTAAAGATTTAAACCTGTCATGCTGAAATAGGAAATCAAGATTGTGGTTTAAGAGGGCAGTTGCAGCTTGGATAGATTTCTTTTAAAGGTAGGAGTATGGAGAAAATAATTTCTGCATAAGATTACTTGTTTTGAGAATGCAACAACCACTATGCAGCAACCACAATGTGTCACTTCTGTGTAAGCCCTGCATGGCATGGACCTGCACAGTTCCCTGATCCTGTAATGGAAGACTCAAACTCCAAGATCAAAATGCAAGAAAAACAGTGACATGTCAATTCTCCTCCTTTGCATTCAATAATACTATCAAAATATGAATTAACTGGACACTAAAGCACCAGGATTTCCTAGAAAATATGTTTCAATGCGTTGAAAGCTTTTTGTTGTACACTAAAGCTGACTGGTTTTCCAGCAGATTTGAATTAAGCAATTTACTGTTTGGTGAGTAATTTTTAAAACATTTTTGAAAACTCTAAAAGCATATTTTTAATACATATTTTTAACATGAAGAGCTCAGCTCTTATACTTTTGCCTTAAAACCAGAAAAATGTGCACATATAGTGAATAAAAGTTGAGATTTTGTAAGATTTCTCACTAGTTTAGGACACTATAGTATAATTTTCCTCTGGGCTTTATTATCATGTAGTGTTTGCTTTTATGAAGTAGAACAACTGGAAAATGATACTTCTCTGGGGGAAAAAGAATGGTGTGGCTTTTTGGAGTTTTGTTTTTTCCCTGTTCTCTTTTTTTATTATACTTCTCCCCCTCTCTCTTTCTGCACAGGGTGGGTATTCTGCTCCCTCCTTCTCTCCCTGGCAGGGCTCATTCCAGGGCATCCCTCGGACTGTTCCACCGCACCGCAGACAGAGTGAGTCTGTACCTCTCACTCATCTCCCTCGCCATGTTCCAGTAGAATCTTCCCCTTTGCACGCACTGTTCATCTTGTAGTATC
This sequence comes from Todiramphus chloris collaris, assembly GCA_025345505.1. Classification (NCBI taxonomy): domain Eukaryota; kingdom Metazoa; phylum Chordata; class Aves; order Coraciiformes; family Alcedinidae; genus Todiramphus; species Todiramphus chloris. The sequence goes on from JANVCC010000057.1 coordinate 14,892,240, forward strand.
CTCCATTCTCAGGCAGAATTACAGGAATACAGAACAGCTTGTGCCTAACCAAACTGCTTCCTTCAGCCAGTGTATACTCAGCTACAACTTTATAGCTTTGTAACAGTTAGTAAATGCTGATTTACTGCAGCAGTTCTTCAGGCAAACCTGAGTAGGCCCTTGTTTCCAGTCTTGTGTTAACATAAATCTTGCTTGCTGCATTTTCCTTTTCTTTCAAGGGTATAATAATAAACTATCCTGTTTGTGTATGCGTCCTGTTTGCTCATAAGTCTGCATGCGTGCATATGTCAATGCATTTATGTAAATATGTTGTGGATTTATATAAAAATGTTGTGAGAGAGTGTCATTTTCATTTCCTGTCACAAGTTTTCTTCACTTTTCAGAATGGCCTCCCTGAAACTAAATTTTTTCCCCCCTTCCTGGTTTTTGATGTAAAAAGGCTTCTAATAATTTGAAGTGGCTGTTGCAAAACTTGCATGATTTATTAATATTCCTTATGTGCTAGCTACAATGTGGGCTGATATAAGATGCATTTGTTCTCTTGGCTTGGATCTACAAAACAGACAATTGCTGATTTTAAAACTATATGCTTACATAGACATAATGGTAAGTCTTATTTTGTGCTTTGGTATTGCATTGTAAACAAATAATTGTTCAAAGAAATATAACTAATTCATAAAGCTAAAGTTATATTTTTTAAATGTACTGTAATTTGAGAATTACAGTGTATGTGACTGCCTAGCAAAGCCCAAGAGTGTATTTGGACAAGAATAAAAGTAAAGAGTAAAATTATGGAAACACAGTAAGATTTCCAGGGCCAGTGGAGATCTGAAGAGGAAGCAGCTTCTTGGAAAACTAGCTTACATATATTTCAGATTGCAATAATCCTAGCTTATTTCAATTACAAGAGAAAATATATCCTGTAAAGTATTGTGTAAGCTGTGTTTCAAATACTCTCTTGATGTTTCCTTGAAAATGTTAATTTAAACAATTTATCAGGAATGCACAGCCTGTTTCATAGGCTATTCTTTATGCAATGGAGTGACATGCTTCATTTTCCTGTGGTGTTTGATGTGGGACTGTGTGTGTAATGAGCATAAAACCCCTAAAGCTAATCATCATGTCTTCTCTTTCTGAGTAGAGGACCAGAAGTAGCACAGCCTGGCTATTTTGCTGTCCTGTCAGCAGAGTGTTGAAATATAAAAAGATCAGCTTTAGACCTGAGAAGTGTATATAAGGAGTTTGGGGCCTATTGATAGAGTCAGAATGGGAGGATGGTGTTTGACCTGCCAGATGTGTGCCTCTGGTGTCACATCATTCACATTGCTTAACTGATGAAGAAAACTGACAATCTCTTAGTAGTTCTCTGAGCCCTCATCTCATTCTTCCATTAACAGCAGCAGCTTCTTATTCAGGGATTTTGTAATGAATTTCCATTATTAAAGTATGTTGGAGTTTTTAGTGTACATCTTATATATTAAATACTATGAATTACTAGTAAAGGAAATAAATTAGATGAAAACAGGCCCTTGTCTAGTAAACCTAAACTATAATTAACCTATTGCATAGGAAAATAAACATTTTCTGTAACTGAGTGTTCCTAGCCTTTTTCTGTAAGTCTTAGGTTTGATCAAAAGAAATACTGAGACTTAAAAACCAATATAAATGAGGAGGTTTGAACACTTTGCAGACACTTTTGCAAAATCAGTGATTTATCACTGTGAGAAGAGTCCCATAAAGTAGAACATTACTAGAATTATCACTGGCATCCTTCTTTTTCCACATTACCTCATCCCTTGGTTCAGTAGTTTTAGGTCTGCTGTTTTTTGAGCTAGTACAGAATGCCACGTGTGGGGTTTCAAGGCAAGTGGTGAGCTGAGTATAACCAAGATTAGGAAAACAGTCCTAAAGTCAAGGTTAGTGTTCTTTTGCAATAATATAGAGAATGTGATGGGGACATGAAGTAGTCTCAGGTTTTATTTGGCTGTGTTTTTTCTCTAGAGGTGTTGGAATTCAATAATTTCTTCTCTAACTTCTTGGTCCAGAACTGAAAATATCATCTGTGCTTGTGAATACTGAAGATTTCTTAACTGTGTTGGTAGCTGATGGATATATAGATCAATTAGAAGCACTGTACGTTATGAGGATATAAATCTGTAAACTGTTAATATTGTTTATATACTGTAATATAATTTTACTGCTGTTGTACAGGGCAGATAATGTATCCCTGCTACATAATATTGCAATACAGGCATACACTGACAGTTATTCTCTATTATCACCAGTCACAGTATTAGCATACCTCCTGCTTAGTGTGCCCTGTGAGCTTACCATGTCTTTGCACCTTGTTAACATGCTTTAGAATTGGATGTGTGTTTTGCACTTTTAATGAGAATTAAATTTTAATAGTCTCACATTTATTAACTTTGTTGTTTCAAGTGCCTTGGAAACAATTCAGCATTTTGTATTTCATAAACACTTTCTCATGATAGAACATTGATTTTTGTAATTTCATGAATGAAATAGTTATAGGAAAAAAATACTGTGACATTGATATTCTTAAGCTTTAATAACACAGCTCTAGAAACACAACATTTAGAATATGCATTGTCAGTGAACTAGTTACAAACTCTTACTGTAATACAAGATTATACCACGTTCTCTAGACCCCTAGTACCAAATGCTTTTCCATGCAGAAACAGCAATAAGAACTATTTTGTAACTCAAGCATTGCAGTTGTTCACATCACTGCTTACTGTGCACTTCATGGAAAAATTATTTGGACTTCTTGTGCATAAGCATTACAAGTAAAAAAGTGAGCAATTCTGAGAGGTGACACATAGCTTTTTATCACCAGCAAGAAAGCTGCTGTGTGCGCATTGACTACAAATCGGGTTCAGGCTTTGTGTCTTCATGTTGTGTGTTTTGTTGGGTTTTGGTCTGACTTGGGTTTTGGTCTGACTTGGGTTTTGGTC
>JANVCC010000057.1:14895224-14921211 GCA_025345505.1 Todiramphus chloris collaris
GACTTGGGTTTTGGTCTGACTTGGGTTTTGGTCTGACTTGGGTTTTGTTTTTTTTTTTAAGCAAAGGTACTTCACTTAACACTATGAAATGTTTCTAAATCTTTATTGGCTGATTCAGGTTCTTCGTAGGGTGTACAAACTGTTGGTGTTAGCAGAACAAAGGTTCTTCAGGACACTATCTTGGTATTTCAGTGATTCATATTAAGGGAGTGACAAATTATAAAAAATGCCCTGGAATTATTTCCTTTATATGTAATTATTTTGGCTCTGAGAAATGAGTGTTCAGCTATATGAAGAAATGTCTTTTAAGAATAGCTCCATTGTCCCAAGTTGAGTAGTTGCAAACTAGAGTACAAGAGAAATGTCTCTTGCACCTGAGGATGTATTTGCAAATAATTCTTACCTGTATTTGTCTGTTTGTTGCACATATTTCTTTCTTTATGGATGAAATGTCTGCCTTGATGTAGTTAGATATTACTTTCAGTAATTTTGCTTTGAGAAAGACAGGGGTGGATTTCCTTTAAGTTGGGGTTTGTATATAGACTATACAGGGGGAAAAAAATAATGCTATGCCACATTACCAGTTACTTTACTATCCTCATGTTGTGGTGAATGGTGGTTTTAAAATAAATAATTAGGGTTGCTTTGTATTGTTACTTGAAGTCATATTCTGTACTGTGAAATCCTATTTTATAATGTTGAAATACAGATATAACAGCTAGCTAAAAAGGAGGGGGGCGGGTGGGGCGGAATTCCAAAATGAAGCGAATGCTACAGATTTAAGATGTGAAATCTTGGTGTTAGAGGCAGAAAATGAGTTTTCCAGTGGGGCCTTTTAGCAACACTATCTTCAAATGAAGGCCTGTGATCCCTTATTTCACTGCCCTCACACAGAATTAGCAGTGTCAGAAGTGATCAGAAAGTAAAAAAACTTACCTATCAGGGTTTGTGTCCCTTCCCACCAGCATACCCTCCAAAAAAAACCACTGTGGTATTTTGGAATCTCTTCAAGCTCGTTGAATGAGTTGCTAGGAAGATGGGTTCTTAAACAGTATGGGCAACATCCTCAAAATAGGTAATGCAACATTGTTGTTCCTTGTTAGATATCTAACATGTTTGTGCATGGATGCAAATATTTTTGATATATAGAGCTGGAATCATACACACAATTTCTAGTTACAACTCTAAATGGTATTTGATGTGTAAGAGATGAAATCTTAAAAGACTTAAGAGCAAAGGTATTCTGTGCTTACTACAAATACTATAAATACTTAAATGCTATTGCTGCCTTTTTTCTGGAAATTGGACTAAAAACCAATAGGGGACCTGGTAATTGCAATTTAAATGGTGAAAAGTTGCAGTTCTGTCATGGCAATTGCTCATTGTTTTGTCTTGGTCCTCTGACATCATTGTCCTTGTCTTTTTCTTGTCTCTGCTTTCCCATTATGCCATTGGCAAGGAGTTGAGAAGTTAGTCCATTACTTCTGTGATAAAGCGTGGTACAGTACAACTTCAGATTTCTTCCTGTCTTCTCACGCATTTTCACTGTTGTAGTTTTGTTGGTTGTTCATTTTTTGTTTAGTTTTGTTTTGGTTTTTTTTCCCCTATGCATGATGCATGTCTATCAGAGATGTGCATGCAGGTTTCAGATTTGTCATAGCTTCACTTCCCTCATTCCTCAAAATACTCCAGGGAGAACATGCCTTTATTGTATTCTACAGAGGTATTATATATGGAATTGAGATATGGATTTCGGTTAGGTACATAGAATAACAGAAGTAAAATTTAAGGGAATCTTAAAGTAGTGATATTGCAGTGAATATCACTGTCATGACCATGTTGATTTAACTTCATTGATAAAACATACTTTACTCAGTTTTACAATACAAAACTCATACAATCGCAGTGGTTCAGTAACTGTGTAGTAATGCTAATCCTCTTCAAGGATATCTTACAATTTTTCTCTGGATGGTTTAATAGCCAGTTTTACTTGGGAGAAATAAGAGAAAAATTCCTTAAGTTCGAGTGGTAGGGACTGTAATATAGTGACTTTGATTGGTGCATCAATACATGCAAGCTCTTGCTGGTACAGAAGCTCCTTTGTTCTGCAAAATCGAGCATATTTATGAATGTCGTGGTTTAGGGTCAGGGCAGCCCCTTAAACCTATAACAGACGCTCTCTGTTAACCCCCCTCCCTCCCCAGAGGGGAAGAGAAAGGGAATAAGGGAGAGAGACTTAGTGATTAGAAAAGGAAACTAGAACAGCTTTAATGAAAAGGAAAATAATAATTATAAAAATAGAATATATACAAATATATACAAAACCAGTATCGAACCCAACCCCCCTGATGGTAATTACATCACCGTCACCACTGATGTTGTGCAGGCTCCGGGGGAGTCCCAGACTGGGCCCCGCAGCAGACGGGAGCTGTGTTCAGGAGCTGGATTCTGGTACTGGGTTCAGGAACACGCAGATCGGATCGAAGGCAGTCCTCCTTGGGTGCTCCGAGGAAGGAACCGAGAGAGGACCCGAGCCAAGCCAAGCAAAAGCTGGCAAAACAGTCCACGAGGAAAGAGAAGAGCCCAGAGACCCTTCGGGTCCCTCAGCTCTAGACCAAATATGGCGTATATGGGATGGAATACCTCCTAGTCAGTTTAGAGTCACCCGTCCTGTCCACTCCTCCCTGAAGGTGCAGCCTTCCGAACAGGCTGTTAACTTCAGAAAGTGCAGTTAATTAGAAGAACCAAGCTGAAAAGTAAAATTACTGAACAGAATTAGTTCTGTTTTCACTCAAACCAGGACAATGAAGCATTTTGTCTAATGTACTTTCAGTTTTGGGATAACTAATTTTCTTCAGTGATGTTGTACTCTAAATGTTTTAGAGTTCAGTTTTACATTTTAGGAGCATCCCAAAGGAATGTGGGTATTTGGGGGGATTTCCCTAGTAAAAGGAAAACTTTTGTATAAAGCAAAGATGTAAGCTGTGAATGAAGGCAATACAGTTTTCAGTGTTAGATACCTTGTGAAATGTTACTTGTGTATTTTGGAATAGGTGTTTTTCCGCTTTCAGTGTCATCTTGAATGTTAATGAATGTAGCAATCTGAAGAGATGAAAATCCATAATTGTGGTAATTGGACAGACTTTGACCAAGTAGAAATACAAAATCAGAGAACAGTACAGTATTTAAAACAACTTAGCAAAGATGCTACCAGAGCTTTAGTGTTCTCATAGTTCTGAGGATGTAACTGTTTTCTACCTTTGAATTGTTAATGCTTTGTTTATTAAGCTGCTTAGACCTTTTTAGGTTATGAAGAATAATGAGGAAAATGTGTTTGGCTATTTTTATATGTAAAAATGCAAAATCTTCCAAATGGAAAAGCTCAAATATTACCTCATTTTTGTTAAAAGAACTTGAAATAGCATTATCAAAAGCTTTGTTTCGCTGTGTCTCAGATGTTTTATGTTCAACTCAACTTTCCATTCAAATTTAGTTTCTTCTGTAATTTCTTCTGAGTAGTATAAATAGGGTTATTTGCTATAAAGTCAGGAGTTGCAATGCTCACTTCAGATATTTATCCACATTTTTGAAGACTGGCATTTAGAAAGCCTTTCTAAGTAAGGGAAAATTTTCTATTTTTATGTACTAGAATTTGACACAATAATGTTCATTATAAATGTACTAATTTTTTCTTCCATGTGGGATTAGAAAACTTGAATTATTTGTTCAAGTTTTTGTATGGTAATCAGGTATATATTGCCATGGTTTCTGCACTCCTTTTTATCAATTTTTGCACATGAGGTCTCAAAACAATGTAACACTTTAGCTAACGTCTGTCACCTCCTAAGCTGGAAAGTTAATGACTTCTGTAACCTATTACATGAACATTGAAAAATCACAAAAATAATCTGGAGGATTCCTGATTTTTTTTTTTGAGATGAAACTTTTAATATATTGAATTATTAATTTTATTTAGTGCTTCCTTCCTGTAGCATTGCTTGGTAAAAAAGGATTCACAAAATTAACCTGGTTTTGGTCATGTAAGGAATAAAGTTTTGATACTCATTTGACACCAATTTGGAGTCTTTTTTTCTTCTCTTCCTCTCTTTCCAAAACCATTGTATTCAGACTGCTCAACACATTTACACTTACCTGTCTATTACTTGCTGATGTCACTGGTCCAGCTTAGATGTTGCCATTGCTTACAGATAGAACTAATGTATTCTAAAGGGAAAAAAAGCTAGTAAATAAAAATTGGATTGAGAAATCCTGATGTTTCTCTCATAACTAATTTTTTTTTTTTTTTCTTGATGAGAAATTTTGAGGATTCAGTTTTCAGTAGTAACCCTGCCAGGGAAAAAGATGAAAATCTTAAAGAATGTGGATACATGCTATTGTCCTGGAAATGTAACAGGACTTTGGCCTGCACAGGTATCATTACATTCTTCTAAGAAGAGCTAAGAAGACCAGAAAAATAATTGGCTTTCTCATTTAATAGTTGTGAATAATTAGAGTGACTGAAATGACATTTTTAGTCAAATCTCTGAAAGACAAATATTGTTTCTTTTTTACTGACTATATTTCACTAGTAACAAATGCTGTAAACTTGTTCACTGGGTACATGCTATCTATGAATTGTTAAGAATTCAAGTAGCTTAGGGATAAAACTAGCTTGTTTAGTTCCCCTGCCTTATAAAGAAAATGAGAATCATCCAAACCTGAAACTTGCTAAAGCATAGCTTAAGTTTTAAGAAGTTTGGGGGTTTGCCATCTATTACATAATTTTTAGTAGTTTTTTCAAGATATGCGTAGAAGTGGCAGGTCTAGGATGTGTTTGTGAAGCTAATGCAGACATTAATCTTTAAAGTCTTTTACAGGGAAGAGCAAAAAAAAAAATATAAATGACCCAGAAGAGGTACTGGCAGTTCACTTGTATGATACATGTCTAATTAGGTTTTATCTTCTGATAAAATGTAAAACCTTCATTAAGTTATCTTTACCCCTTGGTTATCAGTGTAGTAGTATGTGATTTCTCGCTTCACAGGTACTCTGTTGTACTGCATCAGTCAAGATGATTTATCAGTGCATTTGAAATCCATTCAAGATAAAACAGTTACTGAAGTCTAGTTAGTACCTAATTACAATATACCTGTATCAAATTTCCTGACCTCAGTAAGGCAAGCAAAATGCACTGTAAATTAATGTGGTCCATTAAACTCCTTTCCTGCCTGTACAGCATAGAACATTGATAAAAGTTCTGGGTTAGTAAACCTAAGTATGCAGTGAATAGAAATTGAGAAATGGATAAAGTCTGTTAGCCATTGTATTTGTTTATTAAGCAGTTCAATCAGAATTGAAAAGGAGAAAGACCTTGGAGTCCTAGTAAGTTATCCATGGGACAGCAGTGTGCCCTTGTGGCCAGGAAAGCCAATGGCATCCTGGGTTGCATGTAGAAAACTGTCCAGCAGGTCTAGGGACATTCTCCTCCCCTCTACTCTGCCCTAGTGAAGCCACACCTGGAATACTGTATCCAGTTTTGGACTCCCCAGTTTGAGAGAGACAAGGATCTACTGGAGAGAGTCCAGTGGAGAGCTATGAGAATGATTAGGGGACTTGAGCATCTCCCCTATGAAGAAGGACTGAGAGAACTGGGGCTATTTAGTCTTGAGAGGAGAAGATTGAGAGGATATCTTACTAATGTCTATACATACCCGAGGAGTGGGTGTCAAGTGGAAGAAGCTAATTTCCTTTCTGTAGTGCTCAGTAATAGGACAAGGAATAACAGGTATAAACTTGAGCATAGAAGGTTCCACCTGAACATGAGGAGAAACTTCTTTACTGTGAGGGTGACAGAGCACTGGAATAGGCTGCCCAGAGAGGCACCTCCTTCTCTGGAGGTTTTCAAAACCCACCTGGATGCATTCCTGTGTGGCATGCCCTAGGGTGATCCTGATCTGGCAGGGGGGTTGGACTTGATGATCTCTAGAGGTCCCTTACAACCCCTAACATTCTATGATCCTATGGTTCTGTGATTCTAATTGGTCAGTGCTCATATGCCATTCTAATGCTATCCTGCAGATACAGGCGAAACCATCAACCATGCCTTTTTTGTGGGTTTGGGTTTTTTTTGGTTTGGTTTTCTGGTTGTTTTGGTAGGTTTTTTTTAAGCAAATTGGTTTTTTTTTTTTGTCCCTATGTTGTTGTGTATTTCAGTGCTGGTACAATTTTTTTGTACTTAAGTTACAAGCCACATTTGTACACATCTCATGAACCATTCTGCTTTTCCCAAGTCAAAGTTTTGATTTAAAAAAAAACAGATATACAGCCTTTATCAATCATCCAGTCAGCGTACATTGGATTCAGAATGTTACTTGGTGTTTTCTTTGACTAATATATTACTGTATTCTTTTCTCTTAAACAGCCTCAAGTACTACAGCCTTCCAGCAGCCTTCCCAATTTCACAGACCTTGCCCAGGGAAAACTAATAAAAATGCCACATACCGAGGCCCACAGTGAATATCCTAAATGTTGTCTGCATGAAAATAGCAATTGTCAGAATCAAAATGCTGCAAATGCGTCTCTTGTAAACAGCCCAAATGATGTGAACTCTTTAATGAGTATAAAGTTAAACATAAAAGATGAGAACGCATCATACTTGGAAAAATTGAAGAATGAAAATACTGAAGACCCTGGAGAGGTGAATGGTAATAAAGGAGGTACATTACCCTCTTGTTCCTGTTTTCAGACCTCTAGACGAGCTGATGCTGGAGAGGTACAGACTGATTTAGGTGTGAAAGGTCAACCCTCATTCACAAACCAGGCTTCTCGGCCAAAGACTTTAAGAATCGCAAAGCCCCCAAATGCTTTAGTGCCTCCTACAATGGCCGTTCTCGCACGATCTGCAAATCATTCTGCTGCTTCCAAGGAACATGAGGTTCTACCGTTAAGTGGCTTGACTCAGCTGCAGCTAACATCTGGCCAGGATATTCTAAAGGGTAAACAGAGTCGGAAAGTGTCTAAGCTTTGCCCACCAACTATGTCCTTTGTTAAATCTAAGCAAATGAGCAGTCAGAAGTCCACAACAGTACCTCCAGAGGCTCAACACACCTGTTTGAAAACTAACATCCCAAAGCCACCAGTACAGAGAAAGGAAAACAGGCGAACACAGAATGCCAGTTTGCACTCTGGGGATGGTTTGCCCTCTAATTGGCAATCCCGCCTTCCTAAACCAAAGACACATTGAAAGCGTACCTACGTCTCATCAAATGATGCCATGCATTAAAATACTTCCTAAGTTTTGACTGCCTTTGAGGTTTCTATCTGGAGTGAATATTAAAAATAGCATTTTTCTTTAGTGTTTGTGTACTCTGTTATGTTCTGAGGCTCAACATTATGAGCTGTGCATCTTCCTTTGTATTAAAGATTGTATTGCCCGGTGATCTCATGAGTTGAGCAAATACTGAAGTCTGTGGTAATCATGACTACCAGAATGCTGCGCTATGTATTTCAGGATGGCAGAAATCATTTCTTATCTCTGTTTGAGTTATTAGACAATGAAATTACTATTTGGTTTAACTTCTTTGTTCTGAGTGCTCGTATTAGGTTAGGGTGGTGGAATATTAGACTTACTTGCAGATCTTCTATTTGCCATAATTCTGACTCTGTATTCCAGAGGCCTATGCAAAAAACCTTGTATTTATCATTATCTCAAGACTGACGTATTTAATGTTATATAATCTGATGGTTTGGGTGCGTTGTGTTGTTTTGCTGTAATCTGGAGTTATGATCTTTATCTCATTTTCACCATTCACAGTCAACAAGCAGATTTCACAGGGTGAAATGAATCTTCTCTCTTACCATAATATTTTAACAAATGATGATGTTTGGTTTTTTATTATGTTGAATAGACACGTTACGAGGTAGGGTCTTAAAATGCAGTGCTAAGGATACTTGTGCAAAACCTTCCAATACAGGGTCTTATGAATTGGTAAGTAGGGAGGCTTTGGGAATAAGGGGTCCATAATAACTATGTTGAGATTGCACAACACGCATTTTAATTCATATTTTTTAACTTTTATTGTACTACTTGTATTTATTGACTTCTGTTTAATATTGAAATACTCTGAAGTACCTGACTTGATATTTTGCACAAACTTTGCCGTATGTGTAAGGATTTGAAATTGTTTTACAGAATAAAACTTGTCTTTAAAAAGCAACTATTTAAAAAAAAAAAAAAGAGTTAACCCCACTTATTTGCCTTGAACAGTCCTATTATGTCCTGATCCAGAGCTGGTACTCTTAAGTTTTTCAGAGATGTGTATTTGGTTTGGGGTGTTTTGTAATTTTTTTTTTTTTACATAATTTCTGAAGAAGTGTATGATAACTGGGAAGGATGTTTTTTGGGAAATAAGAAAAAGACCAAAACAAACCCACAACAAACAACATCTGCTGTCTGGAAGTAGTATTTTTTTCTGAAAGCAGTCTGGAAATATATGCCCATCATGGTGCAACTATGGGACCATGACCACATGTACTCCAAATTAGGCATATGTATATATATATATGCCTATCCAGTGAAGATTTCGGGAAACTTAATATTTTGTGTCCTATCTCCAGTTCTTCCCTTCATTGCCATCACTGTCTCTTGGATATTACCAGTTAGGTGGTGATTGGGGGGTTTTTGGTGTCGTGTCTGGTTTTTGGCTGCGTTTTTTGGGGGGTGTGTGGGTGGGTGGTTGGTTGGTTTGGTTGTGTTTTTCCTGCTCTTGAATTGGTTTTAAAATCAGCAGAAGAAGGCTGTTACAATGACTGCTCAAAATGTGTTCCAGAACAGCATATTATGTTAGTGAAATGAAACACAGTAATGATTTGTTCTAAGCTTTGTCTATTGGACATATTACAGTATTTTCTTTGAAAGAATTAAAGTGAATAGGTACAGGTATTTCATAAATAAGTTCAATAATCAACTTATGTAATATAAACCCTTTAACTTGGGGTATCCTGGTGGACATTTTAGTTGAATGTGAGAAGAAAAAAAAAATCTCACATGAATTTCTCAGTACATGATCAATATCTAAGAAAGCTTTAGGATTTGTCATACTAAATTCTTTTAACTGACAATGAAGTGGAAAAAATTAAAAGCTTGAGGGGGGAATGGGTAGGGGGGAGGTTCTATTTCAGAACTTCTCATACCAATCTGAAATGAGACCTGCAGGACTTCTGTTAACTTGGGCAATTTAAGGCAATGTAAGCAAAAAGTAACATGGGTAACATTGTTTCAGTTGGTATAGGATCAAAATACAATTCAAGATTTCTGTAACAATTACTCTCCAGGGAAAAGTCTTCCTTTACTGAAAAACATGTGAGTTAGATGGCCTTCAGTGTAAGCATTTATTTTCAATAAGAAAATGAAACTGACTCTATATTCCCCAAAACTAGCTTCTAGCATCTAACTTTCTCAGGAGTTTAAAAACTGCTGAGGGAATGATTAGATTACATAGTGTATTTGTTTCCTGGTCCATGTAGATTTCCGTGGAAGCCTCTTTTTTTTTTTTTTTTTTTAAAAAAAAAGCTTACTTTCCTTGAAGAGAAGCTCATTGTAATTTTTGTTGTATATAATTTTGTGTAAATGATAATTTCACACTTAATGCTATTGGCAGAGATTTCACCATGAGTTCTTTTGCTTCTTATTCTGGAGTTAGCACCAGCCTGATTTCTGTGTTCCTGATTTTTATGTTTACATGTTGAAGTATAGATATTTATCCATCTGCATCTTTACTGAAAATTAAGGAATGAAGCAAAGAGATGGTCAGGGTTATCATAATAAAGAAGGTAGCTCTTAATTTTTTTCCAGAAGTACAAAATTATATTCATTCTGTGGGAATGTTTTCTGTGTTGAAGGAACATAAGTAGGTTATAGTCCTTGTTATAGCATTTCCCCATTTTGTTCTGACAGATTACTGAGACATTGATCTGGAGACAGCTGGATTTGATAACTAATAAGACAGATGCTAGCCTGAATCGTATATGTGTTCTGCTGCTACCCCTGAATCCCTCTGAAGAAAACTTCATATTTTGGCTCTTCATACTTTATCAGGGAAGTCTCTGTTGCACATATAGTAAGTCCAGAGTATGAACAAAGCCTGTCAGTAGATGGGCAACTGGAAGAGCAGTAGTGCAGTGAAGTATGAAGCTTCACTTTGGTGAAGGACAGGGATTGAGGGGAGACAGATAAGAGGGTGGTGCTGTGTACAGTTTGTCAAATGGGACAGTAAGTATTTTCAGGTAATGTAACTACCTTGTGGAAAATGCAGATATGTCATCAACACTGGTGCAGATTATCATTAATGCATAAATTTAAAGGATTTGATGTTTTCAGGGCTGTTTTTTTAGTTTTCTAAAACTAGTTTATTGCATTTTTTCTTGATTTCTCATTGTTTTGTGCAATATTCACAAAAGTATTAAACTACTGTTCAGTATGTGTATACAGAGGCAATTCTGCATTTTAACAAGAGAATAAACACGAGGAAAAAAACCCAAACAGATTTGCACTTTATATGAGCTTTATTGCTTGGAGTTGTGCCTCAGATAATCTAGATGCCTCCTGCTGTGTATGGCTTTTGTTTGAAACTAATTTCACTGCTAGTGTTGCCATTTCCAAGGTATCCTCACATCATTTTCACAGACTTAATATGCAGTGTAGCATGTTTGAAAAATATTCATGTAGTGTACTGAGTTTTTTATTATGCAATGACTTTAACTGTGGAATTTTAACACTGATGATGCAGCCAGATTATTACCTTCCCCTTAGCAGAAGCTGGTGCTTCCTACTGCCAGTCAAGGGTGATGGCAAAAACTAGAAGTAGCGTAGCCCTTGAAGAATAATGGTCTCAGAGTATGTTTTTGTTTGAGAAAAGTGCAATACTATCTCCTAGGCTTTCTCAAAATAATCATAAAGGCCCTGAAAATCCAAAATGGTATGGAATTTTTCATATAGTTCTAAAACCACTGAGTTCCTTAACTTTACATCTCCTAGCGGTGAGACTAGACAGAGCAACTAGACTGCATCATAGGTCGGTAAAATTCATTTTATCCTTGATCTAAATGCTGAGTTGTTGTAGTGATGCTAGAAAATTGAATACCATTTGAGTGATTTATTTGGCATGTCACAAGTGTCATACTTGGGTAGGTTGCATGTTGGGGGAAGTATTTCTGGTTTTGCACAGCACATAATCCTCTTCATATGGACATTTTCTTGACATACAAATGAAAATCCAATCTTGAATTGGGCTCCTGCAGCTATTTGTTTTCTCATTACAGTGGCTTTTTCTGAGCAGAGTAGATTTAATACATGATCCTGGTGATGGGTCTCAGTATAGTCACAGCTATGCTATCAAGGAAATTCAGTTACTGTGGTAGAGCTGCTCACTACCTACTCAATTGTAAAAGCACTAGAATAAAAACAGTATCATTCCAGTGTCAGTGAAATGTTTCAATACTAACTAAAACAAGAGGTACCCTTACTATCTGCTTTGTTGTTTTTGGTTTTTTTAACCCAGATCAGAGTAAATACTGTATATTTGAATTTGCTTGTAAAGTTGGTTAAGAAAACCGGTATGTAAAATTTCTTCCCTCAATGTTGCTCTAATGAATAAAAATAAAAGTAGTAATTCTAATAAGTATCTATTTCTCCTGACTGTTCACTTTTATGTTTAAGTCATTGACTGCAGAATTATAAGACAATAGACAGGAAATTTTGGGGGAAGGGGAGATTATACCTATGCTTTATAGTGTTTCCTCATGGAGTTGTCTTTCTCCAACAGACTTGTAGGCTTTTAGCACAAGACATTTTTATTAAAGAAAAAAAAGAAAAGGAAAAAGACAGAAAAGATAAACATTTTCGTGTATCTTTTCTAGATAAAAAAGGACTGATGTGGCTAGTTTTTAAAGGTATGTTACTTCACCTATAATGCACAGTTTATAAGAGTATTTCATAGAGGTTTATTTCATAGAGTTTATACAGTTTTTGTCTTGTTTGGGTCTTTTTCCATATAACTATTTATAAATATTATACTAAGAGATGACTTTAAGAAAGTTATTCCCCCACAGGAAATGTATGCATACATGTAAATGCACATAAAAAGCTCCTAATAGTATATCAGTATTTTGCTTGCGAATTGTATGCTTTATTATTCTTGAGCAGAAAGGAAGTATGGTCTGCTAATTTCATCTGACCTGTTTCAGGAGATGGCAGTTCCAGTTTGAAATTTCAGTCAAAATTTGGCAACTGGTTATGGAAGAATTCTATTGCTTGAAGTAAGAACACTTTAAAAAAAATGCTGTAGGCAAACACTTAGAATCCTTAATCTGAGGTTTTATTTTGACCTTTGAGATGATCTTTGAACACTTTCACAGGCTTTGGGGGTGGAGAGAACTCCCATGTAGGAATTTTAAGTTAAAACACATGTTTTAGGTAACACTTTCAGATGAGGCTTAAAAAGTTAGTTATATGTTGTGGATCCTCCTCCCCTGTAGTTCTGCTGAGTAGACATGACTGTGTACAGTGATGTCTAATCCTATCAATATGATCATCAGATGCTAAACAGATGGTGCAAAGAGTTGTAAACAGTGTTCCTAAAAATTAATTCACAAGCTTTCCTGCCCTCTTCTATCCAGACAAAGGCCTTGTGGCATTGATGAGCAACATTCTGTTGACTGACCTGAGAGCAATGGTCTGCATGGATGGTGTCACCACCATAAATTTGGGTTCCTTGACAATGGCACGATCTATACAGCACCAGGGTTGTTGACACCAAACAGAAGACACCTCTCTCAAAGGGGGAAGAGGGTCTTTGCAGAGGAGATTGCAGGGCTAATTGACAGGGCTTTAAACTAGATGTGAAGGGGGCGGGAGACAATGTCACCAGGCTTCCATGTGGCTAGCCGTGGGAGGACACAACAGTGTCAATGAGGAGCAATGTGGGACTAGTAAGGGCTTTCACCCTGCTGCCCAGAAGCATGCTGGGGACAAAATAATGCAGTCAAAGTCTTGCAGAGACGAGCCAGATACCCTTCAGGTAGTAGCTGCCCAGAGGGAAACATCGGGGAAACACCTTAAGGGAATAAAGGGGTGTTTCCTTGGAAAGATGATACAGCCAATGGCCCAGATGAAGTGCCTCGACAGGAAAACACAAAGCATAGGCAACAATCAAGAGGAGCTGGAAGCTGTTATACTACTAGAAGACTATGACATAGTGGCCATTACTGAAACATGGTGTGATGAATCCTATGACTGGAATGTAGCTATAGATGGATACAAGCTATTCAGAAGGGACAGAAGAAGAAAGAGGGGGGGAGGAGTTGCCCTGTATGTTAAGAAATGGATTAAATGTGAGGAGATGTCCCTAAAGAATAGCCACGAGCAAGTTGAAAGCTTATGGGTAGGAATGAGAGATCAAGGCAACAAGGGGAACCTTGTGGTTGGAGTCTACTACAGGCCACCCTAGCAAGAGGAAACTCTTAATGAAGCATTCCTACTCCAGCTACAGGAAGCATCACGTTCACAGGCTCTTGTCCTGCTGGGAGACTGCAATCATCCTGACATTTGCTGGAAAAGTAATACAGCAAGCAGTAGGCAATCCAGGAGGCTTCCTGAGGCAGGAAGTAGACACCCCTACCAGAGGGGAAGCAGCACTCGATCTGGTGATTACCAATGTAAATAAGCTCCTCAGGGATCTCAAGATTGGAGGCAGCCTGGGTTGCCAGGACCATGCACTGGTAGAATTCACGGTACTAAGGGTCAGAAATCAGTCAAAAAGCACAGTCAGGACCTTGAACTTCAGAAAAGCAAAATTCCAGCTCTTCAAGGAGTTAGTCAATAGGATATCCTGGGAAACAGTCCTAGGAGACAAGGGAGCCGAACAGAGCTGGCAGATTTTTAAGGACACTCTTCATAGATTGCAACAGATCTTGATCCCCATGTGCAAGAAATTGAGCAAGGAAGGGAAGAGACCAGTGTGGCTGAGCCATGACCTACTGGTCAAACTAAAAAGCAAGAAGGAGTTTCACAGGTGGTGGAAGCAGGGACAGGTACCCTGGGAAGAGTATAGGGATGTAGCCCAACTGTGTAGGGATGAGGTCAGGAGGGCCAAGGCAGTATTGGAGCTGGACTTGGCAAGGGATTTAGAGAATAACAAGAATGGATTCTACAGGTATGTCAATGAAAAAAGGAAGGTCAAAGAAAACATACCACCCCCACCCCCCTCCAAGAGTAAAAATGGTGGTCTAGTAATAATGAATGAGGAGAAGGCTGAGGTTCTCAACAATTTTTCTTCCTCAGTCTTCACTGACAACCTCTCTCCCACCACCTCCCAAGTTAAACTGCAAGGTGTGGACCAGTGTGGTAAAGTCCCTCACACTGTATGTGAATATCAGTTTTGTGACCACCTGAGGAACCTGAATATACATAAGTCCATGGGACCTCATGAGATTCATCCCAGAGTTCTGAAATAATTGGTTGATGTAGTCGCCAAGCCACTTGCCATAATATTTGAAAAGTCTTGTCAGTCAGGTGAAGTCCCTGGGGACTGGAAGAAGGGACACATTACACCCATTCTTAAAAAGGGTAGAAAAGAGGACCCTGAAAACTATCACCCTGTCAGCCTCACCTCTGTGCCTGGGAAGATGATGGAGCAGATTCTCCTAGATGGTCTAACAAGACAAATAGAGGACAATGGGGTGATGAAAGACAGCCAACATGGCTTCATCAAAAGCAAATCCTGCCTGATGAGTCTAGTGGCTTTCTATGATAAGGTGACTACCTCAGTGGACAAGGGATGACCTATAGATGTAATCTATCTGGACTTCTGCAAGGCTTTTGATACGGTCCCCCACAATGTCCTACTTGCCAAGTTGGAGAGATACAGATTTGATGGGTGGACTGTTCAGTGGATAAGGTACTGGCTGGATGGTTGCATCCAGAGGGTGGTGGTCGATGGCTCAGTGTCCAGATGGAGATCGGTGACAAGTGACGTCTCTCAGGGATCTGTACTGGGACCTGTTTAATATTTTCATCAATGATATTGACAGTGGGATCAAGTGCACCATCAGCAAGTTCGCAGATGACACCAAGCTGAGTGGTGCTGTTCACAGGCTGGAGGGATGGGATGTCATCCAGAGGGACCTGGATAAGCTGGAGAGGTGGGCCCAGCTGAACCTCATGAGGTTCAACAAGATTAAGTGCAGGGTCCTGCACCTGGGGTGGAGCAACCCTCGCTGGGAGACAGGGCACTGGAAAGCAGCTCTGCAGAAAAGTACTTGGTGGATGAGAGGTTGTATGTGAGCCAACAGCGTGCGCTTGCAGCCCAGAAGGTCAATTGCATCCTGGGCTGCATCAAAAGAAGTATGGCCCGCCAATCAAGAGACTTGATTCTGCCTCTCTACTCTGCTCTGGTGAGACCTCAACACAGGGAAGACATGGACATGATGGAGCAGGTTTAGAAGAGGACCACAAAGATGATCAGAGGACTGGAACATCTCTCCTATGAGGCCAGGCTGAGGGAGCTGGGATTGTTCAGCCTGGAGAAGAGAAGGCTCTGGGGAGACCTACTAGTGACCTTCCAGTACCTGAAGAGAGCCTACAGGAAGGCTGGAGAGGGGCTGTTTATGAGGGCCTGTAGTGAAAGGATGAGAAGTAAGGGGTTTAAATTAGAGAAGAGTAGATTTAGATTGGATATCAGGAAGGAGTTCTTTACATTGAGGGTGGTAGAAGAGTGGAATAGGCTACCCAGGGAAGTGGTTGAGGCCCCATCCCTGGAGATGAGGTTGGACAAGGCTCTGAGCAGCCTGGTTTAGTTGAGGGTATCTGTGCTCACTGCAGGGGGGCTGGACTAGACGACCTTTGGAGGTCCCTTCCAGCCCTAGCCATTCTATGATTCTAACCTCAGCTGAAGAATCTGTGTAACTTAAATGGGAATAATTTAGTTGTTTTACCTGCTCAGTCTCTGTGACAGGCTTGTCTTGTTGCAGATACCTGTATTTATTGTTCAACTCAATAACTGCTCAGGTTGGAAATCCAGAAGGGTTATGGGAGATAAATACTAAACTCACGAATGTGTTAGCAACTCCAAGCCCTTGCAGAAATCTTTAACTGCTCTTTTGGTGCACAAATACACCATGCAGAGAAGATCCTTTCTGTCTGGGAAGAAGTGTTCTCTTTACTATACTGCAACAATTTGCTGTGCTAGTGGTCACTTTTGGAAAATTACTGAAGGAGAATATTTGTGTTTTCTTTCCTGTCTAATTGTACATAAGTTATACTATATATAGCATAGATTAACCAATGAGAAATTAGGTCCTCAGTTTTCAGTATGCTTTAAATGAGCCTGACTTCTTGCACATACTTCTGTTACACATTTAAAAAATACTCACTTCTAAAGTTCCTTGAATTCAGTACCTGGTAGGTTAACACTTCCTCCTCAGACCTCCAGCAATGGAAGCTACAAGTTGTGTTGCCTGCAGATGCTATCATATTTCATTTCCCAGCAGTCTTGGTTGTCTGTTGATTTGTTAGGATTATGCAGAAGTTACAGCAGTGAGCAGCCCTGCTGCAGTAAGCCTTCCATGCTGCAGAGGAAGAGGTTTTTACATATGCATGTTTTTGAGAACTTGGTTTAATTTGCTTACCACTGAGAATGCACAGAAATGCTCTAAGAATATTTAATGTGGAACAAATTCAGGCATAAAATTTAATTATTTGGATTTTATTTTTATGAAAATTGAGACCTGTTGTGATCAGGTTAATTTAAAGATAACATTTTTATGAGTGGAGGCTGAGTTACTGAAGGTGTATAAGAAAGCTGTAACATGAAATCTCATGAATTCTGGTGGAGGAAGTATGGGCTGTGCAATCATCACCAGAATGCAGTGCAGGCTTGCCTGAGACTGCAGTAACTTCAAGACCAGAAGCAGAACTGTGTTAATAACGGTGCCTGTCCCTTCTAAATGACAGTGCATGGCAGATGAAAAAAATAAATTGTCTCAGGGTGGTGCTAGTTAAGGCATCTGGTAACCATATTGCTATCAGGCATTTGTGTGCCTCTTGCTTCTCTCTATTTCCCTTTTTTGCCCTTGCAAAACTCCTTGCAATCACAGACAACAGGGAAGAAGCTCGCTAAGGCAATTCTTTTTAAACTTATAGTGAAAGCATACATATGCAGAAGGTACCTTGTGATGCTGGAACATCAGTGTATGTGTTTTCTAAGAAAAAAGAAAATCAGGCAGTCGAAGATTAATTTTAATATTTTGTCTTGTGTGGAATAATGACTGGAGGTGACTTAAAAATTAAAATCATACTAAAGATGCAGCATTGTTCACACATTAAGGAAAGGTATAACATCAGAGAAACTTTCAGGGTAGAGTGCAACTAGTATGCAAGGAATCCATTTCACAACAGTTCCCTAAGCAACACTGCTTGCAAGCAGCACGGGGGATGGAGTGGAATGAAGATTCCATGGCCAGGCCCTGTGAAATCACAGCAGAGATGGGAACTTGATGGTACTACAGGACTCATAAGTTGCCTGCTTGCAACCGTGCCAACAATCTGACAGTTTTTGGCAAAGTACTGTCCTTGTGTAAACTTTGCTCATTATAATGTCATTAGAATACCAAAACACACCTCCAGCCCAAAGGCTACCCACCTCCAAAGGGTGACCAACCCTCACTGAGATTGCACTGTGAATTTTCTTCTGCTTGATCTTTAAAAGCGAAGAGAGAGACATTTACACCAATCATAACAAAACTATTTATGACTAGAGTCACTCAAGCTTCACCTTGAAGGTAAAAAATATTATAAAAATTGTTTAAGTAAGGTGGGATGTTTGGGAAGACGATATCATGGACCATCTCTGACTCCTGGGATCAGTCAACAGGCTGAACCTCGCTTCCTCCTGGGAAGGGACACCTTTGGGTAAGATCTGGACTCTTAAACTTAGAAATCTTCTTGAGCTGCTCTTTGATTTAACGCATTTCGTATACATTTATATATATGCTTTGCAGACAGTGTATTTATCACCAGCAATCTATAAGAACTTGTATTTCTCTTGATCTCAATAAACTGCACTTTTCATGCAGCTAGTCACAGAAGTTCTCTCATTGAGCTCTGTCAGCTCCTTACTGGCTGCGTCATACTGTGGAGCGTGACTAGGAAGGGAGTGCAGGGGCATATTAGTGAATCTGGAGCCGTGTTAGTTCAGATGTACTGAACACGGCCAGACTGGGATGCAAGTCATGGTAGTTCAAATACACTGAATGCGATCAGACTAATAGTGCCAAACTAACAGTGCTCTATTAGTGAATCCGAGTTGTGGTAGTTCAGCCAGACTGAACGCAAATTGACTAATAGTACCAAATTGGACATCACTCATAATCTAAGCCTGTCTGCTCCTAGCCCCTCTGATACCTGAGGACCAGCTGGAATGCAAGGGGGTTCATTTTCTGCCAAATTACTTTACCCTTTCATGCGACATCTTGCCATATATATCATACTCAAAGTGATACTGATGTACAGTCTGGAAGAAAAGATTTTTCTCTCAAATGAAGTATTCTGGTGCTATTTCCACAATATTTTTCTTCTCCTTTGACATCTCCAGTTTCACTGTGGACCTCATCTGCCCTGTTGAAGTTGGGAGAATAGAGAAGAGAAACAGCTGGGATTCTGCAGCTCCACAGACATGACAGTTTTATCCTCTGCCTTTTTTTTTCCACTAGGCTGTTATCTGTATGTACAGAGGCTCTCACATGTTATGCATCTCCACAATCTCCCCACCACATGTTTACACATGTGGATTCCTTTTATTTGTAATTATATATGAGTATCAGCCCAGGAACTTAAAGCATTCTGAATCTTTTTCCTCCCTCTCTTTTTTTTTAAAGCTATCTGCAGACGATTTACTTAGCACAGCTTTTGATCTCCACATCATTTTACCTGCTTTTCTTGTCATGATGCCAGTTGCAGTCTTGCTGAGGGTTCTACCTCTAGGTTCTAGGGCTCATTGATAGGGCTTTAAACTAGATATGAAGGGGGAGGGGGTCAGTAATCTCATTTTTTCAACTACTTGTGATGAACAGGACATCAGGGGTTAAGGAATGGAATCCAAATAAGGGCTCTATATTTGCTACCCTGAGGAAAACTAGTAACAATGAAGTAGGACACCGCATAGGAGTCAAAGGGGAGTTGCATAAGAGGGTGATTCAGCCAGCCAACTCGCTAAAATGCCTGTACACCAATGCATGCAGTATGAGGAATAAACAGGATGAATTAGACATCTGCATGCGATCTCAGGACTCTGATCTCATTGCAATCACTGAGACATGGTGGGACAGCTCATATGATTGGAACACCGTCATGGATGGCTATGTCCTTTTCAGGAAGGACAGGCTGGCAAGGCGAGGTGGTGGAGTTGCTCTCTATGTGAGAGAGCAATTGGAATCCATCAAGCTCTCCCTGGGGGGCAATCAGGAGCAGGTTGAAAGCTTGTGGTTTAGGATTAAGGGGGAGACTAGTACGGGAGACATGGTAGTAGGTGTTTACTACAGGCCACCTGAGCAGGATGAGGAAACTGACGAGGCCTTCTACAGGCAGCTGGAAGTAGCCTTGAAATCACAGGCTCTGGTTGTCATGGGGGACTTCAATTACCCTGATATTTGCTGGGAAAGCTACACAGCCAGGCATGCACAGTCCAGTAGGTTCCTCCAGAGCACTGATGATAACTTCCTAATGCAGGTGGTGGAGGAGACGACGAGGAGGGGAGTGCTGCTGGACCTTGTACTGACGAACAAAGAGGGACTGGTTGAGGATGTGAAGGTGGGAAGTACCATTGGCTGTAGTAACCATGAAATGGTGGAGTTCAGAATTACGGGCCGTAGGCACAGGGCCACAAGCAGGATTGTTACCCCGGACTTCAGAAAGGCCAACATTGACCTCCTCAGGGAACTGCATCGAAACGACCCATGGGACAGAGCCTTACAAGGTTAAGAGCCCAAGAAAGGTGCTAATATTCAAGCACCATTTCCTCCAGGCTAAAGATCAGTGTAACCAAAGAGCAGGAAATCAAGCAAGAGAGTTAGGAGGCCTGCATGGCTGAGCAGGGAGCTACTACATAAACCTAAGCAAGAAGAACTTAAGCCCAGCCGAATGGAAAGGAGGTAGACATGAGTGCGTTTTGCAGTGAAGGAAACACATGGAGAAGGGAAGATTCAGCGAGACAATTCTGGGCTAGCACCTTTCCTGAGAGAGCTAGAGCGAGACATTTGTCACTTTTCTGACTGTGCCTCAAAACGGTGAATTGAGCACTTTTGCATGCAACATGTTGCACAGACGAAAGGAAAGGAGGTAGACGCGAGTGCGTTTTGCATTGAAGGAGAGGCACAGAGAAGGGAAGATTCAGCAAGACAATTTCAGGCTAGCACCTTTCCTGAGGGAGCTAGGGAGAGACGTTTGTCACTTTTTTGCCTGTACCGCAAAATGGCAAATTGAGCACTTTTGCATGCAACATGTTTTCCAGAGAAACGGAAAGGAGGTAGATGTGAGTGTGTTTTGCAGTGAAGGAGAGGCAGGGAGAAGGGAATATTCAGTGAGACAATTCTGGGCTATCACCTTTCCTGAGGGAGGTAGGGCGACATGTTTTTTATTTGTTTGACTGTGTGATAAAATGGCGAGTTGAGCACTTTTTCATGCAACATCTTGCCCAGCCGAATGGAAAGGAGGTAGACGCAAGTGCGTTTTGCAGTGAAGGAGAGTCACAGAGAAGGGAAGATTCAGCGATACTGTTATGGGCTAGCACCTTTCCTGAGGGAGCTAGGGCGAGACGTTTGTCACTTTTTTGACTGTGTCGCAAAATGGCGAATTGAGCACCTATCCCACCCTGCCTCTGCAATATTGCTTCTCCCTTCCTGCCTCTCCCTCAAATCCTCTCCTATATTGCCTTTCCCACCCTTCCACTCCTGTATCGCCTTTCCCACTCTGCCTCTTTTGTATTGTCTCTCCCACCCTGCCTCTCCTCTATTGCCTCTCCTCTACTGGGTCCCCTCTATTGCCTCTCCTCTACTGCGTCTCCCACCCTGCCCCTCCCAACTTGCCTCTCCCACTCTGCATCTCCTCTATCGCCTCTCCCACACTGCCTCTCCCACCCTGCCTCTCCAAACCAGCCTCTCCCATCCTGCTTCTCCTCTATTGTGTCTCCACCATGCCTCTCTCACCCTGCCCCTCCCACCGTGCCTCTCCTTTATAGTCTCTCCCATCCTGCCTCTCCTCTATTGCCTCTCCCACCATGCCTCTCCTCTATCGCCTCTCCCCTATCACCTCTCCCACCCTGCCTCTCCTCTATCGCCTCTCCCACCCTGCCTCTCCTCTATTACCTCTCCCACCCTGCCTCCCCCATACTTCCTCTCCTCTATCGCCTCTCCCACACTGCCTCTCCTCTATTGCCTCTCCTACCCTGCCTCTCCTCTACTACCTCTCCCACCCATCCTCTCCACGCACTCATGCCTACCTCCTTTCCATTCGGCTGTGCAACACGTTCCATGCAAAACTGCGCAACTCGCCATTTTGCGTTACAGTCAAAAAAGTGAAAAACATCTCCCCCTAGCTTCCTCAGGAAAGGTGCTAGCCCCGAATTCTCATGCTGAAACTTCCCTTCTCCATGCCCATCCCTCACTGCAAAACACACTAGCGTCTACCGCCAATCCTTCCGGCTGTGCAATGTGTTGCATGCAAAAGTGCTCAATTTGCTATTTACGAGCAAGGGCAAAAAAGTGACAAACGTCTCCCCGTAGCGATCAGAGGAAAGGTGCTAGCCCGGAATTGTCTCACTGAATCTTGCCTTCTCCGTGCCTCTCCTTCACTGCATAACTCACTCGTGTCTACATCCTTTCCTTTCAGCTGTGCAATATGTTGCATGCAAAAGTGCTCAATTCGCCATTTTGCGGCGCAGTCAAAAAAGTGACGAATGTCTCGACCTAGCGCCCTCAAGAAAGGTGCTAGCCCGGAATTGTCTTGCTGAATCTTACCTTCTCCGTGTCCCTTCTTCACTGCAAAACGTGCTAGTGTCTATCTACTTTCATTACAGCTGGGCAACATGTTGCATGCAAAAGTGCGCAATTCTCTCTTTTCCTACATGGGCAAAAAAGTGAGAAATGTCTCGCGCTAGTGCCCTCAGGAAAGGTGCTAGCCCCGAATTGTCTTGCTGAATCTTGCCTTCTCCATTCCTCTCCTTCATTGCAAAAAGCACTCGTGTCTCCCTCCATTCCTTTTCGGCTGTGGAGCATGTTGCATGCAAAAGTGTTCAATTTTATATTTTGTGGCAAAGGCAAAAAAGTGACAAACGTCTCGCCCTAGCTCCCTCCGGTAAGGTGCTAGCCCAAAATTGTCTCGCTGAATCTTGCCTTCTCCGTGCCTCTCTTTCACTGCAAAACGCACTTGCGTCTACCTCCCTTCCTTTCGTCTGCATACCATGTTGCATGCAAAAGTGCACAATTCGCTATTTTGCGGTACAGGCATAAAAAGTGACAAACGTCTCGGCCTAGCTCCCTCAGGAGAGGTGCTAGCCCTGACTTGGCTCCCTGAATCTTGCCTTCTCCGTGCCTCTCCTTCACTGCAAAACGCACTCTCGTTTCCCTCCTTTCCTTTCGTCTCTGTAACATGTTGCATGCAAAAGTGCTCAATTAGCACTTTTGCGGTACAGGCAATAAAAGTGACAAATATCTCCACCTAGCTCCCTCGGGAAAGGTGATATCCCCGAATTGTCTCCCTGAATCTTGCTTTCTCCGTGCCTCTCCTTCACTGCAAAACGCACTCGCATCTACCTCCTTTCCATTCAGCTGTGCAACCTGTTCCATGCAACAGTGCTCAAATCGACATTTTGCTGCACAGACAAAACACTGACAAACGTCTTCCGCTAGCACTCAGAGGAAAGGAGTTAGCCCAGATATGTCTTGCTGAATTTTGCCTTCTCCGTGCCTACCTTTCACTGCAAAACGCAATTGTGTCTACCTCCTTTCCTTTCGTCTGTGCAACATGTTGCATGCAAAAGTGCTTAGTTCGCTATTTAGCGGCACGGGGAAAAATGTAAGAAATGTCTCGCCCTAGCTCCGTAAGGAAAGGTGTTAGACTGGAATTTTCGTGCTGAATCTTGCCTTCTCCATGCCTCTAATTCACTGCAAAAAGCACTTGTGCCTACGTCCTTTCCTTTCGGTTGTACAACATGTTGCATGCAAAAGTGCTCAATTTGCCGTTTTCCGGTACAGGCAAAAAAGTGACAAACGTCTCCCTCTAGCGGTCAGGGGAAAGGTGCTAGCAGGAATTTTTTTGCTCAATCTTGCCTTCTCCGTGACTCTCCTTCACTGCAAATCACACTCGCCCCTACCTCCTTTCAAATTGGCTGTACAACATGTTGCATTCAAAAGTACTCAGTTCGCCGTTTTGCAGTACAGGCAAAAAAGTAACAACTGACTCGCCCTAGCTCTCCAAGGAAAGGTGCTAGCCCGGAATTGCCTCCCTCAATCTTGCCTTCTCCGTGCCTCTCCTTCACTGCAAAACTCACTCGCCTCTACCTCCTTTCCTTTCGGCTGTACATGTTAAATGCAAAAGTGCTCAGTTCGCCGTTTTGCAGTACAGGCAAAAAAGTGACAACTGACTCGCCCTAGCTCCCACAGAGAAGGTGCTAGAACAGAATTGCCTCCCTGAATCTTGCCTTCTCCGTGCCTCTACATCCCTGGTAATCGCACTCGCCTGTACCTCTTTTCCTTTCGGCTGTACAACATGTTGCAGTCAAAAGTGCTCAGTTCGCTATTTTGCGGCACAGGCAAAAAAGTGACAACTGACTCGCCGTACCTCCCTCAGAAAAGGTGCTAGCCCGGAATTGCCTCCCTGAATCTTACCTTCTCCATGCCTCTCCTTCACTGCAAAACGCACTCACCTTTACCTCCTTTCCTTTTGGCTGTACAACATGTTGAATGCAAAAGTGCTCAGTTTGCTGTTTTGCGACACAGGCAAAAAAGTGACAACTGACTCGCCCTAGTTCCCTCAGAAAAGGTGCTAGCCTGGAACTGCCTCCCTGAATCTTGCCTTCTCTGTGCCTCTCCTTCACTGCAAAATGCACTCACCTCTACCTCCTTTCTTTTCGGCTGTACAACATGTTGCATTCAAAAGTGCTCAGTTCGCCGTTTTGCGGCACAGGCAAAAAAGTGACAACTGACTCGCCCTAGATCCCCAAGGAAAGGTGCTAGCCCCGAATTGTCTCCCTGAATGTTGCCTTCTCCGTGCCTCTCCTGCACTGCATATCGCACTCGCCTTTACCTCCTTTCCTTTCGGCTGTACAACATGTTGAATGCAAAAGTGCTCAATTCACTATTTTGCGGCACAGGCAAAACAGTGACAACTGACTCTCTCTAGCTCCCCAAGGAAAGCTGCTAGCCCGGAATTGCCTCCCTGAATCTTGCCTTCTCCGTGCCTCTCCTTCCCTGCAAATCGCACTCGCCTCTACCTCCTTTCCTTTCGGCTGTACAACATGTTGAATGCAAAAGTGCTCAGTTCGCCGTTTTGCAGCACAGGCAAAAAAGTGACAGCTGACTCGCCATACCTCCCTCAGAATAGCTGCTAATCCCGGAATTGCGTCCCTGAATCTTGCCTTCTCCGTGCCTCTACTTCCCTGAAAAACGCACTCAACTCCACCTCCTTTCCTTTCGGCTGTCCAACATGTTGAAGGCAAAAGAGCTCCGTTCGCTATTTTGCAGCACAGGCAAAAAAGTGAAAACTGACTCGCCCTAGCAGCCCCAGAATAGGTGCTAGCCCGGAATTGCCTCCCTGGATCTTCCCTTCTCTGTGCCTCTCCTTCACTGCAAAACGCATTCGCCTCTACCTCCTTTCCTTTCGGCTGTACAACATGTTGCAGTCAAAAGTGCTCAGTTCGCTATTTTGCGGCACAGGCAAAAAAGTGACAACTGAATCGCCCTACCTCCCTCAGAATAGGTGCTAGCCCGGAATTGCGTCCCTGAATCTTGGCTTCTCCGTGCCTCTACTTCCCTGCAAAACACACTCGCCTCTACCTCCTTTCCTTTCGGCTGTACAACATGTTGCAGTCAAAAGTGCTCAGTTCGCTACTTTGCAGCACAGGGAAAAATGTGACAACTGACTCGACCTACCTCCCTCAGAAAAGGTGCTAGCCCGGAATTGCGTCCCTGAATCTTGCCTTCTCTGTGCCTCTACTTCCCTGCAAATCGCACTCGCCTCTACCTCCTTTCCTTTCGGCTGTACAACATGTTGAATGCAAAAGTGCTCAGTTCGACGTTGTGCAGCACAGGCAAAAAAGTAACAACTGACTCGCCCTAACTCCCTCAGAATAGGTGCTAGCCCGGAATTGCCTCCCTGAATCTTGCCTTCTCTGTGCCTCTCCTTCCCTGCAAAACGCACTCGCCTCTACCTCCCTTCCTTTCGGCTGTACAACATGTTGAATGCAAAAGTGCTCATGTCGCTGTTTTGCAGCACAGGCAAAAAAGTGACAACTGACTCGCCCTATCTCCATCAGAAAAGGTGCAAGCCCGGAATTGCCTCCCTGAATCTTGCCTTCTCTGTGCCTCTAATTCCCTGCAAAACTCACTCGCCTCTACCTCCTTTCCTTTCGGCTGTACAACATGTTGAATGCAAAAGTGCTCAGTTCGCTATTTTGCGGCAGAGGCAAAAAAGTAACAACTGACTCGTCATACCTCCCTCAGAATAGGTGCTAGCCCGGAATTGCGTCCCTGAATCTTGCCTTCTCCGTGCCTCTACTTCCCTGAAAAACGCACTCGCCTACACCTCCTTTCCTTTCGGCTGTACAACATCTTGAATGCAAAAGAGCTCCGTTCGCTATTTTGCAGAAGAGGTAAAAAAGTGATAACTGACTCGCGCTAGCTCCCTCAGAAAAGGTGCTAGCCCGGAATTGCCTCCATGAAT